>JBCNJP010000006.1:46685464-46710336 GCA_039602395.1 Deinandra increscens subsp. villosa
TATTGGTTACATACACACCTTACTGGGACTCATTGGTCCCAGCTGACCCTCGTTTCCCCTAAACACACCTTATTGGGACTCATTGGTCCTAGACACAACTTATTGGTTACATACAAACCTTATTGGGCCATCATTGGTTCTAAACACAACTTATTGGTTACATACACACCTTACTAGAACTCATTGGTCCCAACTGACCCTCGTTTCCCCTAAACACACCTTATTGGGACTCATTGGTCCTAGACACAACTTATTGGTTACATACAAACCTTATTGGGCCATCATTGGTCCTAAACACAACTTATTGGTTACATACACACCTTACTGGGACTTATTGAGCCATCATGGGTTCTAAACACAACTTATTGGTTACATACATTGGTCCTAACTAACCCTCGTTTCCACTAACACACCTTATTGGGACTCATTGGTCCTAAACACAACTTATTGGGACTCATTGGTTATATACACACCTTACTAGAACTCATTGGTCCCAACTGACCCTCGTTTCCCCTAAACACACCTTATTGGGACTCTTTGGTCCTAGACACAACTTATTGGTTACATACACACCTTACTGGGATTTATTGAGCCATCATGGGTTCTAAACACAACTTATTGGTTACATACACACCTTACTGGGACTCATTGATCCCAGCTGACCCTCGTTTCCACTAACACACCTTACTGGGACTCATTGGTCATAAACACAACTTATTGGTTACATACAAACCTTATTGGGCCATTATTGGTCCTAAACACAACTTATTGGTTACATACACACCTTATTGGGACTCATTGGTCCCAACTGACCCTCGTTTCCCCTAAACACACCTTATTGGGACTCGTTGGTCCTAGAGACAACTTATTGGTTACATACAAACCTTATAGGGCCATCATTGGTTCTAAACACAATTTATTGGTTACATACACACCTTACTAGGACTTATTGGTCCCAACTGACCCTCGTTTCCCCTAAACACACCTTATTGGGACTCATTGGTCCTAGACACAAATTATTGGTTACATACAAACCTTATTGGGCCATCATTGGTCCTAAACACAACTTATTGGTTACATACACACCTTACTAGGACTTATTGAGCCATCATGGGTTCTAAACACAACTTATTGGTTACATACACACCTTACTGGGACTCATTGGTCCTGACTGACTCTCGTTTGCCCTAACACACCTTACTGGGACTCATTGGTCCTAAACACAACTTATTGGTTACATACACACCTTATTGGGCCATTATTGGTCCTAAACACAACTTATTGGTTACATACACACCTTATTGGGACTCATTGGTCCCAACTGACCCTCGTTTCCCCTAAACACACCTTATTGGGACTCATTGGTCCTAGACACAACTTATTGGTTACATACAAACCTTATTGGGCTATCATTGGTTCTAAACACAACTTATTGGTTACACACACACCTTACTAGAACTCATTGGTCTCAACTGACCCTCGTTTCCCCTAAACACACCTTATTGGGACTCATTGGTCCTAGACACAACTTATTGGTTACATACGAACCTTATTGGGCCATCATTGGTCCTAAACACAACTTATTGGTTACATACACACCTTACTGGGACTTATTGAGCCATCATGGGTTCTAAACACAACTTATTGGTTACATACATTGGTCCCAACTAACCCTCGTTTCCACTAACACACCTTATTGGGACTCATTGGTCCTAAACACCACTTATTGGTTACATACACACCTTATTGAGCCATTATTTGTCCTAAATACAACTTATTGGTTACATACACACCTTATTGGGACTCATTGGTCCCAACTGACCCTCGTTTCCCCTAAACACACCTTATTGGGACTCATTGGTTACATACACACCTTAATAGAACTCATTGGTCCCAACTGACCCTCGTTTCCCCTAAACACACCTTATTGGGACTCATTGGTCCTAGACACAACTTATTGGTTACATACAAAACTTATTGGGCCATCATTGGTCCTAAACACAACTTATTGGTTACACACACACCTTACTGGGACTTATTGAGCCATCATGTGTTCTAAACATAACTAATTGGTTACATACACACCTTACTGGGACTCATTGGTCCACTAACCCTCGTTTCCACTAACACACCTTATTGGGACTCATTGGTACTAAACACAACTTATTGGTTACATACACACCTTATTGGGCCATTATTGGTCCTAAACACAACTTATTGGTTACATACACACCTTATTGGGACTCATTGGTCCCAACTGACCCTCGTTTCCCCTAAACACACCTTATTGGGACTCATTGGTCCTAGACACAACTTATTGGTTACATACAAACCTTATTGGGCCATCATTGGTTCTAAACACAACTTATTGGTTACATACACACCTTACTAGAACTCATTGGTCCCAACTGACCCTCGTTTCCCCTAAACACACCTTATTGGGACTCATTGGTCCTAGACACAACCTATTGGTTACATACAAACCTTATTGGGCCATCGTTGGTCCTAAACACAACTTATTGGTTACATACACACCTTACTGGGACTTATTGAGCCATCATGGGTTCTAAACACAACTTATTGGTTACATACATTGGTCCCAACTAACCCTCGTTTCCACTAACACACCTTATTGAGACTCATTGGTCCTAAACACAACTTATTGGTTACATACACACTTTATTGGGCCATTATTTGTCCTAAATACAACTTATTGGTTACATACACACCTTATTGGGACTCATTGGTCCCAAATGACCCTCGTTTCCCCTAAACACACCTTATTGGGACTCATTGGTTATATACACACCTTACTAGAACTCATTGGTCCCAACTGACCCTCGTTTCCCCTAAACACACCTTATTTGGACTCATTGGTCCTAGACACAACTTATTGGTTACATACAAAACTTATTGGGCTATCATTGGTCCTAAACACAACTTATTGGTTACATACACACCTTACTGGGATTTATTGAGCCATCATGGGTTCTAAACACAACTTATTGGTTACATACACACCTTACTGGGACTCATTGATCCCAGCTGACCCTCGTTTCCACTAACACACCTTATTGGGACTCATTGGTCCTAAACACAACTTATTGGTTACATACACACCTTATTGGGACTCATTGGTCCCAACTGACCCTCGTTTCCCCTAAACACACCTTATTGGGACTCGTTGGTCCTAGAGACAACTTATTGGTTACATACAAACCTTATTGGGCAATCATTGGTTCTAAACACAATTTATTGGTTACATACACACCTTACTAGGACTTATTGGTCCCAACTGACCCTCGTTTCCCCTAAACACACCTTATTGGGAGTCATTGGTCCTAGACACAAATTATTGGTTACATACAAACCTTATTGGGCCATCATTGGTCCTAAACACAACTTATTGGTTACATACACACCTTACTAGGACTTATTGAGCCATCATGGGTTCTAAACACAACTTATTGGTTACATACACACCTTACTGGGACTCATTGGTCCCGACTGACTCTCGTTTCCCCTAACACACCTTATTGGGATTCATTGGTCTTAAACACAACTTATTGGTTACATACACACCTTATTGGGCCAATATTGGTCATAAACACAAGTTATTGGTTAGATACACACCTTATTGGGACTCATTGGTCCCCACTGACCCTCATTTCCCCTAAACACACCTTATTGGGACTCATTGGTCCTAGACACAACTTATTGGTTACATACAAACCTTTTTGGGCCATCATTGGTCCTAAACACAACTTATTGGTTACATACACACCTTACTGGGACTTATTGAGCCATCATGGGTTCTAAACACAACTTATTGGTTACATACACACCTTACTGGGACTCATTGGTCCCAACTGACCCTCGTTTCCCCTAACACACCTTATTGGGATTCATTGGTCTTAAACACAACTTATTGGTTACATACACACCTTATTGGGCCATTATTGGTCATAAACACAACTTATTGGTTACATACACACCTTATTGGGACTCATTGGTCCCAACTGACCCTCATTTCCGCTAAACATACCTTATTAGGACTCATTGGTCCTACACACAATTTATTGGTCACATACAAACCTTATTGGGCCATCATTGGTCCTAAACACAACTTATTGGTTACATACACACCTTACTGGGACTTATTGGCCATCATGGGTTCTAAACCCAACTTATTGGTTACATACACACCTTACTGGGACTCATTGGTCCCAACTGACCCTCGTTTCCACTAACACACATTATTGGGACTCATTGGTCCTAAACACAACTTATTGGTTACATACACACCTTATTGGGCCATTATTGGTCCTAAACATAACTTATTGGTTACATGCACACCTTATTGGGACTCATTGGTCCCAACTGACCCTCGTTTCCCCTAAACACACCTTATTGGGACTCATTGGTCCTAGACACAAGTTATTGGTTACATACAAACCTTATTGGGCCATCATTGGTTCTAAACACAACTTATTGGTTACATACACACCTTACTAGAACTCATTGGTCCCAACTGACCCTCGTTTCCCCTAAACACACCTTATTGGGACTCATTGGTCCTAGACACAACTTATTGGTTACATACAAACCTTATTGGGCCATCATTGGTCCTAAACACAACTTATTGGTTACATACACACCTTACTGGGACTTATTGAGCCATCATGGGTTCTAAACACAACTTATTGGTTACATACATTGGTCCCAACTAACCCCCGTTTCCACTAACACACCTTATTGGGACTCATTGGTCCTAAACACAACTTATTGGTTACATACACACCTTATTGGGCCATTATTTGTCCTAAATACAACTTATTGGTTACATACACACCTTATTGGGACTCATTGGTCCCAACTGACCCTCGTTTCCCCTAAACACACCTTATTGGGACTCATTGGTTACATACACACTTTACTAGAACTCATTGGTCCCAACTGACCCTCGTTTCCCCTAAACACACCTTATTGGGACTCATTGGTCCTAGACACAACTTATTGGTTACATACAAAACTTATTGGGCCATTATTGGTCCTAAACACAACTTATTGGTTACATACACACCTTACTGGGATTTATTGAGCCATCATGGGTTCTAAACACAACTTATTGGTTACATACACACCTTACTGGGACTCATTGGTCCCAGCTGACCCTCGTTTCCACTAACACACCTTATTGGGACTCGTTGGTCCTAAACACAACTTATTGGTTACATACAAACCTTATTGGGCCATTATTGGTCCTAAACACAACTTTTTGGTTACATACACACCTTATTGGGACTCATTGGTCCCAACTGACCCTCGTTTCCCCTAAACACACCTTATTGGGACTCGTTGGTCCTAGACACAACTTATTGGTTACATACAAACCTTATTGGGCCATCATTGGTTCTAAACACAATTTATTGGTTACATACACACCTTACTAGGACTCATTGGTCCCAACTGACCCTCGTTTCCCCTAAACACACCTTATTGGGACTCATTGGTCCTAGACACAACTTATTGGTTACATACAAACCTTATTGGGCCATCATTGGTCCTAAACACAACTTATTGGTTACATACACACCTTACTGGGACTTATTGAGCCATCATGGGTTCTAAACACAATTTATTTGTTACATACACACCTTACTGGGACTCATTGGTCCCAACTGACTCTCGTTTCCCCTAACACACCTTATTGGGACTCATTGGTCCTAAACACGACTTATTGGTTACATACACACCTTATTGGGCCATTATTGGTCCTAAACACAACTTATTGGTTACATACACACCTTATTGGGACTCATTGGTCCCAACTGACCCTTGTTTCCCCTAAACACACCTTATTGGGACTCATTGGTCCTACACACAACTTATTGGTTACATACAAACCTTTTTGGGCCATCATTGGTCCTAAACACAACTTATTGGTTACATACACACCTTACTGGGACTTATTGAGCCATCATGGGTTCTAAACACAACTTATTGGTTACATACACACCTTACTGGGACTCATTGGTCCCAACTGACCCTCGTTTCCCCTAACACACCTTATTGGGATTCATTAGTCTTAAACACAACTTATTGGTTACATACACACCTTATTGGGCCATTATTGGTCCTAAACATAACTTATTGGTTACATGCACACCTTATTGGGACTCATTGGTCCCAACTGACCCTCGTTTCCCCTAAACACACCTTATTGGGACTCATTGGTCCTAGACACAAGTTATTGGTTATATACAAACCTTATTGGGCCATCATTGGTTCTAAACACAACTTATTGGTTACATACACACCTTACTAGAACTCATTGGTCCCAACTGACCCTCGTTTCCCCTAAACACACCTTATTGGGACTCATTGGTCCTAGACACAACTTATTGGTTACATACACACCTTACTGGGATTTATTGAGCCATCATGGGTTCTAAACACAACTTATTGGTTACATACACACCTTACTGTGACTCATTGATCCCAGCTGACCCTCGTTTCCACTAACACACCTTACTGGGACTCATTGGTCATAAACACAACTTATTGGTTACATACAAACCTTATTGGGCCATTATTGGTCCTAAACACAACTTATTGGTTACATACACACCTTATTGGGACTCATTGGTCCCAACTGACCCTCGTTTCCCCTAAACACACCTTATTGGGACTCGTTGGTCCTAGAGACAACTTATTGGTTACATACAAACCTTATAGGGCCATCATTGGTTCTAAACACAATTTATTGGTTACATACACACCTTACTATGACTTATTGGTCCCAACTGACCCTCGTTTCCCCTAAACACACCTTATTGGGACTCATTGGTCCTAGACACAAATTATTGGTTACATACAAACCTTATTGGGCCATCATTGGTCCTAAACACAACTTATTGGTTACATACACACCTTACTAGGACTTATTGAGCCATCATGGGTTCTAAACACAACTTATTGGTTACATACACACCTTACTGGGACTCATTGGTCCTGACTGACTCTCGTTTGCCCTAACACACCTTATTGGGACTCATTGGTCCTAAACACAACTTATTGGTTACATACACACCTTATTGGGCCATTATTGGTCCTAAACACAACTTATTGGTTACATACACACCTTATTGGGACTCATTGGTCCCAACTGACCCTCGTTTCCCCTAAACACACCTTATTGGGACTCATTGGTCCTAGACACAACTTATTGGTTACATACAAACCTTATTGGGCTATCATTGGTTCTAAACACAACTTATTGGTTACACACACACCTTACTAGAACTCATTGGTCTCAACTGACCCTCGTTTCCCCTAAACACACCTTATTGGGACTCATTGGTCCTAGACACAACTTATTGGTTACATACGAACCTTATTGGGCCATCGTTGGTCCTAAACACAACTTATTGGTTACATACACACCTTACTGGGACTTATTGAGCCATCATGGGTTCTAAACACAACTTATTGGTTACATACATTGGTCCCAACTAACCCTCGTTTCCACTAACACACCTTATTGAGACTCATTGGTCCTAAACACAACTTATTGGTTACATACACACTTTATTGGGCCATTATTTGTCCTAAATACAACTTATTGGTTACATACACACCTTATTGGGACTCATTGGTCCCAAATGACCCTCGTTTCCCCTAAACACACCTTATTGGGACTCATTGGTTATATACACACCTTACTAGAACTCATTGGTCCCAACTGACCCTCGTTTCCCCTAAACACACCTTATTTGGACTCATTGGTCCTAGACACAACTTATTGGTTACATACAAAACTTATTGGGCTATCATTGGTCCTAAACACAACTTATTGGTTACATACACACCTTACTGGGATTTATTGAGCCATCATGGGTTCTAAACACAACTTATTGGTTACATACACACCTTACTGGGACTCATTGATCCCAGCTGACCCTCGTTTCCACTAAAACACCTTATTGGGACTCATTGGTCCTAAACACAACTTATTGGTTACATACACACCTTATTGGGACTCATTGGTCCCAACTGACCCTCGTTTCCCCTAAACACACCTTATTGGGACTCGTTGGTCCTAGAGACAACTTATTGGTTACATACAAACCTTATTGGGCAATCATTGGTTCTAAACACAATTTATTGGTTACATACACACCTTACTAGGACTTATTGGTCCCAACTGACCCTCGTTTCCCCTAAACACACCTTATTGGGAGTCATTGGTCCTAGACACAAATTATTGGTTACATACAAACCTTATTGGGCCATCATTGGTCCTAAACACAACTTATTGGTTACATACACACCTTACTAGGACTTATTGAGCCATCATGGGTTCTAAACACAACTTATTGGTTACATACACACCTTACTGGGACTCATTGGTCCCGACTGACTCTCGTTTCCCCTAACACACCTTATTGGGATTCATTGGTCTTAAACACAACTTATTGGTTACATACACACCTTATTGGGCCAATATTGGTCATAAACACAAGTTATTGGTTAGATACACACCTTATTGGGACTCATTGGTCCCCACTGACCCTCATTTCCCCTAAACACACCTTATTGGGACTCATTGGTCCTAGACACAACTTATTGGTTACATACAAACCTTTTTGGGCCATCATTGGTCCTAAACACAACTTATTGGTTACATACACACCTTACTGGGACTTATTGAGCCATCATGGGTTCTAAACACAACTTATTGGTTACATACACACCTTACTGGGACTCATTGGTCCCAACTGACCCTCGTTTCCCCTAACACACCTTATTGGGATTCATTGGTCTTAAACACAACTTATTGGTTACATACACACCTTATTGGGCCATTATTGGTCATAAACACAACTTATTGGTTACATACACACCTTATTGGGACTCATTGGTCCCAACTGACCCTCATTTCCCCTAAACAGACCTTATTAGGACTCATTGGTCCTACACACAATTTATTGGTCACATACAAACCTTATTGGGCCATCATTGGTCCTAAACACAACTTATTGGTTACATACACACCTTACTGGGACTTATTGGCCATCATGGGTTCTAAACCCAACTTATTGGTTACATACACACCTTACTGGGACTCATTGGTCCCAACTGACCCTCGTTTCCACTAACACACATTATTGGGACTCATTGGTCCTAAACACAACTTATTGGTTACATACACACCTTATTGGGCCATTATTGGTCCTAAACATAACTTATTGGTTACATGCACACCTTATTGGGACTCATTGGTCCCAACTGACCCTCGTTTCCCCTAAACACACCTTATTGGGACTCATTGGTCCTAGACACAAGTTATTGGTTACATACAAACCTTATTGGGCCATCATTGGTTCTAAACACAACTTATTGGTTACATACACACCTTACTAGAACTCATTGGTCCCAACTGACCCTCGTTTCCCCTAAACACACCTTATTGGGACTCATTGGTCCTAGACACAACTTATTGGTTACATACAAACCTTATTGGGCCAT
The DNA here is from genome assembly GCA_039602395.1 of Deinandra increscens subsp. villosa. Classification (NCBI taxonomy): domain Eukaryota; kingdom Viridiplantae; phylum Streptophyta; class Magnoliopsida; order Asterales; family Asteraceae; genus Deinandra; species Deinandra increscens. Next base: position 46,694,996 of record JBCNJP010000006.1, read on the forward strand.
CATTGGTCCTAAACACAACTTATTGGTTACATACACACCTTACTGGGACTTATTGAGCCATCATGGGTTCTAAACACAACTTATTGGTTACATACATTGGTCCCAACTAACCCCCGTTTCCACTAACACACCTTATTGGGACTCATTGGTCCTAAACACAACTTATTGGTTACATACACACCTTATTGGGCCATTATTTGTCCTAAATACAACTTATTGGTTACATACACACCTTATTGGGACTCATTGGTCCCAACTGACCCTCGTTTCCCCTAAACACACCTTATTGGGACTCATTGGTTACATACACACCTTACTAGAACTCATTGGTCCCAACTGACCCTCGTTTCCCCTAAACACACCTTATTGGGACTCATTGGTCCTAGACACAACTTATTGGTTACATACAAAACTTATTGGGCCATTATTGGTCCTAAACACAACTTATTGGTTACATACACACCTTACTGGGATTTATTGAGCCATCATGGGTTCTAAACACAACTTATTGGTTACATACACACCTTACTGGGACTCATTGGTCCCAGCTGACCCTCGTTTCCACTAACACACCTTATTGGGACTCGTTGGTCCTAAACACAACTTATTGGTTACATACAAACCTTATTGGGCCATTATTGGTCCTAAACACAACTTTTTGGTTACATACACACCTTATTGGGACTCATTGGTCCCAACTGACCCTCGTTTCCCCTAAACACACCTTATTGGGACTCGTTGGTCCTAGACACGACTTATTGGTTACATACAAACCTTATTGGGCCATCATTGGTTCTAAACACAATTTATTGGTTACATACACACCTTACTAGGACTCATTGGTCCCAACTGACCCTCGTTTCCCCTAAACACACCTTATTGGGACTCATTGGTCCTAGACACAACTTATTGGTTACATACAAACCTTATTGGGCCATCATTGGTCCTAAACACAACTTATTGGTTACATACACACCTTACTGGGACTTATTGAGCCATCATGGGTTCTAAACACAATTTATTTGTTACATACACACCTTACTGGGACTCATTGGTCCCAACTGACTCTCGTTTCCCCTAACACACCTTATTGGGACTCATTGGTCCTAAATACGACTTATTGGTTACATACACACCTTATTGGGCCATTATTGGTCCTAAACACAACTTATTGGTTACATACACACCTTATTGGGACTCATTGGTCCCAACTGACCCTTGTTTCCCCTAAACACACCTTATTGGGACTCATTGGTCCTACACACAACTTATTGGTTACATACAAACCTTTTTGGGCCATCATTGGTCCTAAACACAACTTATTGGTTACATACACACCTTACTGGGACTTATTGAGCCATCATGGGTTCTAAACACAACTTATTGGTTACATACACACCTTACTGGGACTCATTGGTCCCAACTGACCCTCGTTTCCCCTAACACACCTTATTGGGATTCATTAGTCTTAAACACAACTTATTGGTTACATACACACCTTATTGGGCCATTATTGGTCCTAAACATAACTTATTGGTTACATGCACACCTTATTGGGACTCATTGGTCCCAACTGACCCTCGTTTCCCCTAAACACACCTTATTGGGACTCATCGGTCCTAGACACAAGTTATTGGTTATATACAAACCTTATTGGGCCATCATTGGTTCTAAACACAACTTATTGGTTACATACACACCTTACTAGAACTCATTGGTCCCAACTGACCCTCGTTTCCCCTAAACACACCTTATTGGGACTCATTGGTCCTAGACACAACTTATTGGTTACATACACACCTTACTGGGATTTATTGAGCCATCATGGGTTCTAAACACAACTTATTGGTTACATACACACCTTACTGTGACTCATTGATCCCAGCTGACCCTCGTTTCCACTAACACACCTTACTGGGACTCATTGGTCATAAACACAACTTATTGGTTACATACAAACCTTATTGGGCCATTATTGGTCCTAAACACAACTTATTGGTTACATACACACCTTATTGGGACTCATTGGTCCCAACTGACCCTCGTTTCCCCTAAACACACCTTATTGGGACTCGTTGGTCCTAGAGACAACTTATTGGTTACATACAAACCTTATAGGGCCATCATTGGTTCTAAACACAATTTATTGGTTACATACACACCTTACTAGGACTTATTGGTCCCAACTGACCCTCGTTTCCCCTAAACACACCTTATTGGGACTCATTGGTCCTAGACACAAATTATTGGTTACATACAAACCTTATTGGGCCATCATTGGTCCTAAACACAACTTATTGGTTACATACACACCTTACTAGGACTTATTGAGCCATCATGGGTTCTAAACACAACTTATTGGTTACATACACACCTTACTGGGACTCATTGGTCCTGACTGACTCTCGTTTGCCCTAACACACCTTATTGGGACTCATTGGTCCTAAACACAACTTATTGGTTACATACACACCTTATTGGGCCATTATTGGTCCTAAACACAACTTATTGGTTACATACACACCTTATTGGGACTCATTGGTCCCAACTGACCCTCGTTTCCCCTAAACACACCTTATTGGGACTCATTGGTCCTAGACACAACTTATTGGTTACATACAAACCTTATTGGGCTATCATTGGTTCTAAACACAACTTATTGGTTACACACACACCTTACTAGAACTCATTGGTCTCAACTGACCCTCGTTTCCCCTAAACACACCTTATTGGGACTCATTGGTCCTAGACACAACTTATTGGTTACATACGAACCTTATTGGGCCATCATTGGTCCTAAACACAACTTATTGGTTACATACACACCTTACTGGGACTTATTGAGCCATCATGGGTTCTAAACACAACTTATTGGTTACATACACACCTTATTGGGCCATTATTTGTCCTAAATACAACTTATTGGTTACATACACACCTTATTGGGACTCATTGGTCCCAACTGACCCTCGTTTCCCCTAAACACACCTTATTGGGACTCATTGGTTACATACACACCTTACTAGAACTCATTGGTCCCAACTGACCCTCGTTTCCCCTAAACACACCTTATTGGGACTCATTGGTCCTAGACACAACTTATTGGTTACATACAAAACTTATTGGGCCATTATTGGTCCTAAACACAACTTATTGGTTACATACACACCTTACTGGGATTTATTGAGCCATCATGGGTTCTAAACACAACTTATTGGTTACATACACACCTTACTGGGACTCATTGGTCCCAGCTGACCCTCGTTTCCACTAACACACCTTATTGGGACTCGTTGGTCCTAAACACAACTTATTGGTTACATACAAACCTTATTGGGCCATTATTGGTCCTAAACACAACTTTTTGGTTACATACACACCTTATTGGGACTCATTGGTCCCAACTGACCCTCGTTTCCCCTAAACACACCTTATTGGGACTCGTTGGTCCTAGACACAACTTATTGGTTACATACAAACCTTATTGGGCCATCATTGGTTCTAAACACAATTTATTGGTTACATACACACCTTACTAGGACTCATTGGTCCCAACTGACCCTCGTTTCCCCTAAACACACCTTATTGGGACTCATTGGTCCTAGACACAACTTATTGGTTACATACAAACCTTATTGGGCCATCATTGGTCCTAAACACAACTTATTGGTTACATACACACCTTACTGGGACTTATTGAGCCATCATGGGTTCTAAACACAATTTATTTGTTACATACACACCTTACTGGGACTCATTGGTCCCAACTGACTCTCGTTTCCCCTAACACACCTTATTGGGACTCAATGGTCCTAAACACGACTTATTGGTTACATACACACCTTATTGGGCCATTATTGGTCCTAAACACAACTTATTGGTTACATACACACCTTATTGGGACTCATTGGTCCCAACTGACCCTTGTTTCCCCTAAACACACCTTATTGGGACTCATTGGTCCTACACACAACTTATTGGTTACATACAAACCTTTTTGGGCCATCATTGGTCCTAAACACAACTTATTGGTTACATACACACCTTACTGGGACTTATTGAGCCATCATGGGTTCTAAACACAACTTATTGGTTACATACACACCTTACTGGGACTCATTGGTCCCAACTGACCCTCGTTTCCCCTAACACACCTTATTGGGATTCATTAGTCTTAAACACAACTTATTGGTTACATACACACCTTATTGGGCCATTATTGGTCCTAAACATAACTTATTGGTTACATGCACACCTTATTGGGACTCATTGGTCCCAACTGACCCTCGTTTCCCCTAAACACACCTTATTGGGACTCATTGGTCCTAGACACAAGTTATTGGTTATATACAAACCTTATTGGGCCATCATTGGTTCTAAACACAACTTATTGGTTACATACACACCTTACTAGAACTCATTGGTCCCAACTGACCCTCGTTTCCCCTAAACACACCTTATTGGGACTCATTGGTCCTAGACACAACTTATTGGTTACATACACACCTTACTGGGATTTATTGAGCCATCATGGGTTCTAAACACAACTTATTGGTTACATACACACCTTACTGTGACTCATTGATCCCAGCTGACCCTCGTTTCCACTAACACACCTTACTGGGACTCATTGGTCATAAACACAACTTATTGGTTACATACAAACCTTATTGGGCCATTATTGGTCCTAAACACAACTTATTGGTTACATACACACCTTATTGGGACTCATTGGTCCCAACTGACCCTCGTTTCCCCTAAACACACCTTATTGGGACTCGTTGGTCCTAGAGACAACTTATTGGTTACATACAAACCTTATAGGGCCATCATTGGTTCTAAACACAATTTATTGGTTACATACACACCTTACTAGGACTTATTGGTCCCAACTGACCCTCGTTTCCCCTAAACACACCTTATTGGGACTCATTGGTCCTAGACACAAATTATTGGTTACATACAAACCTTATTGGGCCATCATTGGTCCTAAACACAACTTATTGGTTACATACACACCTTACTAGGACTTATTGAGCCATCATGGGTTCTAAACACAACTTATTGGTTACATACACACCTTACTGGGACTCATTGGTCCTGACTGACTCTCGTTTGCCCTAACACACCTTATTGGGACTCATTGGTCCTAAACACAACTTATTGGTTACATACACACCTTATTGGGCCATTATTGGTCCTAAACACAACTTATTGGTTACATACACACCTTATTGGGACTCATTGGTCCCAACTGACCCTCGTTTCCCCTAAACACACCTTATTGGGACTCATTGGTCCTAGACACAACTTATTGGTTACATACAAACCTTATTGGGCTATCATTGGTTCTAAACACAACTTATTGGTTACACACACACCTTACTAGAACTCATTGGTCTCAACTGACCCTCGTTTCCCCTAAACACACCTTATCGGGACTCATTGGTCCTAGACACAACTTATTGGTTACATACGAACCTTATTGGGCCATCATTGGTCCTAAACAAAACTTATTGGTTACATACACACCTTACTGGGACTTATTGAGCCATCATGGGTTCTAAACACAACTTATTGGTTACATACATTGGTCCCAACTAACCCTCGTTTCCACTAACACACCTTATTGGGACTCATTGGTCCTAAACACCACTTATTGGTTACATACACACCTTATTGAGCCATTATTTGTCCTAAATACAACTTATTGGTTACATACACACCTTATTGGGACTCATTGGTCCCAACTGACCCTCGTTTCCCCTAAACACACCTTATTGGGACTCATTGGTTACATACACACCTTAGTAGAACTCATTGGTCCCAACTGACCCTCGTTTCCCCTAAACACACCTTATTAGGACTCATTGGTCCTAGACACAACTTATTGGTTACATACAAAACTTATTGGGCCATCATTGGTCCTAAACACAACTTATTGGTTACATACACACCTTACTGGGACTTATTGAGCCATTATGTGTTCTAAACATAACTTATTGGTTACATACACACCTTACTGGGACTCATTGGTCCACTAACCCTCGTTTCCACTAACACACCTTATTGGGACTCATTGGTACTAAACACAACTTATTGGTTACATACACACCTTATTGGGCCATTATTGGTCCTAAACACAACTTATTGGTTACATACACACCTTATTGGGACTCATTGGTCCCAACTGACCCTCGTTTCCCCTAAACACACCTTATTGGGACTCATTGGTCCTAGACACAACTTATTGGTTACATACAAACCTTATTGGGCCATCATTGGTTCTAAACACAACTTATTGGTTACATACACACCTTACTAGAACTCATTGGTCCCAACTGACCCTCGTTTCCCCTAAACACACCTTATTGGGACTCATTGGTCCTAGACACAACCTATTGGTTACATACAAACCTTATTGGGCCATCGTTGGTCCTAAACACAACTTATTGGTTACATACACACCTTACTGGGACTTATTGAGCCATCATGGGTTATAAACACAACTTATTGGTTACATACATTGGTCCCAACTAACCCTCGTTTCCACTAACACACCTTATTGGGACTCATTGGTCCTAGACACAACTTATTGGTTACATACAAACCTTATTGGGCCATCATTGGTCCTAAACACAACTTATTGGTTACATACACACCTTACTGGGACTTATTGAGCCATCATGGGTTCTAAACACAATTTATTTGTTACATACACACCTTACTGGGACTCATTGGTCCCAACTGACTCTCGTTTCCCCTAACACACCTTATTGGGACTCAATGGTCCTAAACACGACTTATTGGTTACATACACACCTTATTGGGCCATTATTGGTCCTAAACACAACTTATTGGTTACATACACACCTTATTGGGACTCATTGGTCCCAACTGACCCTTGTTTCCCCTAAACACACCTTATTGGGACTCATTGGTCCTACACACAACTTATTGGTTACATACAAACCTTTTTGGGCCATCATTGGTCCTAAACACAACTTATTGGTTACATACACACCTTACTGGGACTTATTGAGCCATCATGGGTTCTAAACACAACTTATTGGTTACATACACACCTTACTGGGACTCATTGGTCCCAACTGACCCTCGTTTCCCCTAACACACCTTATTGGGATTCATTAGTCTTAAACACAACTTATTGGTTACATACACACCTTATTGGGCCATTATTGGTCATAAACACAACTTATTGGTTACATACACACCTTATTGGGACTCATTGGTCCCAACTGACCCTCATTTCCCCTAAACACACCTTATTAGGACTCATTGGTCCTACACACAATTTATTGGTTACATACAAACCTTATTGGGCCATCATTGGTCCTAAACACAACTTATTGGTTACATACACACCTTACTGGGACTTATTGGCCATCATGGGTTCTAAACCCAACTTATTGGTTACATACACACCTTACTGGGACTCATTGGTCCCAACTGACCCTCGTTTCCACTAACACACCTTATTGGGACTCATTGGTCCTAAACACAACTTATTGGTTACATACACACCTTATTGGGCCATTATTGGTCCTAAACATAACTTATTGGTTACATGCACACCTTATTGGGACTCATTGGTCCCAACTGACCCTCGTTTCCCCTAAACACACCTTATTGGGACTCATTGGTCCTAGACACAAGTTATTGGTTATATACAAACCTTATTGGGCCATCATTGGTTCTAAACACAACTTATTGGTTACATACACACCTTACTAGAACTCATTGGTCCCAACTGACCCTCGTTTCCCCTAAACACACCTTATTGGGACTCATTGGTCCTAGACAAAACTTATTGGTTACATACAAGCCTTATTGGGCCATCATTGGTCCTAAACACAACTTATTGGTTACATACACACCTTACTGGGACTTATTGAGCCATCATGGGTTCTAAACACAACTTATTGGTTACATACATTGGTCCCAACTAACCCTCGTTTCCACTAACACACCTTATTGGGACTCATTGGTCCTAAACACAACTTATTGGTTACATACACAGCTTATTGGGCCATTATTTGTCCTAAATACAACTTATTGGTTACATACACACCTTATTGGGACTCATTGGTCCCAACTGACCCTCGTTTCCCCTAAACACACCTTATTGGGACTCATTGGTTACATACACACCTTACTAGAACTCATTGGTCCCAACTGACCCTCGTTTCCCCTAAACACACCTTATTGGGACGCATTGGTCCTAGACACAACTTATTGGTTACATACAAAACTTATTGGGCCATCATTGGTCCTAAACACAACTTATTGGTTACATACACACCTTACTGGGATTTATTGAGCCATCATGGGTTCTAAATACAACTTATTGGTTACATACACACCTTACTGGGACTCATTGGTCCCAGCTGACCCTCGTTTCCACTAACACACCTTATTGGGACTCATTGGCCCTAAACACAACTTATTGGTTACATACAAACCTTATTGGGCCATTATTGGTCCTAAACACAACTTTTTGGTTACATACACACCTTATTGGGACTCATTGGTCCCAACTGACCCTCGTTTCCCCTAAACACACCTTATTGGGACTCGTTGGTCCTAGACACAACTTATTGGTTACATACAAACCTTATTGGGCCATCATTGGTTCTAAACACAATTTATTGGTTACATACACACCTTACTAGGACTCATTGGTCCCAACTGACCCTCGTTTCCCCTAAACACACCTTATTGGTACTCATTGGTCCTAGACACAACTTATTGGTTACATACAAACCTTATTGGGCCATCATTGGTCCTAAACACAACTTATTGGTTACATACACACCTTACTGGGACTTATTGAGCCATCATGGGTTCTAAACACAACTTATTTGTTACATACACACCTTACTAGGACTCATTGGTCCCAACTGACTCTCGTTTCCCCTAACACACCTTATTGGGACTCATTGGTCCTAAACACGACTTATTGGTTACATACACACTTTATTGGGCCATTATTGGTCCTAAACACAACTTATTGGTTACATACACACCTTATTGGGACTCATTGGTCCCAACTGACCCTCGTTTCCCCTAAACACACCTTATTGGGACTCATTGGTCCTAGACACAACTTATTGGTTACATACAAACCTTTTTGGGCCATCATTGGTCCTAAACACAACTTATTGGTTACATACACACCTTACTGGGACTTATTGAGCCATCATGGGTTCTAAACACAACTTATTGGTTACATACACACCTTACTGGGACTCATTGGTCCCAACTGACCCTCGTTTCCCATAAACACACCTTATTGGGACTCATTGGTCATAAACACAACTTATTGGTTACATACACACCTTATTGGGCCATTATTTGTCCTAAATACAACTTATTGGTTACATACACACCTTATTGGGACTCATTGGTCCCAACTGACCCTCGTTTCCCCTAAACACACCTTATTGGGACTCATTGGTTACATACACACCTTACTAGAACTCATTGGTCCCAACTGACCCTCGTTTCCCCTAAACACACCTTATTGGGACTCATTGGTCCTAGACACAACTTATTGGTTACATACAAAACTTATTGGGCCATCATTGGTCCTAAACACAACTTATTGGTTACATACACACCTTACTGGGATTTATTGAGCCATCATGGGTTCTATACACAACTTATTGGTTACATACACACCTTACTGGGACTCATTGGTCCCAGCTGACCCTCGTTTCCACTAACACACCTTATTGGGACTCATTGGTCCTAAACACAACTTATTGGTTACATACAAACCTTATTGGGCCATTATTGGTCCTAAACACAACTTTTTGGTTACATACACACCTTATTGGGACTCATTGGTCCCAACTGACCCTCGTTTCCCCTAAACACACCTTATTGGGACTCGTTGGTCCTAGACACAACTTATTGGTTACATACAAACCTTATTGGGCCATCATTGGTTCTAAACACAATTTATTGGTTACATACACACTTTACTAGGACTCATTGGTCCCAACTGACCCTCGTTTCCCCTAAACACACCTTATTGGTACTCATTGGTCCTAGACACAACTTATTGGTTACATACAAACCTTATTGGGCCATCATTGGTCCTAAACACAACTTATTGGTTACATACACACCTTACTGGGACTTATTGAGCCATCATGGGTTCTAAACACAACTTATTTGTTACATACACACCTTACTGGGACTCATTGGTCCCAACTGACTCTCGTTTCCCCTAACACACCTTATTGGGACTCATTGGTCCTAAACACGACTTATTGGTTACATACACACCTTATTGGGCCATTATTGGTCCTAAACACAACTTATTGGTTACATACAAACCTTATTGGGCCATTATTGGTCCTAAACACAACTTTTTGGTTACATACACACCTTATTGGGACTCATTGGTCCCAACTGACCCTCGTTTCCCCTAAAGACACCTTATTGGGACTCGTTGGTCCTAGACACAACTTATTGGTTACATACAAACCTTATTGGGCCATCATTGGTTCTAAACACAATTTATTGGTTACATACACACCTTACTAGGACTCATTGGTCCCAACTGACCCTCGTTTCCCCTAAACACACCTTATTGGTACTCATTGGTCCTAGACACAACTTATTGGTTACATACAAACCTTATTGGGCCATCATTGGTCCTAAACACAACTTATTGGTTACATACACACCTTACTGGGACTTATTGAGCCATCATGGGTTCTAAACACAACTTATTTGTTACATACACACCTTACTGGGACTCATTGGTCCCAACTGACTCTCGTTTCCCCTAACACACCTTATTGGGACTCATTGGTCCTAAACACGACTTATTGGTTACATACACACCTTATTGGGCCATTATTGGTCCTAAACACAACTTATTGGTTACATACACACCTTATTGGGACTCATTGGTCCCAACTGACCCTCGTTTCCCCTAAACACACCTTATTGGGACTCATTGGTCCTAGACACAACTTATTGGTTACATACAAACCTTTTTGGGCCATCATTGGTCCTAAACACAACTTATTGGTTACATACACACCTTACTGGGACTTATTGAGCCATCATGGGTTCTAAACACAACTTATTGGTTACATACACACCTTACTGGGACTCATTGGTCCCAACTGACCCTCGTTTCCCATAAACACACCTTATTGGGACTCATTGGTCCTAACCACAACTTATTGGTTACATACACACCTTATTGGGCCATTATTTGTCCTAAATACAACTTATTGGTTACATACACACCTTATTGGGACTCATTGGTCCCAACTGACCCTCGTTTCCCCTAAACACACCTTATTGGGACTCATTGGTTACATACACACCTTACTAGAACTCATTGGTCCCAACTGACCCTCGTTTCCCCTAAACACACCTTATTGGGACTCATTGGTCCTAGACACAACTTATTGGTTACATACAAAACTTATTGGGCCATCATTGGTCCTAAACACAACTTATTGGTTACATACACACCTTACTGGGATTTATTGAGCCATCATGAGTTCTATACACAACTTATTGGTTACATACACACCTTACTGGGACTCATTGGTCCCAGCTGACCCTCGTTTCCACTAACACACCTTATTGGGACTCATTGGTCCTAAACACAACTTATTGGTTACATACAAACCTTATTGGGCCATTATTGGTCCTAAACACAACTTTTTGGTTACATACACACCTTATTGGGACTCATTGGTCCCAACTGACCCTCGTTTCCCCTAAACACACCTTATTGGGACTCGTTGGTCCTAGACACAACTTATTGGTTACATACAAACCTTATTGGGCCATCATTGGTTCTAAACACAATTTATTGGTTACATACACACTTTACTAGGACTCATTGGTCCCAACTGACCCTCGTTTCCCCTAAACACACCTTATTGGTACTCATTGGTCCTAGACACAACTTATTGGTTACATACAAACCTTATTGGGCCATCATTGGTCCTAAACACAACTTATTGGTTACATACACACCTTACTGGGACTTATTGAGCCATCATGGGTTCTAAACACAACTTATTTGTTACATACACACCTTACTGGGACTCATTGGTCCCAACTGACTCTCGTTTCCCCTAACACACCTTATTGGGACTCATTGGTCCTAAACACGACTTATTGGTTACATACACACCTTATTGGGCCATTATTGGTCCTAAACACAACTTATTGGTTACATACACACCTTATTGGGACTCATTGGTCCCAACTGACCCTCGTTTCCCCTAAACACACCTTATTGGGACTCATTGGTCCTAGACACAACTTATTGGTTACATACAAACCTTTTTGGGCCATCATTGGTCCTAAACACAACTTATTGGTTACATACACACCTTACTGGGACTTATTGAGCCATCATGGGTTCTAAACACAACTTATTGGTTACATACACACCTTACTGGGACTCATTGGTCCCAACTGACCCTCGTTTCCCATAAACACACCTTATTGGGACTCATTGGTCCTAAACACAACTTATTGGTTACACACACACCTTATTGGGCCATTATTTGTCCTAAATACAACTTATTGGTTACATACACACCTTATTGGGACTCATTGGTCCCAACTGACCCTCGTTTCCCCTAAACACACCTTATTGGGACTCATTGGTTACATACACACCTTACAAGAACTCATTGGTCCCAACTGACCCTCGTTTCCCCTAAACACACCTTATTGGGACTCATTGGTCCTAGACACAACTTATTGGTTACATACAAAACTTATTGGGCCATCATTGGTCCTAAACACAACTTATTGGTTACATACACACCTTACTGGGATTTATTGAGCCATCATGGGTTCTAAACACAACTTATTGGTTACATACACACCTTACTGGGACTCATTGGTCCCAGCTGACCCTCGTTTCCACTAACACACCTTATTGGGACTCATTGGTCCTAAACACAACTTATTGGTTACATACAAACCTTATTGGGCCATTATTGGTCCTAAACACAACTTTTTGGTTACAATACACACCTTATTGGGACTCATTGGTCCCAACTGACCCTCGTTTCCCCTAAACACACCTTATTGGGACTCGTTGGTCCTAGACACAACTTATTGGTTACATACAAACCTTATTGGGCCATCATTGGTTCTAAACACAATTTATTGGTTACATACACACCTTACTAGGACTCATTGGTCCCAACTGACCCTCGTTTCCCCTAAACACACCTTATTAGGACTCATTGGTCCTAGACACAACTTATTAGTTACATACAAACCTTATTGGGCCATCATTGGTCCTAAACACAACTTATTGGTTACATACACACCTTACTGGGACTTATTGAGCCATCATGGGTTCTAAACACAACTTATTGGTTACATACACACCTTACTGGGACTCATTGGTCCCAACTGACCCTCGTTTCCCATAAACACACCTTATTGGGACTCATTGGTCCTAAACATAACTTATTGGTTACATACACACCTTATTGGGCCATTATTTGTCCTAAATACAACTTATTGGTTACATACACACCTTATTGGGACTCATTGGTCCCAACTGACCCTCGTTTCCCCTAAACACACCTTATTGGGACTCATTGGTTACATACACACCTTACTAGAACTCATTGGTCCCAACTGACCCTCGTTTCCCCTAAACACACCTTATTGGGACTCATTGGTCCTAGACACAACTTATTGGTTACATACAAAACTTATTGGGCCATCATTGGTCCTAAACACAACTTATTGGTTACATACACAACTTACTGGGATTTATTGAGCCATCATGGGTTCTATACACAACTTATTGGTTACATACACACCTTACTGGGACTCATTGGTCCCAGCTGACCCTCGTTTCCACTAACACACCTTATTGGGACTCATTGGTCCTAAACACAACTTATTGGTTACATACAAACCTTATTGGGCCATTATTGGTCCTAAACACAACTTTTTGGTTACATACACACCTTATTGGGACTCATTGGTCCCAACTGACCCTCGTTTCCCCTAAACACACCTTATTGGGACTCGTTGGTCCTAGACACAACTTATTGGTTACATACAAACCTTATTGGGCCATCATTGGTTCTAAACACAATTTATTGGTTACATACACACTTTACTAGGACTCATTGGTCCCAACTGACCCTCGTTTCCCCTAAACACACCTTATTGGTACTCATTGGTCCTAGACACAACTTATTGGTTACATACAAACCTTATTGGGCCATCATTGGTCCTAAACACAACTTATTGGTTACATACACACCTTACTGGGACTTATTGAGCCATCATGGGTTCTAAACACAACTTATTTGTTACATACACACCTTACTGGGACTCATTGGTCCCAACTGACTCTCGTTTCCCCTAACACACCTTATTGGGACTCATTGGTCCTAAACACGACTTATTGGTTACATACACACCTTATTGGGCCATTATTGGTCCTAAACACAACTTATTGGTTACATACAAACCTTATTGGGCCATTATTGGTCCCAACTGACCCTCGTTTCCCCTAAACACACCTTATTGGGACTCATTGGTCCTAGACACAACTTATTGGTTACATACAAACCTTTTTGGGCCATCATTGGTCCTAAACACAACTTATTGGTTACATACACACCTTACTGGGACTTATTGAGCCATCATGGGTTCTAAACACAACTTATTGGTTACATACACACCTTACTGGGACTCATTGGTCCCAACTGACCCTCGTTTCCCATAAACACACCTTATTGGGACTCATTGGTCCTAAACACAACTTATTGGTTACACACACACCTTATTGGGCCATTATTTGTCCTAAATACAACTTATTGGTTACATACACACCTTATTGGGACTCATTGGTCCCAACTGACCCTCGTTTCCCCTAAACACACCTTATTGGGACTCATTGGTTACATACACACCTTACTAGAACTCATTGGTCCCAACTGACCCTCGTTTCCCCTAAACACACCTTATTGGGACTCATTGGTCCTAGACACAACTTATTGGTTACATACAAAACTTATTGGGCCATCATTGGTCCTAAACACAACTTATTGGTTACATACACACCTTACTGGGATTTATTGAGCCATCATGGGTTCTAAACACAACTTATTGGTTACATACACACCTTACTGGGACTCATTGGTCCCAGCTGACCCTCGTTTCCACTAACACACCTTATTGGGACTCATTGGTCCTAAACACAACGTATTGGTTACATACAAACCTTATTGGGCCATTATTGGTCCTAAACACAACTTTTTGGTTACAATACACACCTTATTGGGACT
>JBCNJP010000006.1:46710836-46754673 GCA_039602395.1 Deinandra increscens subsp. villosa
TTACATACAAACCTTATTGGGCCATCATTGGTTCTAAACACAACTTATTGGTTACATACACACATTACTAGGACTTATTGGTCCCAACTAACCCTCGTTTCCCCTAAACACACCTTCTTGGGACGCATTGGTCCTAAACACAACTTATTGGTTACATACACACCTTACTGGGATTTATTGAGCCATCATGGGTTCTAAAGACAACTTATTGGTTACATACACACCTTACTGGGACTCATTGGTCCCAACTGACCCTCGTTTCCACTAACACACCTTATTGGGACTCATTGGTCCAAAACACTACTTATTGGTTACATACACACCTTATTGGGCCATTATTGGTTCTAAATACAACTTATTGGTTACATACACACCTTATTGGGACTCATTGGTCCCAACTGACCCTCGTTTCCCCTAAACACACCTTATTGGGACTCATTGGTCCTAGACACAACTTATTGGTTACATACAAACCTTATTGGGCCATTGTTGGTTCTAAACACAACTTATTGGTTACATACACACCTTACTAGAACTCATTGGTCCCAACTGACCCTCGTTTCCCCTAAACACACCTTATTGGCACTCATTGGTCCTAGACACAACTTATTGGTTACATACAAACCTTATTGGGCCATCATTGGTCCTAAACACAACTTATTGGTTACATACACACCTTACTAGGACTTATTGAGCCATCATGGGTTCTAAACACAACTTATTGCTTACATACACACCTTACTGGGACTCATTGGTCCCAACTGACCCTCGTTTCCACTAACACACCTTATTGGGACTTATTGGTCCTAAACACAACTTATTGGTTGCATACACACCTTATTGGGCCATTATTAGTCCTAAACACAACTTATTGGTTACATACACACCTTATTGGGACTCATTGGTCCTAGACACAACTTATTGGTTACATACAAACCTTATTGGGCCATCATTGGTTCTAAACACAACTTATTGGTTACATACACACCTTACTAGGACTCATTGGTCCCAACTGACCCTCGTTTCCCCTAAACACACCTTATTGGGACTCATTGGTCCTAGACACAACTTATTGGTTACATACAAACCTTATTGGGCCATCATTGGTCCTAAACACAACTTATTGGTTACATACACACCTTACTGGGACTTATTGAGCCATCATGGGTTCTAAACACAACTTATTGGTTACATAAACACCTTACTGGGACTCATTGGTCCCAACTGACCCTCGTTTCCACTAAAACACCTTATTGGGACTTATTGGTCCTAAACACAACTTATTGGTTGCATACACACCTTATTGGGCCATTATTAGTCCTAAACACAACTTATTGGTTACATACACACCTTATTGGGACTCATTGGTCCCAACTGACCCTCGTTTCCCCTAAACACACTTTATTGGGACTCGTTGGTCCTAGACACAACTTATTGGTACATACAAACCTTATTGGGCCATTGTTGGTTCTAAACACAACTTATTGGTTACATACACACCTTGCTAGGACTCATTGGTCCCAACTGACCCTCGTTTCCCCTAAACACACCTTATTGGGACTCATTGGTCCTAGACACAACTTATTGGTTACATAAAAACCTTATTGGGCCATCATTGGTCCTAAACACAACTTATTGGTTACATACACACTTTACTGGGACTTATTGAGCCATCATGGGTTCTAAACACAACTTATTGGTTACATACACACCTTACTGGAACTCATTGGTCCCAACTGACCCTCGTTTCTACTAACACACCTTATTGGGACTCATTGGTCCTAAACACAACTTATTGGTTACATACACACCTTATTGGGCCATTATTGGTCCTAAACACAACTTATTGGTTACATACACACCTTATTGGGACTCATTGGTCCCAACTGACCCTCGTTTCCCCTAAACACACCTTATTGGGACTCATTGGTCCTAGACACAACTTATTGGTTACATAAAAACCTTATTGGGCCATCATTGGTTCTAAACACAACTTATTGGTTACATACACACCTTACTAGGACTCATTCGTCCCAACTGACCCTCGTTTCACATAAACACACCTTATTGGGACTCATTGGTCCTAGACACAACTTATTGGTTACATACAAACCTTATTGGTCCATCATTGGTCCTAAACACAACTTATTGGTTACATACACACCTTATTGGGACTTATTTAGCCATCATGGGTTCTAAACACAACTTATTAGTTACATACACACCTTACTGGGACTCATTGGTCCCAACTGACCCTCGTTTCCACTACCACACCTTATTGGGACTCATTGGTCCTAGACACAACTTATTGGTTACATACAAACCTTATTGGGCCATCATTGGTCCTAAACACAACTTATTGGTTACATACACACCTTACTGGGACTTATTGAGCCATCATGGGTTCTAAACACAACTTATTGGTTACATACACACCTTACTGGGACTCATTGGTCCCAACTGACCCTCGTTTCCACTAACACACATTATTGGGACTCATTGGTCCTAAACACAACTTATTGGTTACATACACACCTTATTGGGCCATTATAGGTCCTAAATACAACTTATTGGTTACATACACACCTTATTGGGACTCATTGGTCCCCCAACTGAACCTCTTTTCCCCTAAACACACCTTATTGGGACTCATTGGTCCTAGAGACAAGTTATTGGTTTCATACAAACCTTATTGGGCCATCATTGGTTCTAAACACAACTTATTGGTTACATACACACATTACTAGGACTTATTGGTCCCAACTAACCCTCGTTTCCCCTAAACACACCTTCTTGGGACGCATTGGTCCTAAACACAACTTATTGGTTACATACACAACTTACTGGGACTTATTGAGCCATCATGGGTTCTAAACACAACTTATTGGTTACATACACACCTTACTGGGACTCATTGGTCCCAACTGACCCTCGTTTCCACTAACACACCTTATTGGGACTCATTGGTCCTAAACACAACTTATTGGTTACATACACACCTTATTAGGCCATTATTGGTCCTAAATACAACTTATTGGTTACATACACACCTTATTGGGACTCATTGGTCCCAACTGACCCTCGTTTCCCCTAAACACACCTTATTGGGACTCATTGGTCCTAGACACAACTTATTGGTTACATACAAACCTTATTGGGCCATCATTGGTTCTAAACACAACTTATTGGTTACATACACACCTTACTAGAACTCATTGGTCCCAACTGACCCTCGTTTCCCCTAAACACACCTTATTGGGACTCATTGGTCCTAGACACAACTTATTGGTTACATACAAACCTTATTGGGCCATCATTGGTCCTAAACACAACTTATTGGTTACATACACACCTTACTAGGACTTATTGAGCCATCATGGGTTCTAAACACAACTTATTGCTTACATACACACCTTACTGGGACTCATTGGTCCCAACTGACCCTCGTTTCCACTAACACACCTTATTGGGACTTATTGGTCCTAAACACAACTTATTGGTTAGCATACACACCTTATTGGGCCATTATTAGTCCTAAACACAACTTATTGGTTACATACACACCTTATTGGGACTCATTGGTCCTAGACACAACTTATTGGTTACATACAAACCTTATTGGGCCATCATTGGTTCTAAACACAACTTATTGGTTACATACACACCTTACTAGGACTCATTGGTCCCAACTGACCCTCGTTTCCCCTAAACACACCTTATTGGGACTCATTGGTCCTCGACACAACTTATTGGTTACATACAAACCTTATTGGGCCATCATTGGTCCTAAACACAACTTATTGGTTACATACACACCTTACTGGGACTTATTGAGCCATCATGGGTTCTAAACACAACTTATTGGTTACATAAACACCTTACTGGGACTCATTGGTCCCAACTGACCCTCGTTTCCACTAACACACCTTATTGGGACTTATTGGTCCTAAACACAACTTATTGGTTGCATACACACCTTATTGGGCCATTATTAGTCCTAAACACAACTTATTGGTTACATACACACCTTATTGGGACTCATTGGTCCCAACTGACCCTCGTTTCCCCTAAACACACTTTATTGGGACTCGTTGGTCCTAGACACAACTTATTGGTTACATACAAACCTTATTGGGCCATCATTGGTTCTAAACACAACTTATTGGTTACATACACACCTTACTAGGACTCATTGGTCCCAACTGACCCTCGTTTCCCCTAAACACACCTTATTGGGACTCATTGGTCCTAGACACAACTTATTGGTTACATACAAACCTTATTGGGCCATCATTGGTCCTAAACACAACTTATTGGTTACATACACACTTTACTGGGACTTATTGAGCCATCATGGGTTCTAAACACAACTTATTGGTTACATACACACCTTACTGGAACTCATTGGTCCCAACTGACCCTCGTTTCCACTAAACACACCTTATTGGGACTCATTGGTCCTAAACACAACTTATTGGTTACATACACACCTTATTGGGCCATTATTGGTCCTAAACACAACTTATTGGTTACATACACACCTTATTGGGCCATCATTGGTCCTAAACACAACTTATTGGTTACATACACACCTTACTAGGACTTATTGAGCCATCATGGGTTCTAAACACAACTTATTGGTTACATACACACCTTACTGGGACTCATTGGTCCCAACTGACCCTCGTTTCCACTAACACACCTTATTGGGACTCATTGGTCCTAAACACAACTTATTGGTTAGCATACACACCTTATTGGGCCATTATTGGTCCTAAACACAACTTATTGGTTACATACACACCTTATTGGGACTCATTGGTCCTAGACACAACTTATTGGTTACATACAAACCTTATTGGGCCATCATTGGTTCTAAACACAACTTATTGGTTACATACACACCTTACTAGGACTCATTGGTCCCAACTGACCCTCGTTTCCCCTAAACACACCTTATTGGGACTCATTGGTCCTCGACACAACTTATTGGTTACATACAAACCTTATTGGGCCATCATTGGTCCTAAACACAACTTATTGGTTACATACACACCTTACTGGGACTTATTGAGCCATCATGGGTTCTAAACACAACTTATTGGTTACATACACACCTTACTGGGACTCATTGGTCCCAACTGACCCTCGTTTCCACTAACACACCTTATTGGGACTCATTGGTCCTAAACACAACTTATTGGTTGCATACACACCTTATTGGGCCATTATTAGTCCTAAACACAACTTATTGGTTACATACACACCTTATTGGGACTCATTGGTCCCAACTGACCCTCGTTTCCCCTAAACACACCTTATTGGGACTCGTTGGTCCTAGACACAACTTATTGGTTACATACAAACCTTATTGGGCCATCATTGGTTCTAAACACAACTTATTGGTTACATACACACCTTACTAGGACTCATTGGTCCCAACTGACCCTCGTTTCCCCTAAACACACCTTATTGGGACTCATTGGTCCTAGCCACGGACAACCTGGGCTCATTGGTCCTCACACAGGTACACACACCTTACTGGGACTTATTGAGCCATCATGGGTTCTAAACACAACTTATTGGTTACATACACACCTTACTGGGACTCATTGGTCCCAACTGACCCTCGTTTCCACTAACACACCTTATTGGGACTCATTGGTCCTAAACACAACTTATTGGTTGCATACACACCTTATTGGGCCATTATTGGTCCTAAACACAACTTATTGGTTACATACACACCTTATTGGGACTCATTGGTCCCAACTGACCCTCGTTTCCCCTAAACACACTTTATTGGGACTCGTTGGTCCTAGACACAACTTATTGGTTACATACAAACCTTATTGGGCCATCATTGGTTCTAAACACAACTTATTGGTTACATACACACCTTACTAGGACTCATTGGTCCCAACTGACCCTCAGTTTCCCCTAAACACACCTTATTGGGACTCATTGGTCCTAACTGACCCTCATTTCCCCTAAATGCAACTTATTGGTTACATACAAACCTTATTGGGCCATCATTGGTCCTAAACACAACTTATTGGTTACATACACACCTTACTGGGACTTATTGAGCCATCATGGGTTCTAAACACAACTTATTGGTTACATACACACCTTACTGGGACTCATTGGTCCCAACTGACCCTCGTTTCCACTAACACACCTTATTGGGACTCATTGGTCCTAAACACAACTTATTGGTTACATACACACCTTATTGGGCCATTATTGGTCCTAAACACAACTTATTGGTTACATACACACCTTATTGGGACTCATTGGTCCCAACTGACCCTCGTTTCCCCTAAACACACCTTATTGGGACTCATTGGTCCTAGACACAACTTATTGGTTACATACAAACCTTATTGGGCCATCATTGGTTCTAAACACAACTTATTGGTTACATACACACCTTACTAGGACTCATTGATCCCAACTGACCCTCGTTTCACATAAACACACCTTATTGGGACTCATTGGTCCTAGACACAACTTATTGGTTACATACAAACCTTATTGGGCCATCATTGGTCCTAAACACAACTTATTGGTTACATACACACCTTATTGGGACTTATTGAGCCATCATGGGTTCTAAACACAACTTATTAGTTACATACACACCTTACTGGGACTCATTGGTCCCAACTGACCCTCGTTTCCCCTACACACACCTTATTGGGACTCATTGGTCCTAGACACAACTTATTGGTTACATACAAACCTTATTGGGCCATCATTGGTCCTAAACACAACTTATTGGTTACATACACACCTTACTGGGACTTATTGAGCCATCATGGGTTCTAAACACAACTTATTGGTTACATACACACCTTACTGGGACTCATTGGTCCCAACTGACCCTCGTTTCCACTAAACACACCTTATTGGGACTCATTGGTCCTAAACACAACTTATTGGTTACATACACACCTTATTGGGCCATTATTGGTCCTAAACACAACTTATTGGTTACATACACACCTTATTGGGACTCATTGGTCCCAACTGACCCTCGTTTCCCCTAAACACACCTTATTGGGACTCATTGGTCCTAGACACAACTTATTGGTTACATACAAACCTTATTGGGCCATCATTGGTTCTAAACACAACTTATTGGTTACATACACACCTTACTAGGACTCATTGGTCCCAACTGACCCTCGTTTCCCCTAAACACACCTTATTGGGACTCATTGGTCCTAGACACAACTTATTGGTTACATACAAACCTTATTGGGCCATCATTGGTCCTAAACACAACTTATTGGTTACATACACACCTTATTGGGACTTATTGAGGCATCATGGGTTCTAAACACAACTTATTGGTTACATACACACCTTACTGGGACTCATTGGTCCCAACTGACCCTCGTTTCCACTAACACACCTTATTGGGACTCATTGGTCCTAGACACAACTTATTGGTTACATACACACCTTATTGGGCCATCATTGGTCCTAAACACAACTTATTGGTTACATACACACCTTACTGGGACTTATTGAGCCATCATGGGTTCTAAACACAACTTATTGGTTACATACACACCTTACTGGGACTCATTGGTCCCAACTGACCCTCGTTTCCACTAACACACCTTATTGGGACTCATTGGTCCTAAACACAACTTATTGGTTACATACACACCTTATTGGGCCATTATTGGTCCTAAACACAACTTATTGGTTACATACACACCTTATTGGGACTCATTGGTCCCAACTGACCCTCGTTTCCCCTAAACACACCTTATTGGGACTCGTTGGTCCTAGACACAACTTATTGGTTACATACAAACCTTATTGGGCCATCATTGGTTCTAAACACAACTTATTGGTTACATACACACCTTACTAGGACTCATTGGTCCCAACTGACCCTCGTTTCCCCTAAACACACCTTATTGGGACTCATTGGTCCTAGACACAACTTATTGGTTACATACAAACCTTATTGGGCCATCATTGGTCCTAAACACAACTTATTGGTTACATACACACCTTACTGGGACTTATTGAGCCATCATGGGTTCTAAACACAACTTATTGGTTACATACACACCTTACTGGGACTCATTGGTCCCAACTGACCCTCGTTTCCACTAACACACCTTATTGGGACTCATTGGTCCTAAACACAACTTATTGGTTACATACACACCTTATTGGGCCATTATTGGTCCTAAACACAACTTATTGGTTACATACACACCTTATTGGGACTCATTGGTCCCAACTGACCCTCGTTTCCCCTAAACACACCTTATTGGGACTCATTTGTCCTAACTGACCCTCATTTCCCCTAAATGCAACTTATTGGTTACATACAAACCTTATTGGGCCATCATTGGTCCTAAACACAACTTATTGGTTACATACACACCTTACTAGGACTTATTGAGCCATCATGGGTTCTAAACACAACTTATTGGTTACATACACACCTTACTGGGACTCATTGGTCCCAACTGACCCTCGTTTCCACTAACACACCTTATTGGGACTCATTGGTCCTAAACACAACTTATTGGTTACATACACACCTTATTGGGCCATTATTGGTCCTAAACACAACTTATTGGTTACATACACACCTTATTGGGACTCATTGGTCCCAACTGACCCTCGTTTCCCCTAAACACACCTTATTGGGACTCATTGGTCCTAGACACAACTTATTGGTTACATACAAACCTTATTGGGCCATCATTGGTTCTAAACACAACTTATTGGTTACATACACACCTTACTAGGACTCATTGGTCCCAACTGACCCTCGTTTCCCCTAAACACACCTTATTGGGACTCATTGGTCCTAAACACAACTTATTGGTTACATACACACCTTACTGGGACTTATTGAGCCATCATGGGTCCTAAACACAACTTATTGGTTACATACACACCTTACTGGGACTCATTGGTCCCAACTGACCCTCGTTTCCACTAACACACCTTATTGGGACTCATTGGTCCTAAACACAACTTATTGGTTACATACACACCTTATTGGGCCATTATTGGTCCTAAATACAACTTATTGGTTACATACACACCTTATTGGGACTCATTGGTCCCAACTGACCCTCGTTTCCCCTAAACACACCTTATTGGGACTCATTGGTCCTAGACACAACTTATTGGTTACATACAAACCTTATTGGGCCATCGTTGGTTCTAAACACAACTTATTGGTTACATACACACCTTACTAGAACTCATTGGTCCCAACTGACCCTCGTTTCCCCTAAACACACCTTATTGGGACTCATTGGTCCTAGACACAACTTATTGGTTACATACAAACCTTATTGGGCCATCATTGGTCCTAAACACAACTTATTGGTTACATACACACCTTACTGGGACTTATTGAGCCATCATGGGTTCTAAACACAACTTATTGGTTACATACACACCTTACTGGGACTCATTGGTCCCAACTGACCCTCGTTTCCACTAACACACCTTATTGGGACTCATTGGTCCTAAACACAACTTATTGGTTACATACACACCTTATTGGGCCATTATTGGTCCTAAACACAACTTATTGGTTACATACACACCTTATTGGGACTCATTGGTCCCAACTGACCCTCGTTTCCCCTAAACACACCTTATTGGGACTCATTGGTCCTAACTGACCTCATTTCCCCTAAATGCAACTTATTGGTTACATACAAACCTTATTGGGCCATCATTGGTCCTAAACACAACTTATTGGTTACATACACACCTTACTAGGACTTATTGAGCCATCATGGGTTCTAAACACAACTTATTGGTTACATACACACCTTACTGGGACTCATTGGTCCCAACTGACCCTCGTTTCCACTAACACACCTTATTGGGACTCATTGGTCCTAAACACAACTTATTGGTTACATACACACCTTATTGGGCCATTATTGGTCCTAAACACAACTTATTGGTTACATACACACCTTACTGGGACTCATTGGTCCCAACTGACCCTCGTTTCCCCTAAACACACCTTATTGGGACTCATTGGTCCTAGACACAACTTATTGGTTACATACAAACCTTATTGGGCCATCATTGGTCCTAAACACAACTTATTGGTTACATACACACCTTACTGGGACTTATTGAGCCATCATGGGTTCTAAACACAACTTATTGGTTACATACACACCTTACTGGGACTCATTGGTCCCAACTGACCCTCGTTTCCACTAACACACCTTATTGGGACTCATTGGTCCTAAACACAACTTATTGGTTACATACACACCTTATTGGGCCATTATTGGTCCTAAACACAACTTATTGGTTACATACACACCTTATTGGGACTCATTGGTCCCAACTGACCCTCGTTTCCCCTAAACACACCTTATTGGGACTCATTTGTCCTAACTGACCCTCATTTCCCCTAAATGCAACTTATTGGTTACATACAAACCTTATTGGGCCATCATTGGTCCTAAACACAACTTATTGGTTACATACACACCTTACTAGGACTTATTGAGCCATCATGGGTTCTAAACACAACTTATTGGTTACATACACACCTTACTGGGACTCATTGGTCCCAACTGACCCTCGTTTCCACTAACACACCTTATTGGGACTCATTGGTCCTAAACACAACTTATTGGTTACATACACACCTTATTGGGCCATTATAGGTCCTAAACACAACTTATTGGTTACATACACACCTTATTGGGACTCATTGGTCCCCCAACTGAACCTCTTTTCCCCTAAACACACCTTATTGGGACTCATTGGTCCTAGACACAAGTTATTGGTTACATACAAACCTTATTGGGCCATCATTGGTTCTAAACACAACTTATTGGTTACATACACACATTACTAGGACTTATTGGTCCCAACTAACCCTCGTTTCCCCTAAACACACCTTCTTGGGACGCATTGGTCCTAAACACAACTTATTGGTTACATACACACCTTACTGGGACTTATTGAGCCATCATGGGTTCTAAAGACAACTTATTGGTTACATACACACCTTACTGGGACTCATTGGTCCCAACTGACCCTCGTTTCCACTAACACACCTTATTGGGACTCATTGGTCCTAAACACTACTTATTGGTTACATACACACCTTATTGGGCCATTATTGGTTCTAAATACAACTTATTGGTTACATACACACCTTATTGGGACTCATTGGTCCCAACTGACCCTCGTTTCCCCTAAACACACCTTATTGGGACTCATTGGTCCTAGACACAACTTATTGGTTACATACAAACCTTATTGGGCCATTGTTGGTTCTAAACACAACTTATTGGTTACATACACACCTTACTAGAACTCATTGGTCCCAACTGACCCTCGTTTCCCCTAAACACACCTTATTGGCACTCATTGGTCCTAGACACAACTTATTGGTTACATACAAACCTTATTGGGCCATCATTGGTCCTAAACACAACTTATTGGTTACATACACACCTTACTAGGACTTATTGAGCCATCATGGGTTCTAAACACAACTTATTGCTTACATACACACCTTACTGGGACTCATTGGTCCCAACTGACCCTCGTTTCCACTAACACACCTTATTGGGACTTATTGGTCCTAAACACAACTTATTGGTTGCATACACACCTTATTGGGCCATTATTAGTCCTAAACACAACTTATTGGTTACATACACACCTTATTGGGACTCATTGGTCCTAGACACAACTTATTGGTTACATACAAACCTTATTGGGCCATCATTGGTTCTAAACACAACTTATTGGTTACATACACACCTTACTAGGACTCATTGGTCCCAACTGACCCTCGTTTCCCCTAAACACACCTTATTGGGACTCATTGGTCCTAGACACAACTTATTGGTTACATACAAACCTTATTGGGCCATCATTGGTCCTAAACACAACTTATTGGTTACATACACACCTTACTGGGACTTATTGAGCCATCATGGGTTCTAAACACAACTTATTGGTTACATAAACACCTTACTGGGACTCATTGGTCCCAACTGACCCTCGTTTCCACTAACACACCTTATTGGGACTTATTGGTCCTAAACACAACTTATTGGTTGCATACACACCTTATTGGGCCATTATTAGTCCTAAACACAACTTATTGGTTACATACACACCTTATTGGGACTCATTGGTCCCAACTGACCCTCGTTTCCCCTAAACACACTTTATTGGGACTCGTTGGTCCTAGACACAACTTATTGGTTACATACAAACCTTATTGGGCCATCATTGGTTCTAAACACAACTTATTGGTTACATACACACCTTACTAGGACTCATTGGTCCCAACTGACCCTCGTTTCCCCTAAACACACCTTATTGGGACTCATTGGTCCTAGACACAACTTATTGGTTACATACAAACCTTATTGGGCCATCATTGGTCCTAAACACAACTTATTGGTTACATACACACTTTACTGGGACTTATTGAGCCATCATGGGTTCTAAACACAACTTATTGGTTACATACACACCTTACTGGAACTCATTGGTCCCAACTGACCCTCGTTTCCACTAACACACCTTATTGGGACTCATTGGTCCTAAACACAACTTATTGGTTACATACACACCTTATTGGGCCATTATTGGTCCTAAACACAACTTATTGGTTACATACACACCTTATTGGGACTCATTGGTTCCAACTGACCCTCGTTTCCCCTAAACACACCTTATTGGGACTCATTGGTCCTAGACACAACTTATTGGTTACATAAAAACCTTATTGGGCCATCATTGGTTCTAAACACAACTTATTGGTTACATACACACCTTACTAGGACTCATTCGTCCCAACTGACCCTCGTTTCACACTAAACACACCTTATTGGGACTCATTGGTCCTAGACACAACTTATTGGTTACATACAAACCTTATTGGGCCATCATTGGTCCTAAACACAACTTATTGGTTACATACACACCTTATTGGGACTTATTGAGCCATCATGGTTTCTAAACACAACTTATTAGTTACATACACACCTTACTGGGACTCATTGGTCCCAACTGACCCTCGTTTCCACTAACCACACCTTATTGGGACTCATTGGTCCTAGACACAACTTATTGGTTACATACAAACCTTATTGGGCCATCATTGGTCCTAAACACAACTTATTGGTTACATACACACCTTACTGGGACTTATTGAGCCATCATGGGTTCTAAACACAACTTATTGGTTACATACACACCTTACTGGAACTCATTGGTCCCAACTGACCCTCGTTTCCACTAACACACCTTATTGGGACTCATTGGTCCTAAACACAACTTATTGGTTACATACACACCTTATTGGGCCATTATTGGTC
Organism: Deinandra increscens subsp. villosa; assembly: GCA_039602395.1. NCBI lineage: Eukaryota > Viridiplantae > Streptophyta > Magnoliopsida > Asterales > Asteraceae > Deinandra > Deinandra increscens. The sequence continues at coordinate 46,724,213 of JBCNJP010000006.1, forward strand.
CTAAACACAACTTATTGGTTACATACACACCTTATTGGGACTCATTGGTCCCAACTGACCCTCGTTTCCCCTAAACACACCTTATTGGGACTCATTGGTCCTAGACACAACTTATTGGTTACATAAAAACCTTATTGGGCCATCATTGGTTCTAAACACAACTTATTGGTTACATACACACCTTACTAGGACTCATTCGTCCCAACTGACCCTCGTTTCACATAAACACACCTTATTGGGACTCATTGGTCCTAGACACAACTTATTGGTTACATACAAACCTTATTGGGCCATCATTGGTCCTAAACACAACTTATTGGTTACATACACACCTTATTGGGACTTATTGAGGCATCATGGGTTCTAAACACAACTTATTGGTTACATACACACCTTACTGGGACTCATTGGTCCCAACTGACCCTCGTTTCCACTACCACACCTTATTGGGACTCATTGGTCCTAGACACAACTTATTGGTTACATACAAACCTTATTGGGCCATCATTGGTCCTAAACACAACTTATTGGTTACATACACACCTTACTGGGACTTATTGAGCCATCATGGGTTCTAAACACAACTTATTGGTTACGTACACACCTTACTGGGACTCATTGGTCCCAACTGACCCTCGTTTCCACTAACACACCTTATTGGGACTCATTGGTCCTAAACACAACTTATTGGTTACATACACACCTTATTGGGCCATTATTGGTCCTAAACACAACTTATTGGTTACATACACACCTTACTGGGACTCATTGGTCCCAACTGACCCTCGTTTCCCCTAAACACACCTTATTGGGACTCATTGGTCCTAGACACAACTTATTGGTTACATACAAACCTTATTGGGCCATCATTGGTTCTAAACACAACTTATTGGTTACATACACACCTTACTAGGACTCATTGGTCCCAACTGACCCTCGTTTCCCCTAAACACACCTTATTGGGACTCATTGCTCCTAGACACAACTTATTGGTTACATACAAACCTTATTGGGCCATCATTGGTCCTAAACACAACTTATTGGTTACATACACACCTTACTGGGACTTATTGAGCCATCATGGGTTCTAAACACAACTTATTGGTTACATACACACCTTACTGGGACTCATTGGTCCCAACTGACCCTCGTTTCCACTAACACACCTTATTGGGACTCATTGGTCCTAAACACAACTTATTGGTTACATACACACCTTATTGGGCCATTATTGGTCCTAAACACAACTTATTGGTTACATACACACCTTATTGGGACTCATTGGTCCCAACTGACCCTCGTTTCCCCTAAACACACCTTATTGGGACTCATTGGTCCTAGACACAACTTATTGGTTACATAAAAACCTTATTGGGCCATCATTGGTTCTAAACACAACTTATTGGTTACATACACACCTTACTAGGACTCATTCGTCCCAACTGACCCTCGTTTCACCTAAACACACCTTATTGGGACTCATTGGTCCTAGACACAACTTATTGGTTACATACAAACCTTATTGGGCCATCATTGGTCCTAAACACAACTTATTAGTTACATACACACCTTACTGGGACTCATTGGTCCCAACTGACCCTCGTTTCCACTACCACACCTTATTGGGACTCATTGGTCCTACACACAACTTATTGGTTACATACACACCTTACTGGGACTCATTGGTCCCAATTGACCCTCGTTTCCCCTAAACACACCTTATTGGGACTCATTGGTCATAAACACAACTTATTGGTTACATACACACCTTATTGGGCCATCATTGGTCCTAAACACAACTTATTGGTTACATACACACCTTATTGGGACTCATTGGTCCTAGACACAACTTATTGGTTACATACAAACCTTATTGGGCCATCATTGGTTCTAAACACAACTTATTGGTTACATACACACATTACTAGGACTTATTGATCCCAACTAACCCTCGTTTCACATAAACACACCTTATTGGGACTCATTGGTCCTAGACACAACTTATTGGTTACATACACACCTTATTGGGCCATCATTGGTTCTAAACACAACTTATTGGTTACATACACACCTTACTAGGACTCATTCGTCCCAACTGACCCTCGTTTCACACTAAACACACCTTATTGGGACTCATTGGTCCTAGACACAACTTATTGGTTACATACAAACCTTATTGGGCCATCATTGGTCCTAAACACAACTTATTGGTTACATACACACCTTATTGGGACTTATTGAGCCATCATGGGTTCTAAACACAACTTATTAGTTACATACACACCTTACTGGGACTCATTGGTCCCAACTGACCCTCGTTTCCACTACCACACCTTATTGGGACTCATTGGTCCTAGACACAACTTATTGGTTACATACAAACCTTATTGGGCCATCATTGGTCCTAAACACAACTTATTGGTTACATACACACCTTACTAGGACTTATTGAGCCATCATGGGTTCTAAACACAACTTATTGGTTACATACACACCTTACTGGGACTCATTGGTCCCAACTGACCCTCGTTTCCACTAACACACCTTATTGGGACTCATTGGTCCTAAACACAACTTATTGGTTACATACACACCTTATTGGGCCATTATTGGTCCTAAACACAACTTATTGGTTACATACACACCTTATTGGGACTCATTGGTCCCAACTGACCCTCGTTTCCCCTAAACACACCTTATTGGGACTCATTGGTCCTAGACACAACTTATTGGTTACATAAAAACCTTATTGGGCCATCATTGGTTCTAAACACAACTTATTGGTTACATACACACCTTACTAGGACTCATTGGTCCCAACCGACCCTCGTTTCCCCTAAACACACCTTATTGGGACTCATTGGTCCTAGACACAACTTATTGGTTACATACAAACCTTATTGGGCCATCATTGGTCCTAAACACAACTTATTGGTTACATACAGACCTTACTGGGACTTATTGAGCCATCATGGGTTCTAAACACAACTTATTGGTTACATACACACCTTACTGGGACTCATTGGTCCCAACTGACCCTCGTTTCCACTAACACACCTTATTGGGACTCATTGGTCCTAAACACAACTTATTGGTTACATACACACCTTATTGGGCCATTATTGGTCCTAAACACAACTTATTGGTTACATACACACCTTATTGGGACTCATTGGTCCCAACTGACCCTCGTTTCCCCTAAACACACCTTATTGGGACTCATTGGTCCTAGACACAACTTATTGGTTACATACAAACCTTATTGGGCCATCATTGGTCCTAAACACAACTTATTGGTTACATACACACCTTACTAGGACGCATTCGTCCCAACTGACCCTCGTTTCACATAAACACACCTTATTGGGACTCATTGGTCCTAGACACAACTTATTGGTTACACACAAACCTTATTGGGCCATCATTGGTCCTAAACACAACTTATTGGTTACATACACACCTTACTGGGACTCATTGGTCCCAACTGACCCTCGTTTCCACTACCACACCTTATTGGGACTCATTGGTCCTAAACACAACTTATTGGTTACATACACACCTTACTGGGACTCATTGGTCCCAACTGACCCTCGTTTCCCCTAAACACACCTTATTGGGACTCATTGGTCATAAACACAACTTATTGGTTACATACACAGCTTATTGGGCCATCATTGGTCCTAAACACAACTTATTGGTTACATACACACCTTATTGGGACTCATTGGTCCTAGACACAACTTATTGGTTACATACAAACCTTATTGGGCCATCATTGGTTCTAAACACAACTTATTGGTTACATACACACATTACTAGGACTTATTGGTCCCAACTAACCCTCGTTTCCCCTAAACACACCTTATTGGGACGCATTGGTCCTAAACACAACTTATTGGTTACATACACACCTTATTGGGCCATTATTGGTCCTAAACACAACTTATTGGTTACATACACACTTTATTGGGACTCATTGGTCCCAACTGACCCTCATTTCCCCTTAAACACACCTTATTGGGACTCATTGGTCCTAGACACAACTTATTGGTTACATACAAACCTTATTGGGCCATCATTGGTCCTAAACACAACTTATTGGTTACATACACACCTTACTGGGACTTATTGAGCCATCATGGGTTCTAAACACAACTTATTGGTTACATACACACCTTACTGGGACTCATTGGTCCCAACTGACCCTCGTTTCCACTACCACACCTTATTGGGACTCATTGGTCCTAAACACAACTTATTGGTTACAAACACACCTTATTGGGTCATTATTGGTCCTAAACACAACTTATTGGTTACACACACTTTATTGGGACTCATTGGTCCCAACTGACCCTCATTTCCCCTAAACACAACTTATTGGTTACATACAAACCTTATTGGGCCATCATTGGTCCTAAACACAACTTATTGGTTACATACACACCTTACTGGGACTTATTGAGCCATCATGGGTTCTAAACACAACTTATTGGTTACATACACACCTAACTGGGACTCATTGGTCCCAACTGACCCTCGTTTCCACTAACACACCTTATTGGGACTCATTGGTCCTAAACACAACTTATTGGTTACATACACACCTTATTGGGCCATTATTGGTCCTAAACACAACTTATTGGTTACATACACACCTTATTGGGACTCATTGGTCCCAACTGACCCTCGTTTCCCCTAAACACACCTTATTGGGACTCATTGGTCCTAGACACAACTTATTGGTTACATACAAACCTTATTGGGCCATTATTGGTTCTAAACACAACTTATTGGTTACATACACACCTTACTAGAACTTATTGGTCCCAACTGACCCTCGTTTCCCCTAAACACACCTTATTGGGACTCATTGGTCCTAGACACAACTTATTGGTTACATACAAACCTTATTGGGCCATCATTGGTCCTAAACACAACTTATTGGTTACATACACACCTTACTGGGACTTATTGAGCCATCATGGGTTCTAAACACAACTTATTGGTTACATACACACCTTACTGGGACTCATTGGTCCCAACTGACCCTCGTTTCCACTAACACACCTTATTGGGACTCATTGGTCCTAAACACAACTTATTGGTTACATACACACCTTATTGGGCCATTATTGGTCCTAAACACAACTTATTGGTTACATACACACCTTATTGGGACTCATTGGTCCCAACTGACCCTCGTTTCCCCTAAACACACCTTATTGGGACTCGTTGGTCCTAGACACAACTTATTGGTTACATACAAACCTTATTGGGCCATCATTGGTTCTAAACACAACTTATTGGTTACATACACACCTTACTAGGACTCATTGGTCCCACCGACCCTCGTTTCCACTAAACACACCTTATTGGGACTCATTTGTCCTAGACACAACTTATTGGTTACATACAAACCTTATTGGGCCATCATTGGTCCTAAACACAACTTATTGGTTACATACACACCTTACTGGGACTCATTGGTCCTAGACACAACTTATTGGTTACATACAAACCTTATTGGGCCATCATTGGTCCTAAACACAACTTATTGGTTACATACACACCTTACTGGGACTTATTGAGCCATCATGGGTTCTAAACACAACTTATTGGTTACATACACACCTTACTGGGACTCATTGGTCCCAACTGACCCTCGTTTCCACTAACACACCTTATTGGGACTCATTGGTCCTAAACACAACTTATTGGTTACATACACACCTTATTGGGCCATTATTGGTCCTAAACACAACTTATTGGTTACATACACACCTTATTGGGACTCATTGGTCCCAACTGACCCTCGTTTCCCCTAAACACACCTTATTGGGACTCATTGGTCCTAGACACAACTTATTGGTTACATACAAACCTTATTGGGCCATCATTGGTCCTAAACACAACTTATTGGTTACATACACACCTTACTGGGACTCATTAGTCCCAACTGACCCTCGTTTCCCCTAAACACACCTTATTGGGACTCATTGGTCCTAGACACAACTTATTGGTTACATACAAACCTTATTGGGCCATCATTGGTCCTAAACACAACTTATTGGTTACATACACACCTTATTGGGACTTATTGAGCCATCATGGGTTCTAAACACAACTTATTGGTTACATACACACCTTACTGGGACTCATTGGTCCCAACTGACCCTCGTTTCCACTACCACACCTTATTGGGACTCATTGGTCCTAAACACAACTTATTGGTTACATACACACCTTACTAGGACTCATTGGTCCCAACTGACCCTCGTTTCCCCTAAACACACCTTATTGGGACTCATTGGTCCTAAACACAACTTATTGGTTACATACACAACCTTATTGGGCCATCATTGGTCCTAAACACAACTTATTGGTTACATACACACCTTATTGGGACTCATTGGTCCTAGACACAACTTATTGGTTACATACAAACCTTATTGGGCCATCATAGGTTCTAAACACAACATATTGGTTACATACACACCTTACTGGGACTCATTGGTCCCAACTGACCCTCGTTTCCACTAAACACACCTTATTGGGACTCATTGGTCCTAAACACAACTTATTGGTTACATACACACCTTATTGGGCCATTATTGGTCCTAAACACAACTTATTGGTTACATACACACCTTATTGGGACTCATTGGTCCCAACTGACCCTCGTTTCCCCTTAAACACACCTTATTGGGACTCATTGGTCCTAGACACAACTTATTGGTTACATACAAACCTTATTGGGCCATCATTGGTCCTAAACACAACTTATTGGTTACATACACACCTTATTGGGACTTATTGAGCCATCATGGGTTCTAAACACAACTTATTGGTTACATACACACCTTACTGGGACTCATTGGTCCCAACTGACCCTCGTTTCCACTACCACACCTTATTGGGACTCATTGGTCCTAAACACAACTTATTGGTTACATACACACCTTACTGGGACTCATTGGTCCCAACTGACCCTCGTTTCCCCTAAACACACCTTATTGGGACTCATTGGTCATAAACACAACTTATTGGTTACATACACAACTTATTGGGCCATCATTGGTCCTAAACACAACTTATTGGTTACATACACACCTTATTGGGACTCATTGGTCCTAGACACAACTTATTGGTTACATACAAACCTTATTGGGCCATCATTGGTTCTAAACACAACTTATTGGTTACATACACACATTACTAGGACTTATTGGTCCCAACTAACCCTCGTTTCCCCTAAACACACCTTATTGGGACGCATTGGTCCTAAACACAACTTATTGGTTACATACACACCTTATTGGGCCATTATTGGTCCTAAACACAACTTATTGGTTACATACACACTTTATTGGGACTCATTGGTCCCAACTGACCCTCATTTCCCCTAAACACACCTTATTGGGACTCATTGGTCCTATACACAACTTATTGGTTACATACACACCTTACTGGGACTCATTGGTTCCAATTGACCCTCGTTTCCACTAACACACCTTATTGGGACTCATTGGTCCCAACTGACCCTCGTTTCCCCTAAACACACCTTAATGGGACTCATTGGTCCTAGACACAACTTATTGGTTACATACAAACCTTATTGGGCCATCATTGGTCCTAAACACAACTTATTGGTTACATACACACCTTACTAGGACTCATTCGTCCCAACTAACCCACGTTTCACATAAACACACCTTATTGGGACTCATTGGTCCTAGACACAACTTATTGGTTACATACAAACCTTATTGAGCCATCATGGGTTCTAAACACAACTTATTGGTTACATACACACCTTACTGGGACTCATTGGTCCCAACTGACCCTCGTTTCCACTACCACACCTTATTGGGACTCATTGGTCCTAAACACAACTTATTGGTTACATACACACCTTACTGGGACTCATTGGTCCCAACTGACCCTCGTTTCCCCTAAACACACCTTATTGGGACTCATTGGTCATAAACACAACTTATTGGTTACATACACAACTTATTGGGCCATCATTGGTCCTAAACACAACTTATTGGTTACATACACACCTTATTGGGACTCATTGGTCCTAGACACAACTTATTGGTTACATACAAACCTTATTGGGCCATCATTGGTTCTAAACACAACTTATTGGTTACATACACACATTACTAGGACTTATTGGTCCCAACTAACCCTCGTTTCCCCTAAACACACCTTATTGGGACGCATTGGTCCTAAACACAACTTATTGGTTACATACACACCTTATTGGGCCATTATTGGTCCTAAACACAACTTATTAGTTACATACACACTTTATTGGGACTCATTGGTCCCAACTGACCCTCATTTCCCCTTAAACCCACCTTATTGGGAATCATTGTTCCTAGACACAACTTATTGGTTACATACACACCTTACTGGGACTCATTGGTTCCAATTGACCCTCGTTTCCACTAACACACCTTATTGGGACTCATTGGTCCTAAACACAACTTATTGGTTACATACACACCTTATTGGGCTCATTATTGGGTCCTAAACACAACTTATTGGTTACATACACACCTTATTGGGACTCATTGGTCCCAACTGACCCTCATTTCCCCTAAACACAACTTATGGGTTACATACAAACCTTATTGGGCCATCATTGGTCCTAAACACAACTTATTGGTTACATACACACCTTATTGGGACTTATTGAGCCATCATGGGTTCTAAACACAACTTATTGGTTACAAACACACCTTACTGGGACTCATTGGTCCCAACTGACCCTCGTTTCCACTAACACACCTTATTGGGACTCATTGGTCCTAAACACAACTTATTGGTTACATACACACCTTATTGGGCCATTATTGGTCCTAAACACAACTTATTGGTTACATACACACCTTATTGGGACTCATTGGTCCCAACTGACCCTCGTTTCCCCTAAACACACCTTATTGGGACTCATTGGTCCTAGACACAACTTATTGGTTACATACAAACCTTATTGGGCCATCATTGGTCCTAAACACAACTTATTGGTTACATACACACCTTATTGGGACTTATTGAGCCATCATGGGTTCTAAACACAACTTATTGGTTACATACACACCTTACTGGGACTCATTGGTCCCAACTGACCCTCGTTTCCACTAACACACCTTATTGGGACTCATTGGTCCTAAACACAACTTATTGGTTACATACACACCTTATTGGGCCATTATTGGTCCTAAACACAACTTATTGGTTACATACACACCTTACTGGGACTCATTGGTCCCAACTGACCCTCGTTTCCCCTAAACACACCTTATTGGGACTCATTGGTCCTAGACACAACTTATTGGTTACATACAAACCTTATTGGGCCATCATTGGTCCTAAACACAACTTATTGGTTACATACACACCTTATTGGGACTTATTGAGCCATCATGGGTTCTAAACACAACTTATTGGTTACATACACACCTTACTGGGACTCATTGGTCCCAACTGACCCTCGTTTCCACTAACACACCTTATTGGGACTCATTGGTCCTAAACACAACTTATTGGTCCCTACTGACCTCGTTTCCCCTAAACACACCTTATTGGGACTCATTGGTCCTAGACACAACTTATTGGTTACACTACACAACCTTATTGGGCCATCATTGGTCCTAAACACAACTTATTGGTTACATACACACCTTACTGGGACTTATTGAGCCATCATAGGTTCTAAACACAACTTATTGGTTACATACACACCTTACTGGGACTCATTGGTCCCAACTGACCCTCGTTTCCACTAACACACCTTATTGGGACTCATTGGTCCTAAACACAACTTATTGGTTACATACACACCTTATTGGGCCATTATTGGTCCTAAACACAACTTATTGGTTACATACACACCTTATTGGGACTCATTGGTCCCAACTGACCCTCGTTTCCCCTAAACACACCTTATTGGGACTCATTGGTCCTAGACACAACTTATTGGTTACATACAAACCTTATTGGGCCATCATTGGTTCTAAACACAACTTATTGGTTACATACACACCTTACTAGGACTCATTGGTCCCAACTGACCCTCGTTTCCCCTAAACACACCTTATTGGGACTCATTGGTCCTAGACACAACTTATTGGTTACATACAAACCTTATTGGGCCATCATTGGTCCTAAACACAACTTATTGGTTACATACACACCTTACTGGGACTTATTGAGCCATCATGGGTTCTAAACACAACTTATTGGTTACATACACACCTTACTGGGACTCATTGGTCCCAACTGACACAACTCATTGGTTTCCACTATACACACCTTATTGGGACATTATTGGTCCTAAACACAACTTATTGGTTACATACACACCTTATTGGGACTCATTGGTCCCAACTGACCCTCGTTTCCCCTAAACACACCTTATTGGGACTCATTGGTCCTAGACACAACTTATTGGTTACATAAAAACCTTATTGGGCCATCATTGGTTCTAAACACAACTTATTGGTTACATACACACCTTACTAGGACTCATTCGTCCCAACTGACCCTCGTTTCACCTAAACACACCTTATTGGGACTCATTGGTCCTAGACACAACTTATTGGTTACATACAAACCTTATTGGGCCATCATTGGTCCTAAACACAACTTATTGGTTACATACACACCTTATTGGGACTTATTGAGCCATCATGGGTTCTAAACACAACTTATTGGTTACATACACACCTTACTGGGACTCATTGGTCCCAACTGACCCTCGTTTCCACTACCACACCTTATTGGGACTCATTGGTCCTAAACACAACTTATTGGTTACATACACACCTTACTAGGACTCATTGGTCCCAACTGACCCTCGTTTCCCCTAAACACACCTTATTGGGACTCATTGGTCCTAGACACAACTTATTGGTTACATACAAACCTTATTGGGCCATCATTGGTCCTAAACACAACTTATTGGTTACATACACACCTTACTGGGACTTATTGAGCCATCATGAGTTCTAAACACAACTTATTGGTTACATACACACCTTACTGGGACTCATTGGTCCCAACTGACCCTCGTTTCCACTAAACACACCTTATTGGGACTCATTGGTCCTAAACACAACTTATTGGTTACATACACACCTTATTGGGCCATTATTGGTCCTAAACACAACTTATTGGTTACATACACACCTTATTGGGACTCATTGGTCCCAACTGACCCTCGTTTCCCCTACACACACCTTATTGGGACTCATTGGTCCTAGACACAACTTATTGGTTACATAAAAACCTTATTGGGCCATCATTGGTTCTAAACACAACTTATTGGTTACATACACACCTTACTAGGACTCATTCGTCCCAACTGACCCACGTTTCACATAAACACACCTTATTGGGACTCATTGGTCCTAGACACAACTTATTGGTTACATACAAACCTTATTGAGCCATCATGGGTTCTAAACACAACTTATTAGTTACATACACACCTTACTGGGACTCATTGGTCCCAACTGACCCTCGTTTCCACTACCACACCTTATTGGGACTCATTGGTCCTAAACACAACTTATTGGTTACATACACACCTTACTGGGACTCATTGGTCCCAACTGACCCTCGTTTCCCCTAAACACACCTTATTTGGACTCATTGGTCATAAACACAATTTATTGGTTACATACACAGCTTATTGGGCCATCAGTGGTCCTAAACACAACTTATTGGTTACATACACACCTTATTGGGACTCATTGGTCCTAGACACAACTTATTGGTTACATACAAACCTTATTGGGCCATCATTGGTTCTAAACACAACTTATTGGTTACATACACACATTACTAGGACTTATTGGTCCCAACTAACCCTCGTTTCCCCTAAACACATCTTATTGGGACGCATTGGTCCTAAACACAACTTATTGGTTACATACACACCTTATTGGGCCATTATTGGTCCTAAACACAACTTATTGGTTACATACACACTTTATTGGGACTCATTGGTCCCAACTGACCCTCATTTCCCCTAAACACACCTTATTGGGACTCATTGGTCCTATACACAACTTATTGGTTACATACACACCTTACTGGGACTCATTGGTTCCAATTGACCCTCGTTTCCACTAACACACCTTATTGGGACTCATTGGTCCTAAACACAACTTATTGGTTACATACACACCTTATTGGGTCATAATTGGTCCTAAACACAACTTATTGGTTACATACACACTTTATTGGGACTCATTGGTCCTAACTGACCCTCATTTCCCCTAAACACAACTTATGGGTTACATACAAACCTTATTGGGCCATCATTGGTCCTAAACACAACTTATTGGTTACATACACACCTTACTGGGACTTATTGAGCAATCATGGGTTCTAAACACAACTTATTGGTTACAAACACACCTTACTGGGACTCATTGGTCCCAACTGACCCTCGTTTCCACTAACACACCTTATTGGGACTCATTGGTCCTAAACACAACTTATTGGTTACATACACATCTTATTGGGCCATTATTGGTACTAAATACAACTTATTGGTTACATACACACCTTATTGGGACTCATTGGTCCTAACTGACCCTCGTTTCCCCTAAACACACCTTATTGGGACTCATTGGTCCTAGACACAACTTATTGGTTACATACAAACCTTATTGGGCCATTGTTGGTTCTAAACAAACTTATTGGTTACATACACACCTTATTGGGACTTATTGAGCCATCATGGGTTCTAAACACAACTTATTGGTTACATACACACCTTACTGGGACTCATTGGTCCCAACTGACCCTCGTTTCCACTAACACACCTTATTGGGACTCATTGGTCCTAAACACAACTTATTGGTTGCATACACACCTTATTGGGCCATTATTGGTCCTAAACACAACTTATTGGTTACATACACACCTTACTAGAACTTATTGGTCCCAACTGACCCTCGTTTCCCCTAAACACACCTTATTGGGACTCATTGGTCCTAGACACAACTTATTGGGTACATACAAACCTTATTGGGCCATCATTGGTCCTAAACACAACTTATTGGTACATACACACCTTACTGGGACTTATTGAGCCATCATGGGTTCTAAACACAACTTATTGGTTACATACACACCTTACTGGGACTCATTGGTCCCAACTGACCCTCGTTTCCACTAACACACCTTATTGGGACTCATTGGTCCTAAACACAACTTATTGGTTGCATACACACCTTATTGGGCCATTATTGGTTCTAAACACAACTTATTGGTTACATACACACCTTATTGGGACTCATTGGTCCCAACTGACCCTCGTTTCCCCTAAACACACCTTATTAGGACTCGTTGGTCCTAGACACAACTTATTGGTTACATATAAACCTTATTGGGCCATCATTGGTTCCAAACACAACTTATTGGTTACATACACACCTTACTTGGACTCATTGGTCCCAACCGACCCTCGTTTCCCCTAAACACACCTTATTGGGACTCATTGGTCCTAGACACAACTTATTGGTTACATACAAACCTTATTGGGCCATCATTGGTCCTAAACACAACTTATTGGTTACATACACACCTTACTGGGACTTATTGAGCCATCATGGGTTCTAAACACAACTTATTGGTTACATACACACCTTACTGGGACTCATTGGTCCCAACTGACCCTCGTTTCCCCTAACACACCTTATTGGGACTCATTGGTCCTAAACACAACTTATTGGTTACATACACACCTTATTGGGCCATTATTGGTCCTAAACACAACTTATTGGTTACATACACACCTTACTAGAACTTATTGGTCCCTACTGACCCTCGTTTCCCCTAAACACACCTTATTGGGACTCATTGGTCCTAGACACAACTTATTGGGTACATACAAACCTTATTGGGCCATCATTGGTCCTAAACACAACTTATTGGTTACATACACACCTTACTGGGACTTATTGAGCCATCATAGGTTCTAAACACAACTTATTGGTTACATACACACCATACTGGGACTCATTGGTCCCAACTGACCCTCGTTTCCACTAACACACCTTATTGGAACTCATTGGTCCTAAACACAACTTATTGGTTGCATACACACCTTATTGGGCCATTATTGGTCCTAAACACAACTTATTGGTTACATACACACCTTATTGGGACTCATTGGTCCCAACTGACCCTCGTTTCCCCTAACACACCACCTTATTGGGACTCGTTGGTCCTAGACACAACTTATTGGTTACATACAAACCTTATTGGGCCATCATTGGTTCTAAACACAACTTATTGGTTACATACACACCATACTAGGACTCATTGGTCCCAACCGACCCTCGTTTCCCCTAAACACACCTTATTGGGACTCATTGGTCCTAGACACAACTTATTGGTTACATACAAACCTCATTGATCCATCATTGGTCCTAAACACAACTTATTGGTTACATACACACCTTACTGGGACTTATTGAGCCATCATGGGTTCTAAACACAACTTATTGGTTACATACACACCTTACTGGGACTCATTGGTCCCAACTGACCCTCGTTTCCACTAACACACCTTATTGGGACTCATTGGTCCTAAACACAACTTATTGGTTGCATACACACCTTATTGGGCCATTATTGGTCCTAAACACAACTTATTGGTTACATACACACCTTATTGGGACTCATTGGTCCCAACTGACCCTCGTTTCCCCTAAACACACCTTATTAGGACTCGTTGGTCCTAGACACAACTTATTGGTTACATACAAACCTTATTGGGCCATCATTGGTTCCAAACACAACTTATTGGTTACATACACACCTTACTTGGACTCATTGGTCCCAACTGACCCTCGTTTCCCCTAAACACACCTTATTGGGACTCATTGGTCCTAGACACAGCTTATTGGTTACATACAAACCTTATTGGGCCATCATTGGTCCTAAACACAACTTATTGGTTACATACACACCTTACTGGGACTTATTGAGCCATCATGGATTCTAAACACAACTTATTGGTTACATACACACCTTACTGGGACTCATTGGTCCCAACTGACCCTCGTTTCCCCTAACACACCTTATTGGGACTCATTGGTCCTAAACACAACTTATTGGTTACATACACACCTTATTGGGCCATTATTGGTCCTAAACACAACTTATTAGTTACATACACACCTTATTGGGACTTATTGGTCCCAACTGACCCTTGTTTCCCCTAAACACACCTTATCGGGACTCATTGGTCCTAGACACAACTTATTGGTTACATACAAACCTTATTGGGCCATCATTGGTCCTAAACACAACTTATTGGTTACATACACACCTTACTGGGACTTATTGAGCCATCATGGGTTCTAAACACAACTTATTGGTTACATACACACCTTACTGGGACTCATTGGTTCCAACTGACCCTCGTTTCCACTAACACACCTTATTGGGACTCATTGGTCCTAAACACAACTTATTGGTTGCATACACACCTTATTGGGCCATTATTGGTCCTAAACACAACTTATTGGTTACATACACACCTTATTGGGACTCATTGGTCCCAACTGACCCTCGTTTCCCCTAAACACACCTTATTGGGACTCGTTGGTCCTAGACACAACTTATTGGTTACATACAAACCTTATAAGTTGTGTTTAGGACCAATACATGGCCCAATAGAAGGTGTGTATGTAACCAATAAGTTGTGTTTAGGACACAATGATGGAATCAATAAGGTTTGTATGTAACCAATAAGTTGTGTCTAGGACCAATGAGTCCCAATAAGGTGTGTTTAGGGGAAACGAGGGTCGGTTGGGACCAATGAGTCCTAGTAAGGTGTGTATATAACCAATAAGTTGTGTTTAGGACCAATGATGGCCCAATAAGGTGTGTGTTCATAGTTGGGACCAATGAGTCCCACTAAGGTGTGTATATAACCAATAAGTTGTGTTTAGGACCAATGATGTCCCAATAAGGTGTGTTTAGTAGGGCAATGAAGTGTCGTGTTTAGGACCAATAATGGCCCAATAAGGTGTGTCTTATGTAACCAATAAGTTGTGTTTAGGACCAATGATGGCCCAATAAGGTGTGTTTAGGGGCAATGAGGGTCAGTTGGGACCAATGAGTCCCAATAAGGTGTGTATATAACCAATAAGTTGTGTTTAGGACCCATTATGGCCCAATAAGTCCTAGTAAGGTGTGTATGTAACCAATAAGTTGTGTTTAGGACCAATGATGTCCCAATAAGGTGTGTATATAACCAATACGTTGTGTTTAGGACCAATGATGGCACAATAAAGTGGGTTTAGGGACAATGAGGGTTAGTTGGCACCAATGAGTCCTAATAAGGTGTTTATATAACCAATAAGTTGTGTTTACGACCAATTATGGCCCAATATGGTGTGTTTAGTTGGGACTAATGAGTCCCACTAAGGTGTGTATATAACCAATAAATTATGTTTAGGACCAATGATGGCCCAATAAGGTGTGTTTAGTAGGGCAATGAGGGTCAGTTAGGACCAATAAGTCCCAGTAAGGTGTGTATATAACCAATAAGTTGTGTTTAGGACCAATGATGGCCCAATAATGTGTGTTTAGTTGGGACTCAATGAGTCCCACTAAGGTGTGTATATAACCAATAAGTTGTGTTTAGGACCAATGATGGCCCAATAAGGTGTGTTTAGTAGGGCAATGAGGGTCGGTTGGGACCAATAAGTCCTAGTAAGGTGTGTCTTATATAACCAATAAGTTGTGTTTAGGACCAATGATGGCCCAATAATGTGTGTTTAAGGGCAATGAGGGTCAGTTGGGACCAATGAGTCCTAGTAAGGTGTGTATATAACCAATAAGTTGTGTTTAGGACCAATGATGGCCCAATAAGGTGTGTTTAGTTGGGACTAATGAGTCCCACTAAGTGTGATGTACTAGTTGTGGACCAATGAGTCCCAATAAGGTGTGTTTAGGGACAATGAGGGTTAGTTGGCACCAATGAGTCCTAATAAGGTGTGTATTAGGTACGACCAATAGAGGTGTGTTTAGTTGGGACCAATAAGTCCCACTAAGGTGTGTATATAACCAATAAGTTGTGTTTAGGACCAATGATGGCCCAATAAGGTGTGTTTAGTGGGCAATGAGGGTCAGTTGGAACCAATGAGTCCTAGTAAGGTGTGTATATAACCAATAAGTTGTGTTTAGGACCAATGATGGCCCAATAAGGTGTGTTTAGTTGGGACTAATGAGTCCCAGTAAGGTGTGTATATAACCAATAAGTTGTGTTTAGGACCAATGATGGCCCAATAAGGTGTGTTTAGTAGGGCAATGAGGGTCGGTTGGGACCAATAAGTCCTAGTAAGGTGTGTTATATAACCAATAAGTTGTGTTTAGGACCAATGATGGCCCAATAAGTGTGTGTGTAATAAGTTGTGCTAGGACCAATGAGTCCCAATAAGGTGTGTTTAGGCAAAAGTTAGTTGGGACCAATGAGTCCCAATAAGGTGTGTATATAACCAATAAGTTGTGTTTAGGACCAATAATGGCCCAATAAGGTGTGTTTAGTGAATAACCAATAAGTTGTGTTTAGGACCAATGATGGCCCAATAAGGTGTGTTTAGTGGACAATGAGGGTCAGTTGGGACCAATGAGTCCCAATAAGGTGTGTATATAACCAATAAGTTGTGTTTACGAACCCATGATGGCTCAATGAGTCCCAATAAGGTGTGTATGTAACCAATAAGTTGTGTTTAGGACCAATGATGGCCCAATAAGGTGTGTGTCATAGTATAGCGCAATGAGAGTTGTGTTTAGGACCAATGATGGCCCAATAAGGTGTGTTTAGGGACAATGAGGGTCAGTTGGGACCAATGAGTCCCAATAAGGTGTGTATATAACCAATAAGTTGTGTTTACGACCAATTATGGCCCAATAGGTGTGTTTAGTTGGGACCAATGAGTCCCACTAAGGTGTGTATATAACCAATAAGTTGTGTTTAGGACCAATGATGGCCCAATAAGGTGTGTTTAGTAGGACAATGAGGGTCAGTTGGGACCAATGAGTCCTAGTAAGGTGTGTTATATAACCAATAAGTTGTGTTTAGGACCAATGATGGCCCAATAATGTATGAGCTGGGCAATAAGTCCCAGTAAGGTGTGTATATAACCAATAAGTTGTGTTTAGGACCAATGATGGCCCAATAAGGTGTGTTTAGTGCAATGAGCTATACGCATATAACCAATGTTGTGTTTAGGACCAATGATGGCCCAATAAGGTGTGTTTAGGGGCAATGAGGGTCAGTTGGGACCAATGAGTCCTAATAAGGTGTGTATATAACCAATAAGTTGTGTTTACGACCAATTATGGCCCAATAAGGTGTGTTTAGTTGGGACTAATGAGTCCCACTAAGGTGTGTATATAACCAATAAGTTGTGTTTAGGACCAATGATGGCCCAATAAGGTGTGTTTAGGGGCAATGAGGGTTAGTTGGGACCAATGAGTCCTAATAAGGTGTGTATATAACCAATAAGTTGTGTTTAGGACCAATAATGGCCCAATAAGTGTGTTTAGTTGGGACTATGAGTCCACTAAGTGTGTATATAACCAATAAGTTGTGTTTAGGACCAATGATGGCCCAATAAGGTGTGTTTAGTAGGGCAATGAGGGTCAGTTGGGACCAATGAGTCCTAGTAAGGTGTGTATATAACCAATAAGTTGTGTTTAGGACCAATGATGGCCCAATAAGTGTGTAGTGGGCTCATGAGTAAGGTGTGTATATAACCAATAAGTTGTGTTTAGGACCAATGATGGCCCAATAAGGTGTGTTTAGTATGGTAGACCAATAAGTCCCAGTAAGGTGTGCATATAACCAATAAGTTGTGTTTAGGACCAATGATGGCACAATAATGTGTGTTTAGGGGCAATGAGGGTCAGTTGGGACCAATGAGTCCCAATAAGGTGTGTATATAACCAATAAGTTGTGTTTACGACCAATTATGGCCCAATAAGGTGTGTTTAGTTGGGACCAATGAGTCCCAATAATGTGTGTATATAACCAATACGTTGTGTTTAGGACCAATGATGGCACAATAAAGTGGGTTTAGGGACAATGAGGGTTAGTTGGCACCAATGAGTCCTAATAAGGTGTTTATATAACCAATAAGTTGTGTTTACGACCAATTATGGCCCAATAAGTCCCATAAGGTGTGTATGTAACCAATAGTTGTGTTTAGGACTAATGATGTCCCACTAAGGTGTGTATATAACCAATAAATTATGTTTAGGACCAATGATGGCCCAATAAGGTGTGTTTAGTAGGGCAATGAGGGTCAGTTGGAACCAATAAGTCCTAGTAAGGTGTGTATATAACCAATAAGTTGTGTTTAGGACCAATGATGGCCCAATAAGGTTTGTGTGTGATCAATAAGTTGTGTCTAGACTAATGAGTCCCACTAAGGTGTGTATATAACCAATAAGTTGTGTTTAGGACCAATGATGGCCCTATAAGGAGTGTTTAGTAGGGCAATGAGGTGTCAGTTGGGACCAATAAGTCCTAGTAAGGTGTGTCTTATATAACCAATAAGTAGTGTTTAGGACCAATGATGGCCCAATAATGTGTGTTTAAGGGCAATGAGGGTCAGTTGGGACCAATGAGTCCCAATAAAGTGTGTATATAACCAATAAGTTGTGTTTACGACCAATTATGGCCCAATAAGGTGTGTTTAGTTGGGACCAATGAGTCCCACTAATGTATGCATATAACCAATACGTTGTGTTTAGGACCAATGATGGCACAATAAAGTGGGTTTAGGGACAATGAGGGTTAGTTGGCACCAATGAGTCCTAATAAGGTGTTTATATAACCAATAAGTTGTGTTTACGACCAATTATGGCCCAATATGGTGTGTTTAACAATAAGTTGGAGGACTAATGAGTCCCACTAAGGTGTGTATATAACCAATAAATTATGTTTAGGACCAATGATGGCCCAATAAGGTGTGTTTAGTAGGGCAATGAGGGTCAGTTAGAACCAATAAGTCCTAGTAAGGTGTGTATATAACCAATAAGTTGTGTTTAGGACCAATGATGGCCCAATAAGGTTTGTGTGTTTAGTTGGGACTAATGAGTCCCACTAAGGTGTGTATATAACCAATAAGTTGTGTTTAGGACCAATGATGGCCCAATAAGGTGTGTTTAGTAGGGCAATGAGGGTCGTAGTTGGGACCAATAAGTCCTAGTAAGGTGTGTCTTATATAACCAATAAGTAGTGTTTAGGACCAATGATGGCCCAATAATGTGTGTTTAAGGGCAATGAGGGTCAGTTGGGACCAATGAGTCCCAATAAAGTGTGTATATAACCAATAAGTTGTGTTTACGACCAATGGTATGGTCCCAATAAGGTGTGTTGTAAAGTTGGGACCAATGATGTCCCAATAATGTTTGCATATAACCAATACAGTTGTGTTTAGGACCAATGATGGCACAATAAGGTGGGTTTAGGGGACAATGAGGGTTAGTTGGCACCAATGAGTCCTAATAAGGTGTGTATATAACCAATAAGTTGTGTTTACGAACCAATTATGGCCCAATAAGGTTTGTATGTGACTAATAAGTTGTATCTAGGACCAATGAGTCCCACTAAGGTGTGTATATAACCAATAAGTTATGTTTAGGACCAATGATGGCCCAATAAGGTGTGTATGCAACAAATAAGTTGTGTTTAGGACCAATGAGTCCCAATAAGGTGTGTTAGTGGAAATGAGGTCAGTTGGGACCAATGAGTCCTAGTAAGGTGTGTATATAACCAATAAGTTGTGTTTAGGACCAATGATGGCCCAATAATGGTGTGTATGTAACCAATAAGTTGTGTTTAGGACCAATGATGTCCCACTAAGGTGTGTATATAACCAATAAGTTGTGTTTAGGACCAATGATGGCCCAATAAGGTGTGTTTAGTAGGGCAATGAGGGTCAGTTGGGACCAATGAGTCCTAGTAAGGTGTGTATGTAACCAATAAGTTGTGTTTAGGACCAATGATGGCCTAATAAGGTGTTGTATGTGACCAATAAGTTGTGTCTAGGACCAATGAGTCCCAATAAGGTGTGTTTAGGGGCAATGAGGGTCAGTTGGGACCAATGAGTCCCAATAAGGTGTGTATGTAACCAATAAGTTGTGTTTAGGACCAATAATGGCCCAATAAGGTGTGTCTTATGATAACCAATAAGTTGTGTTTAGGACCAATGATGGCCCAATAAGGTGTGTTTAGTGGACAATGAGGGTCAGTTGGGACCAATGAGTCCCAGTAAGGTGTGTATATAACCAATAAGTTGTGTTTAGGACCAATGATGGCCCAATAAGGTGTGTTTAGTTGGGACCAATGAGTCCCACTAATGTGTGTATATAACCAATAAGTTGTGTTTAGGACCAATGATGGCCCAATAAGGTGTGTTTAGGGGACAATGAGGGTTAGTTGGGACCAATGAGTCCTAGTAAGGTGTGTATATAACCAATAAGTTGTGTTTACGAACCAATAATGGCCCAATAAGGTGTGTATGTGACAATAAGTTGTATTAGGACCAATGAGTCCCAATAAGGTGTGTATATAACCAATAAGTTATGTTTAGGACCAATGATGGCCCAATAAGGTGTGTATTGCAAGGCAAATAAGTTGTGTTTAGGACCAATGAGTCCCAATAAGGTGTGTTTAGTGGAAATGAGGGTCAGTTGGGACCAATGAGTCCCAGTAAGGTGTGTATATAACCAATAAGTTGTGTTTAGGACCAATGATGGCCCAATAAGTCCAGTAAGGTGTGTATGTAACCAATAAGTTGTGTTTAGGACCAATGATGTCCCAATAAGGTGTGTATATAACCAATAAGTTGTGTTTAGGACCAATGATGGCCCAATAAGGTGTGTTTAGGGGCAATGAGGGTCAGTTGGGACCAATGAGTCCTAGTAAGGTGTGTATATAACCAATAAGTTGTGTTTAGAACCAATGATGGCCCAATAAGTGTGTTTAGTTGGGACCAATGAGTCCATAAGTGTGCATATAACCAATAAGTTGTGTTTAGGACCAATGATGGCACAATAAGGTGTGTTTAGGGGCAACGAGGGTCAGTTGGGACCAATGAGTCCCAGTAAGGTGTGTATATAACCAATAAGTTGTGTTTAGGACCAATAATGGCCCAATAAGGTGTGTTTAGTTGGGACTAATGAGTCCCACTAATGTGTGTATATAACCAATACGTTGTGTTTAGGACCAATGATGGCACAATAAGGTGTGTTTAGTGGAAACGAGGGTTAGTTGGCACCAATGAGTCCCAATAAGGTGTGTATGTAACCAATAAGTTGTGTTTAGGACCAATAATGGCCCAATAAGGTGTGTTTATTGGACTAATGAGTCCAACTAAGGTGTGTATATAACCAATAAATTATGTTTAGGACCAATGATGGCCCAATAAGGTGTGTTTAGTAGGGCAATGAGGGTCAGTTGGGACCAATGAGTCCCAATAAGGTGTGTATATAACCAATAAGTTGTGTTTAGGACCAATGATGGCCCAATAAGTCCCAGTAAGGTGTGTATGTAACCAATAAGTTGTGTTAGGACCAATGATGTCCCACTAAGGTGTGTATATAACCAATAAGTTGTGTTTAGGACCAATGATGGCCCAATAAGGTGTGTTTAGTAGGGCAATGAGGGTCAGTTGGGACCAATGAGTCCTAGTAAGGTGTGTATGTAACCAATAAGTTGTGTTTAGAACCAATAAGTTGCCTAATAAGGTTTGTATGTGACCAATAAGTTGTGTCTAGGACCAATGAGTCCCAATAAGGTGTGTTTAGGGGCAATGAGGGTCAGTTGGGACCAATGAGTCCCAATAAGGTGTGTATATAACCAATAAGTTGTGTTTAGGACCAATAATGGCCCAATAAGGTGTGTTTAGTTGGGACCAATGAGTCCCACTAATGTGTGCATATAACCAATACGTTGTGTTTAGGACCAATGATGGCCCAATAAAGGTGTGTTTAGTGGACAATGAGGGTCAGTTGGGACCAATGAGTCCTAGTAAGGTGTGTATATAACCAATAAGTTGTGTTTAGGACCAATAATGGCCCAATAAGGTGTGTTTAGTTGGGACTAATGAGTCCCAATAAGTGTGTATATAACCAATAAGTTATGTTTAGGACCAATGATGGCCCAATAAGGTGTGTTTAGTGGACAATGAGGGTCAGTTGGGACCAATGAGTCCTAGTAAGGTGTGTATATAACCAATAAGTTGTGTTTAGGACCAATAATGGCCCAATAAGGTGTGTATGCAACCAATAAGTTGTGTTTAGGACCAATGAGTCCCAATAAGGTGTGTTAGTGGAAACGAGGGTCAGTTGGGACCAATGAGTCCCAATAAGGTGTGTATGTAACCAATAAGTTGTGTTTAGGACCCATGATGGCTCAATAAGTCCCAGTAAGGTGTGTATGTAACCAATAAGTTGTGTTAGGACCAATGATGTCCCAATAAGGTTGTGTATATAACCAATAAGTTGTGTTTAGGACCAATGATGGCCCAATAAGGTGTGTTTAGGGGCAATGAGGGTCAGTTGGGACCAATGAGTCCTAATAAGGTGTGTATATAACCAATAAGTTGTGTTTAGAACCAATAATGGCCCAATAAGGTTTGTATGTGACCAATAAGTTGTGTCTAGGACTAATGATGTCCCAATAAGGTGTGTTTAGGGGAAAAGAGGTTCAGTTGGGGGACCAATGAGTCCCAGTAAGGTGTGTATATAACCAATAAGTTGTGTTTAGGACCAATGATGGCCCAATAAGTCCTATTAAGGTGTGTATGTAACCAATAAGTTGTGTTTAGGACCAATGATGTCCCAATAAGGTGTGTATATAACCAATAAGTTGTGTTTAGGACCAATGATGGCCCAATAAGGTGTGTTTAGTAGGGCAATGAGGGTCAGTTGGGACCAATGAGTCCTAGTAAGGTGTGTATATAACCAATAAGTTGTGTTTAGGACCAATGATGGCCCAATAAGGTTTGTGTGTGACCAATAAGTTGTGTCTAAGACCAATGAGTCCCAATAAGGTGTGTATATAGACGAATACGAGTGGTCAGTTTGGGACCAATGATGTCCCAATAAGGTGTGTTTAGTAGGCCAATAAGTTGTAGTTGGGACCAATAATGTCCCAGTAAGGTGTGTCTTATATAACCAATAAGTAGTGTTTAGGACCAATGATGGCCCAATAAGGTGTGTTTAAGTGGCAATGAGGGTCAGTTGGGACCAATGAGTCCCAATAAGGTGTGTATATAACCAATAAGTTGTGTTTACGAACCCATATGGCTCAATAGGCCCAATAAGGTGTGTATGTAACCAATAAGTTGTGTTAGGACCAATGATGTCCCAATAATGTGTGTATATAACCAATAAGTTGTGTTTAGGACCAATGATGGCACAATAAAGTGTGTTTAGGGGACAATGAGGGTCAGTTGGGACCAATGAGTCCTAGTAAGGTGTGTATATAACCAATAAGTTGTGTTTACGACCAATTATGGCCCAATATGGTGTGTTTAGTTGGGACCAATGAGTCCCACTAAGGTGTGTATATAACCAATAAGTTGTGTTTAGGACCAATGATGGCCCAATAAGGTGTGTTTAGGGGACAATGAGGGTCAGTTGGGACCAATGAGTCCTAATAAGGTGTGTATATAACCAATAAGTTGTGTTTAGGACCAATAATGGCCCAATAAGGTGTGTATGTAACCAATAAGTAGTGTTTAGGACTAATGAGTCCCACTAAGGTGTGTATAGTGAACCAATAAGTTATGTTTAGGACCAATGATGGCCCAATAAGGTGTGTTTAGTAAGGCAATAAGGTCGTAGTTAGGACCAATAAGTCCTAGTAAGGTGTGTATATAACCAATAAGTTGTGTTTAGGACCAATGATGGCCCAATAAGGTGTGTTAGTGGCAATGAGGGTCAGTTGGGACCAATGAGTCCCAATAAGGTGTGTATATAACCAATAAGTTGTGTTTAGGACCAATAATGGCCCAATAAGGTGTGTTTAGTTGGGACCAATGAGTCCCAATAATGTGTGCATATAACCAATACGTTGTGTTTAGGACCAATGATGGCCCAATAAGGTGTGTTTAGTGGACAATGAGGGTCAGTTGGGACCAATGAGTCCCAATAAGGTGTGTATATAACCAATAAGTTGTGTTTACGAACCAATTATGGCCCAATAAGTCCAGTAAGGTGTGTATGTAACCAATAAGTTGTGTTAGGACCAATGAGTCCCAATAAGGTGTGTATATAACCAATAAATTGTGTTTAGGACCAATGATGGCCCAATAAGGTGTGTTTAGTAGGGCAATGAGGGTCAGTTGGGACCAATGAGTCCTAGTAAGGTGTGTATATAACCAATAAGTTGTGTTTAGAACCAATAATGGCCCAATAAGGTTTGTATGTGACCAATAAGTTGTGTCTAGGACCAATGAGTCCCAATAAGGTGTGTTTAGGGGAAATGAGGGTCAGTTGGGACCAATGAGTCCCAGTAAGGTGTGTATATAACCAATAAGTTGTGTTTAGGACCAATGATGGCCCAATAAGTCCTATTAAGGTGTGTATGTAACCAATAAGTTGTGTTTAGGACCAATGATGTCCCAATAAGGTGTGTATGATAACCAATAAGTTGTGTCTAGGACCAATGATGGCCCAATAAGGTGTGTTTAGGGGCAATGAGGGTCAGTTGGGACCAATGAGTCCTAGTAAGGTGTGTATATAACCAATAAGTTGTGTTTAGGACCAATGATGGCCCAATAAGGTGTGTATGTGTACCAATAAGTTGTGTTTAGGACCAATGAGTCCCAATAAGGTGTGTTTAGGGGCAATGAGGGTTAGTTGGGACCAATGAGTCCCAATAAGGTGTGTTTATGTAGAGGCCAATAAGTGTGTATAGTTGGGACCAATAATGTCCCAATAAGGTGTGTATATAACCAATAAGTTAGTGTTTAGGACCAATGATGGCCCAATAAGGTGTGTTTAGTAGGGCAATGAGGGTCAGTTGGGACCAATGAGTCCCAGTAAGGTGTGTATATAACCAATAAGTTGTGTTTAGGACCCATATGGCTCAATAGGCCCAATAAGGTGTGTATGTAACCAATAAGTTGTGTTTAGGACCAATGATGTCCCACTAAGGTGTGTATATAACCAATAAGTTGTGTTTAGGACCAATGATGGCCCAATAAGGTGTGTTTAGGGGCAATGAGGGTCAGTTGGGACCAATGAGTCCTAGTAAGGTGTGTTATATAACCAATAAGTTGTGTTTAGGACCAATAATGGCCCAATAAGGTGTGTATGTGGCCAATAAGTTGTATCTAGGACCAATGAGTCCCAATAAGGTGTGTATATAACCAATAAGTTATGTTTAGGACCAATAATGGCCCAATAAGGTGTGTTTATTGCCAGACCAAATAAGTTGTGTTTAGGACCAATGATGGCCCAATAAGGTGTGTTTAGTGGACAATGAGGGTCAGTTGGGACCAATGAGTCCTAGTAAGGTGTGTATATAACCAATAAGTTGTGTTTAGAACCCATGATCAATAAGGCCCAATAATGGTGTGTTTAGTTGGGACTAATGATGTCCCACTAAGGTGTGTATATAACCAATAAGTTATGTTTAGGACCAATGATGGCCCAATAAGGTGTGTTTAGTAGGGCAATGAGGGTCAGTTGGGACCAATAAGTCCTAGTAAGGTGTGTATGTAACCAATAAGTTGTGTTTAGAACCAATAATGGCCCAATAAGGTTTGTGTGTCAATAAGTTGTGCTAGGACCAATGAGTCCCAATAAGGTGTGTTTATAGGGCAATGAGGGTCAGTTGGGACCAATGAGTGGCCCAATAAGGTGTGTTTAGTAGGCCAATAAGGTTGTAGTTAGGACCAATAATGTCCCAATAAGGTGTGCTATATAACCAATAAGTAGTGTTTAGGACCAATGATGGCCCAATAAGGTGTGTTTAGTGGACAATGAGGGTCAGTTGGGACCAATGAGTCCCAATAAGGTGTGTATATAACCAATAAGTTGTGTTTACGAACCCATGATGGCTCAATGAGTCCCAATAAGGTGTGTATGTAACCAATAAGTTGTGTTTAGGACCAATGATGTCCCACTAAGGTTTGTATATAACCAATAAGTTGTGTTTAGGACCAATGATGGCCCAATAAGGTGTGTTTAGGGGACAATGAGGGTCAGTTGGGACCAATGAGTCCTAGTAAGGTGTGTATATAACCAATAAGTTGTGTTTACGAACCAATAATGGCCCAATAAGGTGTGTTTAGTTGGGACTAATGAATCCCACTAAGGTGTGTATATAACCAATAAGTTATGTTTAGGACCAATGATGGCCCAATAAGGTGTGTTTAGTAGGGCAATGAGGGTCAGTTAGGGAACCAATGAGTCCTAGTAAGGTGTGTATATAACCAATAAGTTGTGTTTAGGACCAATGATGGCCCAATAAGTCCTATTAAGGTGTGTATGTAACCAATAAGTTGTGTTTAGGACCAATGATGGCCCAATAAGGTGTGTATATAACCAATAAGTTGTGTTTAGGACCAATGATGGCCCAATAAGGTGTGTTTAGAGGGCAATGAGGGTCAGTTGGGACCAATGAGTCCTAGTAAGGTGTGTATGTAACCAATAAGTTGTGTTTAGAACCAATAATGGCCCAATAATGTGTGTTGTATGTGACCAATAAGTTGTGTCTAGGACCAATGAGTCACAATAAGGTGTGTTTAGGGGAAATGAGGGTCAGTTGGCGACCAATAAGTCCCAGTAAGGTGTGTATGTAACCAATAAGTTGTATTTAGGACCAATAATGGCCCAATAAGGTGTGTATGTAACCAATAAGTAGTGTTTAGGACCAATGATGTCCCAATAAGGTGTGTTTAGTGGACAATGAGGGTCAGTTGGGACCAATGAGTCCTAGTATGGTGTGTATGTAACCAATAAGTTGTGTTTAGGACCAATAATGGCCCAATAAGGTGTGTATGCAACCAATAAGTTGTGTTTAGGACCAATGATGTCCCAATAAGGTGTGTTTAGTGGAAACGAGGGTCAGTTGGGACCAATGAGTCCCAATAAGGTGTGTATGTAACCAATAAGTTGTGTTTAGAACCCATGATGGCTCAATAAGTCCCAGTAAGGTGTGTATGTAACCAATAAGTTGTGTTAGGACCAATGATGGCCCAATAAGGTTTGTATGTAACCAATAAGTTGTGTCTAGGACCAATGATGTCCCAATAAGGTGTGTTTAGGGGAAACGAGGGTCAGTTGGGACCAATGAGTTCTAGTAAGGTGTGTATGTAACCAATAAGTTGTGTTTAGAACCAACAATGGCCCAATAAGGTTTGTATGTGACCAATAAGTTGTGTCTAAGACCAATGAGTCCCAATAAGGTGTGTTAGTGGAAATGAGGGTCAGTTGGGACCAATGAGTCCCAGTAAGGTGTGTATGTAACCAATAAGTTGTGTTTACGAACCCATGATGGCTCAATGAGTCCCAGTAAGGTGTGTATGTAACCAATAAGTTGTGTTTAGGACCAATGATGGCCCAATAAGGTGTGTATGTAACCAATAAGTTGTGTCTAGGACCAATGATGGCCCAATAAGGTGTGTTTAGGGGAAACGAGGGTCAGTTGGGACCAATGAGTCCTAGTAAGGTGTGTATGTAACCAATAAGTTGTGTTTAGAACCAATAATGGCCTAATAAGGTTTGTATGTGACCAATAAGTTGTGTCTAGGACCAATGAGTCCCAATAAGGTGTGTTTAGGGGAAATGAGGGTCAGTTGGGACCAATGAGTCCCAATAAGGTGTGTATGTAACCAATAAGTTGTATTTAGGACCAATAATGGCCCAATAAGGTGTGTATGTAACCAATAAGTAGTGTTTAGGACCAATGATGTCCCAATAAGGTGTGTTAGTGGAAACGAGGGTCAGTTGGGACCAATGAGTCCCAGTATGGTGTGTATGTAACCAATAAGTTGTGTTTAGAACCCATGTTGGCTCAATAAGTCCCAGTAAGGTGTGTATGTAACCAATAAGTTGTGTTTAGGACCAATGATGGCCCAATAAGGTTTGTATGTAACCAATAAGTTGTGTCTAGGACCAATGAGTCCCAATAAGGTGTGTTTAGGGGAAACGAGGGTCAGTTGGGACCAATGAGTTCTAGTAAGGTGTGTATGTAACCAATAAGTTGTGTTTAGAACCAACAATGGCCCAATAAGGTTTGTATGTGACCAATAAGTTGTGTCTAGGACTAATGAGTCCCAATAAGGTGTGTTTAGGGGAAAAGAGGTTCAGTTGGGGGACCAATGAGTCCCAGTAAGGTGTGTATGTAACCAATAAGTTGTGTTTAGAACCCATGATGGCTCAATAAGTCCTAGTAAGGTGTGTATGTAACCAATAAGTTGTGTTTAGGACCAATGATGGCCCAATAAGGTTTGTATGTAACCAATAAGTTGTGTCTAGGACCAATGAGTCCCAATAAGGTGTGTTTAGGGGAAACGAGGGTCAGTTGGGACCAATGAGTTCTAGTAAGGTGTGTATGTAACCAATAAGTTGTGTTTAGAACCAACAATGGCCCAATAAGGTTTGTATGTGACCAATAAGTTGTGTCTAAGACCAATGAGTCACAATAAGGTGTGTTTAGGGGAAACGAGGGTCAGTTGGGACCAATGAGTCCCAGTAAGGTGTGTATGTAACCAATAAGTTGTATTTAGGACCAATAATGGCCCAATAAGGTGTGTATGTAACCAATAAGTAGTGTTTAGGACCAATGAGTCCCAATAAGGTGTGTTAGTGGAAACGAGGGTCAGTTGGGACCAATGAGTCCCAGTATGGTGTGTATGTAACCAATAAGTTGTGTTTAGGACCAATAATGGCCCAATAAGGTGTGTATGCAACCAATAAGTTGTGTTTAGGACCAATGAGTCCCAATAAGGTGTGTTTAGTGGAAACGAGGGTCAGTTGGGACCAATGAGTCCCAATAAGGTGTGTATGTAACCAATAAGTTGTGTTTAGAACCCATGATGGCTCAATAAGTCCCAGTAAGGTGTGTATGTAACCAATAAGTTGTGTTAGGACCAATGATGGCCCAATAATGTGACAACCCTAAAACTTTTTGCTTTCTTTCCCCCAGCGACGATAGCAACGACGACAGCTGATGCTGCGAACGCTACGACACAAGAATAATTTTCGGGACGAAAATTCCAATTTCAGGGGAATGATGTGACACCCGAGAATTTCAAGGTTAACTTCCGTTAGACAAACCCGTTAGTTACGTTATAAGTAGCTAATGCATAACTAGGCCGAATACGTCCACGACCTTTGGTTGATCACCGAACCGTCCATATGTGTTATGTGTTCATCATTGATTGTCT
>JBCNJP010000006.1:46755173-46814328 GCA_039602395.1 Deinandra increscens subsp. villosa
ATAAGTTGTGTCTAGAACCAATGATGTCCCACTAAGGTGTGTATATAACCAATAAGTTGTGTTTAGGACCAATGATGGCCCAATAAGGTGTGTTTAGTAGGGAAATGAGGGTCAGTTGGGACCAATGAGTCCTAATAAGGTGTTTATATAACCAATAAGTTGTGTTTAGGACCAATAATGGCCCAATAAGGTGTGTTTAGTTGGGACTAATGAGTCCCACTAAGGTGTGTATATAACCAATAAGTTGTGTTTAGGACCAATGATGGCCCAATAAGGTGTGTTTAGGGGCAACGAGGGTCAGTTGGGACCAATAAGTCCCAGTAAGGTGTGTATATAACCAATAAGTTGTGTTTAGGACCAATGATGGCCCAATAATGTGTGTTTAAGGGCAATGAGGGTCAGTTGGGACCAATGAGTCCCAATAAAGTGTGTATATAACCAATAAGTTGTATTTACGACCAATTATGGCCCAATAAGGTGTGTTTAGTTGGGACCAATGAGTCCCACTAATGTGTGTATATAACCAATACGTTGTGTTTAGGACCAATGATGACACAATAAAGTGGGTTTAGGGACAATGAGGGTTAGTTGGCACCAATGAGTCCTAATAAGGTGTTTATATAACCAATAGGTTGTGTTTACGTCCAATTATGGCCCAATATGGTGTGCTTAGTTGGGACTAATGAGTCCCACTAAGGTGTGTATATAACCAATAAGTTATGTTTAGGACCAATGATGGCCCAATAAGGTGTGTTTAGTCGGGCAATGAGGGTCTGTTAGGACCAATAAGTCCTAGTAAGGTGTGTATATAACCAGTAAGTTTTGTTTAGGACCAATGATGGCCCAATAATGTGTGTTTAGATGGGACTAATGAGTCCCACTAAGGTGTGTATATAACCAATAAGTTGTGTTTTGGACCAATGATGGCCCAATAAGGTGTGTTTAGTAGGGCAATGAGGGTCGGTTGGGACCAATAAGTCCTAGTAAGGTGTGTCTTATATAACCAATAAGTTGTGTTTAGGACCAATGATGGCCCAATAATGTGTGTTTAAGGGCAACGAGGGTCAGTTGGGACCAATGAGTACCAATGAAGTGTGTATATAACCAATAAGTTGTGTTTACGACCAATTATGGCCCAATAAGGTGTGTTTAGTTGGGACCAATGAGTCCCACTAATGTGTGTATATAACCAATACGTTGTGTTTAGGACCAATGATGGCACAATAAAGTGGGTTTAGGGACAATGAGGGTTAGTTGGCACCAATGAGTCCTAATAAGGTGTTTATATAACCAATAAGTTGTGTTTACGACCAATTATGGCCCAATATGGTGTGTTTAGTTGGGACTAATGAGTCCCACTAAGGTGTGTATATAACCAATAAGTTATGTTTAGGACCAATGATGGCCCAATAAGGTGTGTTTAGTAGGGCAATGAGGGTCGGTTAGGACCAATAAGTCCTAGTAAGGTGTGTATATAACCAATAAGTTGTGTTTAGGACCAATGATGGCCCAATAATGTGTGTTTAAGGGCAATGAGGGTCAGTTGGGACCAATGAGTCCCAATAAGGTGTGTATATAACCAATAGGTTGTGTTTACGACCAATTATGGCCCAATAAAGTGTGTTTAGTTGGGACCAATGAGTCCCACTAATGTGTGTATATAACCAGTATGTTGTGTTTAGGACCAATGATGGCACAATAAAGTGTCTTTAGGGACAATGAGGGTAAGTTGGGACCAATGAGTCTTAATAAGGTGTGTATATAACCAATAAGTTGTGTTTACGACCAATTATGGCCCAATAAGGTGTGTTTAGTTGGGACCAATGAGTCCCACTAAGGTGTGTATATAACCAATACGTTTTGGTTAGGACAAATGATGGCCCAATAAGGTGTGTTTAGGGGCAATGAGGGTTAGTTGGGACCAATGTGTCCCAATAATGCGTGTATATAACTAATAAGTTGTGTTTAGGACCAATGATGGCCCAATAAGGTGTGTTTAGTAGGGCAATGAGGGTCGGTTGGGACCAATAAGTCCTAGAAAGGTGTGTCTTATATAACCAATAAGTTGTGTTTAGGACCAATGATGGCCCAATAATGTGTGTTTAAGGGCAATGAGGGTCAGTTGGGACCAATGAGTCCCAATAAAGTGTGTATATAACCAATAAGTTGTGTTTACGACCAATTATGGCCCAATAAGGTGTGTTTAGTTGGGACCAATGAGTCCCACTAATGTGTGTATATAACCAATACGTTGTGTTTAGGACCAATGATGGCACAATAAAGTGGGTTTAGGGACAATGAGGGTTAGTTGGAACCAATGAGTCCTAATAAGGTGTTTATATAACCAATAAGTTGTGTTTACGACCAATTATGGCCCAATATGGTGTGTTTAGTTGGGACTAATGAGTCCCACTAAGGTGTGTATATAACCAATAAGTTATGTTTAGGACCAATGATGGCCCAATAAGGTGTGTTTAGTAGGGCAATGAGGGTCGGTTAGGACCAATAAGTCCTAGTAAGGTGTGTATATAACCAATAAGTTGTGTTTAGGACCAATGATGGCCCAATAATGTGTGTTTAGTTGGGACTAATGAGTCCCACTAAGGTGTGTATATAACCAATAAGTTGTGTTTAGGACCAATGATGGCCCAATAAGGTGTGTTTAGTAGGGCAATGAGGGTCGGTTGTGACCAATAAGTCCTAGTAAGGTGTGTCTTATATAACCAATAAGTTGTGTTTAGGACCAATGATGGCCCAATAAGGTTTGTGTGTAACCAATAAGTTGTGTCTAGGACCAATGAGTCCCAAAAGGTGTGTTTAGGGGAAACAAGGGTCAGTTGGGACCAATGAGTCCCAGTAAGGTGTGTATGTAACCAATAAGTTGTGTTTAAGACCAATGATGGCCCAATAAGGTGTGTATGTAACCAATAAGTTGTGTTTAGGACCAATGAGTCCCAATAAGGTGTGTTTAGGGGAAACAAGGGTCAGTTGGGACCAATGAGTCCTAGTAAGGTGTGTATGTAACCAATAAGTTCTATTTAGAACCTAATGATGGCCCAATAAGGTGTGTATGTAACCAATAAGTTGTGTTTAGGACCAATGAATGGCCCAATAAGGTGTGTTTAGGGGACAACGAGGGTCAGTTGGTACCAATGAGTCCTAATAAGGTGTGTATGTAACCAATAAGTTGTGTTTAGAACCCATGATGGCTAATGAGCCCAATAAGGTGTGTATGTAACCAATAAGTTGTGTTTAGGACCAATGATGGCCCAATAAGGTGTGTTTAGGGGAAATGAGGGTTAGTTGGGACCAATGAGTCCCAGTAAGGTGTGTATATAACCAATAAGTTGTGTTTAGAACCCATGATGGCTCAATGAGTCCCAATAAGGTGTGTATGTAACCAATAAGTTGTGTTTAGGACCAATGACGGCCCAATAAGGTTTGTATGTAACCAATAAGTTGTGTTTAGGACCAATGATGTCCCAATAAGGTGTGTTTAGGGGAAACGAGGGTCAGTTGGGACCAATGAGTCCTAGTAAGGTGTGTATGTAACCAATAAGTTGTGTTTAGAACCTATGATGGCCCAATAAGGTTTGTATGTAACCAATAAGTTGTGTCTAGGACCAACGAGTCCCAATAAGGTGTGTTTAGGGGAAACGAGGGTCAGTTGGAACCAATGAGTCCCAATAAGGTGTGTATGTAACCAATAAGTTGTGTTTAGGACCAATAATGGCCTAATAAGGTGTGTATGTAACCAATAAGTTGTGTCTAGGACCAATGATGTCCCAATAAGGTGTGTTTAGGGGAAACGAGGGTCAATTGGGACCAATGAGTCCCAATAAGGTGTGTATGTAACCAATAAGTTGTGTTTAGGGCCAATAATGGCCCAATAAGGTGTGTATGTAACCAATAAGTTGTTTTTATGACCAATGAGTCCCAATAAGGTGTGTTAGGGGAAACGAGGGTCAGTTGGGACCAATGAGTCCCAGTAACGTGTGTATGTAACCAATAAGTTGTGTCTAGAACCAATGATGGCCCAATAAGATTTCTATGTAACCAATAGGTTGTGTCTAGGACCAATGAGTCCCAATAAGGTGTGTTTAGGGGAAACAAGGGTCAGTTTGGGACCAATGAGTCCCAATAAGGTGTGTATGTAACCAATAATTTGTGTTTAGGACCAATAATGACCTAATAAGGTGTGTATGTAACCAATAAGTTGTGTTTAGGACCAATGAGTCCCAATAAGGTGTGTTTAGGGGAAACGAGGGTCAGCTGTGACCAATGAGTCCCAGTAAGGTGTGTATGTAACCAATAAGTTATGTTTAGGACCAATGTTGGCCCAATAAGGTTTGTATGTAACCAATAAGTTGTGTCTAGGACCAATGAGTCCCAAAAAGGTGTGTTTAGGGGAAACAAGGGTCAGTTGGGACCAATGAGTCCCAGTAAGGTGTGTATGTAACCAATAAGTTGTGTTTAGGACCAATGATGGCCCAATAAGGTGTGTATGTAACCAATAAGTTGTGTTTAGGACCAATGATGTCCCAATAAGGTGTGTTTAGGGGAAACGAGGGTCAGTTGGGACCAATGAGTCCTAGTAAGGTGTGTATGTAACCAATAATTCCTATTTAGAACCTATGATGGCCTAATAAGGTTTGTATGTAACCAATAAGTTGTGTCTAGGACCAATGAGTCCCAATAAGGTGTGTTTAGGGGAAACGAGGGTCAGTTGGGACCAATGAGTCCCAATAAGGTGTGTATGTAACCAATAAGTTGTGTTTAGGACCAATAATGGCCCAATAAGGTGTGTATGTAACCAATAAGTTGTGTTTAGGACCAATGAGTCCCAATAAGGTGTGTTAGGGGAAACGAGGGTCAGTTGGGACCAATGAGTCCCAGTAAGGTGTGTATGTAACCAATAAGTTGTGTCTAGAACCAATGATGGCCCAATAAGATTTGTATGTAACCAATAGGTTGTGTCTAGGACCAATGAGTCCCAATAAGGTGTGTTTAGGGGAAACGAGGGTCAGTTGGGACCAATGAGTCCCAATAAGGTGTTTATGTAACCAATAATTTGTGTTTAAGACCAATAATGACCCAATAAGGTGTGTATGTAACACATAAGTTGTGTTTAGGACCAATGAGTCCCAATAAGGTGTGTTTAGGGGAAACGAGGGTCAGTTGTGACCAATGAGTCCCAGTAAGGTGTGTATATAACCAATAAGTTGTGTTTAAGACCAATGATGGCCCAATAATGTGTGTTTAAGGGCAATGAGGGTCAGTTGGGACCAATGAGTCCCAATAAAGTGTGTATATAACCAATAAGTTGTATTTACGACCAATTATGGCCTAATAAGGTGTGTTTAGTTGGGGCCAATGAGTCCCACTAATGTGTGTATATAACTAATACGTTGTGTTTAGGACCAATGATGACACAATAAAGTGGGTTTAGGGACAATGAGGGTTAGTTGGCACCAATGAGTCCTAATAAGGTGTTTATATAACCAATAGGTTGTGTTTACGTCCAATTATGGCCCAATATGGTGTGCCTAGTTGGGACTAATGAGTCCCACTAAGGTGTGTATATAACCAATAAGTTATGTTTAGGACCAATGATGGCCCAATAAGGTTTGTTTAGTCGGGCAATGAGGGTCTGTTAGGACCAATAAGTCCTAGTAAGGTGTGTATATAACCAGTAAGTTTTGTTTAGGACCAATGATGGCCCAATAATGTGTGTTTAGATGGGACTAATGAGTCCCACTAAGGTGTGTATATAACCAATAAGTTGTGTTTTGGACCAATGATGGCCCAATAAGGTGTGTTTAGTAGGGCAATGAGGGTCGGTTGGGACCAATAAGTCCTAGTAAGGTGTGTCTTATATAACCAATAAGTTGTGTTTAGGACCAATGATGGCCTAATAATGTGTGTTTAAGGGCAACGAGGGTCAGTTGGGACCAATGAGTACCAATGAAGTGTGTATATAATCAATAAGTTGTGTTTACGACCAATTATGGCCCAATAAGGTGTGTTTAGTTGGGACCAATGAGTCCCACTAATGTGTGTATATAACCAATACGTTGTGTTTAGGACCAATGATGGCACAATAATGTGGGTTTAGGGACAATGAGGGTTAGTTGGCACCAATGAGTCCTAATAAGGTGTTTATATAACCAATAAGTTGTGTTTACGACCAATTATGGCCCAATATGGTGTGTTTAGTTGGGACTAATGAGTCCCACTAAGGTGTGTATATAACCAATAAGTTATGTTTAGGACCAATGATGGCCCAATAAGGTGTGTTTAGTAGGGCAATGAGGGTCGGTTAGGACCAATAAGTCCTAGTAAGGTGTGTATATAACCAATAAGTTGTGTTTAGGACCAATGATGGCCCAATAATGTGTGTTTAAGGGCAATGAGGGTCAGTTGGGACCAATGAGTCCCAATAAGGTGTGTATATAACCAATAGGTTGTGTTTACGACCAATTATGGCCCAATAAAGTGTGTTTAGTTGGGACCAATGAGTCCCACTAATGTGTGTATATAACCAGTATGTTGTGTTTAGGACCAATGATGGCACAATAAAGTGTCTTTAGGGACAATGAGGGTAAGTTGGGACCAATGAGTCTTAATAAGGTGTGTATATAACCAATAAGTTGTGTTTACGACCAATTATGGCCCAATAAGGTGTGTTTAGTTGGGACCAATGAGTCCCACTAAGGTGTGTATATAACCAGTACATTTTGGTTAGGACAAATGATGGCCCAATAAGGTGTGTTTAGGTGCAATGAGGGTTAGTTGGGACCAATGTGTCCCAATAATGCGTGTATATAACTAATAAGTTGTGTTTCGGATCAATGATGGCCCAATAAGGTGTGTTTAGTAGGGCAATGAGGGTCGGTTGGGACCAATAAGTCCTAGAAAGGTGTGTCTTATATAACAAATAAGTTGTGTTTAGGACCAATGATGGCTCAATAATGTGTGTTTAAGGGCAATGAGGGTCAGTTGGGACCAATGAGAACCAATAAAGTGTGTATATAACCAATAAGTTGTGTTTACGACCAATTATGGCCCAATAAGGTGTGTTTAGTTGGGACCAATGAGTCCCACTAATGTGTGTATATAACCAATACGTTGTGTTTAGGACCAATGATGGCATAATAAAGTGGGTTTAGGGACAATGAGGGTTAGTTGGAACCAATGAGTCCTAATAAGGTGTTTATATAACCAATAAGGTGTGTTTACGACCAATTATGGCCCAATATGGTGTGTTTAGTTGGGACTAATGAGTCCCACTAAGGTGTGTATATAACCAATAAGTTATGTTTAGGACCAATGATGGCCCAATAAGGTGTGTTTAGTAGGGCAATGAGGGTCGGTTAGGACCAATAAGTCCTAGTAAGGTGTGTATATAACCAATAAGTTGTGTTTAGGACCAATGATGGCCCAATAATGTGTGTTTAGTTGGGACTAATGAGTCCCACTAAGGTGTGTATATAACCAATAAGTTGTGTTTAGGACCAATGATAACCCAATAAGGTGTGTTTAGTAGGGCAATGAGGGTCGGTTGTGACCAATAAGTCCTAGAAAGGTTTGTCTTATATAACCAATAAGTTGTGTTTAGGACCAATGATGGCCCAATAAGGTTTGTGTGTAACCAATAAGTTGTGTCTAGGACCAATGAGTCCCAAAAAGGTGTGTTTAGGGGAAACAAGGGTCAGTTGGGACCAATGAGTCCCAGTAAGGTGTGTATGTAACCAATAAGTTGTGTTTAAGACCAATGATGGCCCAATAAGGTGTGTATGTAACCAATAAGTTGTGTTTAGGACCAATGAGTCCCAATAAGGTGTGTTTAGGGGAAACAAGGGTCAGTTGGGACCAATGAGTCCTGGTAAGGTGTGTATGTAACCAATAAGTTCTATTTAGAACCTATGATGGCCCAATAAGGTTTGTATGTAACCAATAAGTTGTGTCTAGGACCAATGAATCCCAATAAGGTGTGTTTAGGGGAAACGAGGGTCAGTTGGTACCAATGAGTCCTAATAAGGTGTGTATGTAACCAATAAGTTGTGTTTAGGACCAATAATGGCCCAATAAGGTGTGTATGTAACCAATAAGTTGTGTTTAGGACCAATGAGTCCCAATGAGGTGTGTTAGGGGAAATGAGGGTTAGTTGGGACCAATGAGTCCCAGTAAGGTGTGTATGTAACCAATAAGTTGTGTTTAGAACCCATGATGGCTCAATAAGTCCCAGTAAGGTGTGTATGTAACCAATAAGTTGTGTTTAGGACCAATGACGGCCCAATAAGGTTTGTATGTAACCAATAAGTTGTGTCTAGGACCAATGAGTCCCAATAAGGTGTGTTTAGGGGAAACGAGGGTCAGTTGGGACCAATGAGTCCTACTAAGGTGTGTATGTAACCAATAAGTTGTGTTTAGAACCAATGATGGCCCAATAAGGTTTGTATGTAACCAATAAGTTGTGTCTAGGACCAACGAGTCCCAATAAGGTGTGTTTAGGGGAAACGAGGGTCAGTTGGGACCAATGAGTCCCAATAAGGTGTGTATGTAACCAATAAGTTGTGTTTAGGACCAATAATGGCCCAATAAGGTGTGTATGTAACCAATAAGTTGTGTTTAGGACCAATGAGTCCCAATAAGGTGTGTTAGGGTAAACGAGGGTCAGTTGGGACCAATGAGTCCCAGTAAGGTGTGTATGTAACCAATAAGTTGTGTTTAGGACCAATGAGTCCCAATAAGGTGTGTTTAGGGGAAACGAGGGTCAGTTGGGACCAATGAGTCCCAATAAGGTGTTTATGTAACCAATAATTTGTGTTTAAGACCAATAATGACCCAATAAGGTGTGTATGTAACACATAAGTTGTGTTTAGGACCAATGAGTCCCAATAAGGTGTGTTTAGGGGAAACGAGGGTCAGTTGTGACCAATGAGTCCCAGTAAGGTGTGTATATAACCAATAAGTTGTGTTTAAGACCAATGATGGCCCAATAATGTGTGTTTAAGGGCAATGAGGGTCAGTTGGGACCAATGAGTCCCAATAAAGTGTGTATATAACCAATAAGTTGTATTTACGACCAATTATGGCCTAATAAGGCGTGTTTATTTGGGGCCAATGAGTCCCACTAATGTGTGTATATAACTAATACGTTGTGTTTAGGACCAATGATGACACAATAAAGTGGGTTTAGGGACAATGAGGGTTAGTTGGCACCAATGAGTCCTAATAAGGTGTTTATATAACCAATAGGTTGTGTTTACGTCCAATTATGGCCCAATATGGTGTGCCTAGTTGGGACTAATGAGTCCCACTAAGGTGTGTATATAACCAATAAGTTATGTTTAGGACCAATGATGGCCCAATAAGGTTTGTTTAGTCGGGCAATGAGGGTCTGTTAGGACCAATAAGTCCTAGTAAGGTGTGTATATAACCAGTAAGTTTTGTTTAGGACCAATGATGGCCCAATAATGTGTGTTTAGATGGGACTAATGAGTCCCACTAAGGTGTGTATATAACCAATAAGTTGTGTTTTGGACCAATGATGGCCCAATAAGGTGTGTTTAGTAGGGCAATGAGGGTCGGTTGGGACCAATAAGTCCTAGTAAGGTGTGTCTTATATAACCAATAAGTTGTGTTTAGGACCAATGATGGCCTAATAATGTGTGTTTAAGGGCAACGAGGGTCAGTTGGGACCAATGAGTACCAATGAAGTGTGTATATAATCAATAAGTTGTGTTTACGACCAATTATGGCCCAATAAGGTGTGTTTAGTTGGGACCAATGAGTCCCACTAATGTGTGTATATAACCAATACGTTGTGTTTAGGACCAATGATGGCACAATAATGTGGGTTTAGGGACAATGAGGGTTAGTTGGCACCAATGAGTCCTAATAAGGTGTTTATATAACCAATAAGTTGTGTTTACGACCAATTATGGCCCAATATGGTGTGTTTAGTTGGGACTAATGAGTCCCACTAAGGTGTGTATATAACCAATAAGTTATGTTTAGGACCAATGATGGCCCAATAAGGTGTGTTTAGTAGGGCAATGAGGGTCGGTTAGGACCAATAAGTCCTAGTAAGGTGTGTATATAACCAATAAGTTGTGTTTAGGACCAATGATGGCCCAATAATGTGTGTTTAAGGGCAATGAGGGTCAGTTGGGACCAATGAGTCCCAATAAGGTGTGTATATAACCAATAGGTTGTGTTTACGACCAATTATGGCCCAATAAAGTGTGTTTAGTTGGGACCAATGAGTCCCACTAATGTGTGTATATAACCAGTATGTTGTGTTTAGGACCAATGATGGCACAATAAAGTGTCTTTAGGGACAATGAGGGTAAGTTGGGACCAATGAGTCTTAATAAGGTGTGTATATAACCAATAAGTTGTGTTTACGACCAATTATGGCCCAATAAGGTGTGTTTAGTTGGGACCAATGAGTCCCACTAAGGTGTGTATATAACCAGTACGTTTTGGTTAGGACAAATGATGGCCCAATAAGGTGTGTTTAGGTGCAATGAGGGTTAGTTGGGACCAATGTGTCCCAATAATGCGTGTATATAACTAATAAGTTGTGTTTCGGACCAATGATGGCCCAATAAGGTGTGTTTAGTAGGGCAATGAGGGTCGGTTGGGACCAATAAGTCCTAGAAAGGTGTGTCTTATATAACAAATAAGTTGTGTTTGGGACCAATGATGGCCCAATAATGTGTGTTTAAGGGCAATGAGGGTCAGTTGGGACCAATGAGAACCAATAAAGTGTGTATATAACCAATAAGTTGTGTTTACGACCAATTATGGCCCAATAAGGTGTGTTTAGTTGGGACCAATGAGTCCCACTAATGTGTGTATATAACCAATACGTTGTGTTTAGGACCAATGATGGCATAATAAAGTGGGTTTAGGGACAATGAGGGTTAGTTGGAACCAATGAGTCCTAATAAGGTGTTTATATAACCAATAAGGTGTGTTTACGACCAATTATGGCCCAATATGGTGTGTTTAGTTGGGACTAATGAGTCCCACTAAGGTGTGTATATAACCAATAAGTTATGTTTAGGACCAATGATGGCCCAATAAGGTGTGTTTAGTAGGGCAATGAGGGTCGGTTAGGACCAATAAGTCCTAGTAAGGTGTGTATATAACCAATAAGTTGTGTTTAGGACCAATGATGGCCCAATAATGTGTGTTTAGTTGGGACTAATGAGTCCCACTAAGGTGTGTATATAACCAATAAGTTGTGTTTAGGACCAATGATAACCCAATAAGGTGTGTTTAGTAGGGCAATGAGGGTCGGTTGTGACCAATAAGTCCTAGAAAGGTTTGTCTTATATAACCAATAAGTTGTGTTTAGGACCAATGATGGCCCAATAAGGTTTGTGTGTAACCAATAAGTTGTGTCTAGGACCAATGAGTCCCAAAAAGGTGTGTTTAGGGGAAACAAGGGTCAGTTGGGACCAATGAGTCCCAGTAAGGTGTGTATGTAACCAATAAGTTGTGTTTAAGACCAATGATGGCCCAATAAGGTGTGTATGTAACCAATAAGTTGTGTTTAGGACCAATGAGTCCCAATAAGGTGTGTTTAGGGGAAACAAGGGTCAGTTGGGACCAATGAGTCCTTGTAAGGTGTGTATGTAACCAATAAGTTCTATTTAGAACCTATGATGGCCCAATAAGGTTTGTATGTAACCAATAAGTTGTGTCTAGGACCAATGAATCCCAATAAGGTGTGTTTAGGGGAAACGAGGGTCAGTTGGTACCAATGAGTCCTAATAAGGTGTGTATGTAACCAATAAGTTGTGTTTAGGACCAATAATGGCCCAATAAGGTGTGTATGTAACCAATAAGTTGTGTTTAGGACCAATGAGTCCCAATGAGGTGTGTTAGGGGAAATGAGGGTTAGTTGGGACCAATGAGTCCCAGTAAGGTGTGTATGTAACCAATAAGTTGTGTTTAGAACCCATGATGGCTCAATAAGTCCCAGTAAGGTGTGTATGTAACCAATAAGTTGTGTTTAGGACCAATGACGGCCCAATAAGGTTTGTATGTAACCAATAAGTTGTGTCTAGGACCAATGAGTCCCAATAAGGTGTGTTTAGGGGAAACGAGGGTCAGTTGGGACCAATGAGTCCTACTAAGGTGTGTATGTAACCAATAAGTTGTGTTTTGAACCAATGATGGCCCAATAAGGTTTGTATGTAACCAATAAGTTGTGTCTAGGACCAACGAGTCCCAATAAGGTGTGTTTAGGGGAAACGAGGGTCAGTTGGGACCAATGAGTCCCAATAAGGTGTGTATGTAACCAATAAGTTGTGTTTAGGACCAATAATGGCCCAATAAGGTGTGTATGTAACCAATAAGTTGTGTTTAGGACCAATGAGTCCCAATAAGGTGTGTTAGGGTAAACGAGGGTCAGTTGGGACCAATGAGTCCCAGTAAGGTGTGTATGTAACCAATAAGTTGTGTTTAGGACCAATGAGTCCCAATAAGGTGTGTTTAGGGGAAACGAGGGTCAGTTGGGACCAATGAGTCCTAGTAAGGTGTGTATGTAACCAATAAGTTGTGTTTAGAACCTATGATGGCCCAATAAGGTTTGTATGTAACCAATAAGTTGTGTCTAGGACCAATGAGTCCCAATAAGGTTTGTTTAGGGGAAACGAGGGTCAGTTGGGACCAATGAGTCCCAATAAGGTGTGTATGTAACCAATAAGTTGTGTTTAGGACCAATAATA
Source organism: Deinandra increscens subsp. villosa (assembly GCA_039602395.1). NCBI lineage: Eukaryota > Viridiplantae > Streptophyta > Magnoliopsida > Asterales > Asteraceae > Deinandra > Deinandra increscens. The sequence continues at coordinate 46,767,923 of JBCNJP010000006.1, forward strand.
GCCAAATAAGGTGTGTATGTAACCAATAAGTTGTGTTTAGGACCAATGAGTCCCAATAAGGTGTGTTAGGGGAAACGAGGGTCGGTTGGGACCAATGAGTCCCAGTAAGGTGTGTATGTAACCAATAAGTTGTGTTTAGAACACATGATGGCTCAATAAGTCCCAGTAAGGTGTGTATGTAACCAATAAGTTGTGTTTAGGACCAATGATGGCCAAATAAGGTTTGTATGTAACCAATAAGTTGTGTCTAGGACCAATGAGTCCCAAAAAGGTGTGTTTAGGGGAAACGAGGGTCAGTTTGGACCAATGAGTCCTAGTAAGGTGTGTATGTAACCAATAATTTGTGTTTATAACCAATGATGGCCCAATAAGGTTTGTATGTAACCAATAAGTTGTGTCTAGGACCAACGAGTCCCAGTAAGGTGTGTTTAGGTGAAACGAGGGTCAGTTGGGACCAATGAGTCCTAATAAGGAGTGTATGTAACCAATAAGTTGTGTTTAGGACCAATAATGGACCAATAAGGTGTGTATGTAACCAATAAGTTGTGTTTAGGACCAATGAGTCCCAATAAGGTGTGTTAGTGGAAACGAGGGTCAGTTGGGACCAATGAGTCACAGTAAGGTGTGTATGTAACCAATAAGTTGTGTTTAGAACCCATGATGGCTCAATAAGTCCCTGTAAGGTGTGTATGTAACCAATAAGTTGTGTTTAGGACCAATGATGGCCCAATAAGGTTTGTATGTAACCAATAAGTTGTGTCTAGGACCAATGAGTCCCAATAAGGTGTGTTTAGGGGGAACGAGGGTCAGTTGGGACCAATGAGTTCTAGTAAGGTGTGTATGTAACCAATAAGTTATGTTTAGAACCAATGATGGCCCAATAAGGTTTGTATGTAACCAATAAGTTGTGTCTAGGACCAACGAGTCCCAATAAGGTGTGTTTAGGGGAAACGGGACCAATGAGTCCCAATAAGGTGTGTATGTAACCAATAAGTTGTATTTAGGACCAATAATGGCCCAATAAGGTGTGTATGTAACCAATAAGTTGTGTTTAGGACCAATGAGTCCCAGTAAGGTGTGTTAGTGGAAACGAGGGTCAGTTGGGACTAATGAGTCCCAGTAAGGTGTGTATGTAACCAATAAGTTGTGTTTAGAACCCATGATGGTTCAATAAGTCCCTGTAAGGTGTGTATGTAACCAATAAGTTGTGTTTAGGACCAATGATGGCCCAATAAGGTTTGTATGTAACCAATAAGTTGTGTCTAGGACCAATGAGTCCCAATAAGGTGTGTTTAGGGGGAACGAGGGTCAGTTGGGACCAATGAGTTCTAGTAAGGTGTTTATGTAACCAATAAGTTGTGTTTAGAACCAATGATGGCCCAATAAGGTTTGTATGTAACCAATAAGTTGTGTCTAGGACCAACGAGTCCCAATAAGGTGTGTTTAGGGGAAACGGGACCAATGAGTCCCAATAAGGTGTGTATGTAACCAATAAGTTGTATTTAGGACCAATAATGGCCCAATAAGGTGTGTATGTAACCAATAAGTTGTGTTTAGGACCAATGAGTCCCAGTAAGGTGTGTTAGTGGAAACGAGGGTCAGTTGGGACTAATGAGTCCCAGTAAGGTGTGTATGTAACCAATAAGTTGTGTTTAGAACCCATGATGGTTCAATAAGTCCCTGTAAGGTGTGTATGTAACCAATAAGTTGTATTTAGGACCAATAATGGCCCAATAAGGTGTGTATGTAACCAATAAGTTGTGTTTAGGACCAATGAGTCCCAGTAAGGTGTGTTAGTGGAAACGAGGGTCAGTTGGGACTAATGAGTCCCAGTAAGGTGTGTATGTAACCAATAAGTTGTGTTTAGAACCCGTGATGGCTCAATAAGTCCCAGTAAGGTATGTATGTAACCAATAAGTTCTATTTAGAACCTATGATGGCCCAATAAGGTTTGTATGTAACCAATAAGTTGTGTCTTGGACCAATGAATCCCAATAAGGTGTGTTTAGGGGAAACGAGGGTCAGTTGGTACCAATGAGTCCTAATAAGGTGTGTATGTAACCAATAAGTTGTGTTTAGGACCAATAATGGCCCAATAAGGTGTGTATGTAACCAATAAGTTGTGTTTAGGACCAATGAGTCCCAATGAGGTGTGTTAGGGGAAATGAGGGTTAGTTGGGACCAATGAGTCCCAGTAAGGTGTGTATGTAACCAATAAGTTGTGTTTAGAACCCATGATGGCTCAATAAGTCCCAGTAAGGTGTGTATGTAACCAATAAGTTGTGTTTAGGACCAATGACGGCCCAATAAGGTTTGTATGTAACCAATAAGTTGTGTCTAGGACCAATGAGTCCCAATAAGGTGTGTTTAGGGGAAACGAGGGTCAGTTGGGACCAATGAGTCCTACTAAGGTGTGTATGTAACCAATAAGTTGTGTTTAGAACCAATGATGGCCCAATAAGGTTTGTATGTAACCAATAAGTTGTGTCTAGGACCAACGAGTCCCAATAAGGTGTGTTTAGGGGAAACGAGGGTCAGTTGGGACCAATGAGTCCCAATAAGGTGTGTATGTAACCAATAAGTTGTGTTTAGGACCAATAATGGCCCAATAAGGTGTGTATGTAACCAATAAGTTGTGTTTAGGACCAATGAGTCCGAATAAGGTGTGTTAGGGTAAACGAGGGTCAGTTGGGACCAATGAGTCCCAGTAAGGTGTGTATGTAACCAATAAGTTGTGTTTAGGACCAATGAGTCCCAATAAGGTGTGTTTAGGGGAAACGAGGGTCATTTGGGACCAATGAGTCCTAGTAAGGTGTGTATGTAACCAATAAGTTGTGTTTAGAACCTATGATGGCCCAATAAGGTTTGTATGTAACCAATAAGTTGTGTCTAGGACCAATGAGTCCCAATAAGGTTTGTTTAGGGGAAACGAGGGTCAGTTGGGACCAATGAGTCCCAATAAGGTGTGTATGTAACCAATAAGTTGTGTTTAGGACCAATAATGGCCAAATAAGGTGTGTATGTAACCAATAAGTTGTGTTTAGGACCAATGAGTCCCAATAAGGTGTGTTAGGGGAAACGAGGGTCGGTTGGGACCAATGAGTCCCAGTAAGGTGTGTATGTAACCAATAAGTTGTGTTTAGAACCCATGATGGCTCAATAAGTCCCAGTAAGGTGTGTATGTAACCAATAAGTTGTGTTTAGGACCAATGATGGCCAAATAAGGTTTGTATGTAACCAATAAGTTGTGTCTAGGACCAATGAGTCCCAAAAAGGTGTGTTTAGGGGAAACGAGGGTCAGTTTGGACCAATGAGTCCTAGTAAGGTGTGTATGTAACCAATAATTTGTGTTTATAACCAATGATGGCCCAATAAGGTTTGTATGTAACCAATAAGTTGTGTCTAGGACCAACGAGTCCTAATAAGGTGTGTTTAGGTGAAACGAGGGTCAGTTGGGACCAATGAGTCCTAATAAGGTGTGTATGTAACCAATAAGTTGTGTTTAGGACCAATAATGGACCAATAAGGTGTGTATGTAACCAATAAGTTGTGTTTAGGACCAATGAGTCCCAATAAGGTGTGTTAGTGGAAACGAGGGTCAGTTGGGACCAATGAGTCACAGTAAGGTGTGTATGTAACCAATAAGTTGTGTTTAGAACCCATGATGGCTCAATAAGTCCTTGTAAGGTGTGTATGTAACCAATAAGTTGTGTTTAGGACCAATGATGGCCCAATAAGGTTTGTATGTAACCAATAAGTTGTGTCTAGGACCAATGAGTCCCAATAAGGTGTGTTTAGGGGGAACGAGGGTCAGTTGGGACCAATGAGTTCTAGTAAGGTGTGTATGTAACCAATAAGTTATGTTTAGAACCAATGATGGCCCAATAAGGTTTGTATGTAACCAATAAGTTGTGTCTAGGACCAACGAGTCCCAATAAGGTGTGTTTAGGGGAAACGGGACCAATGAGTCCCAATAAGGTGTGTATGTAACCAATAAGTTGTATTTAGGACCAATAATGGCCCAATAAGGTGTGTATGTAACCAATAAGTTGTGTTTAGGACCAATGAGTCCCAGTAAGGTGTGTTAGTGGAAACGAGGGTCAGTTGGGACTAATGAGTCCCAGTAAGGTGTGTATGTAACCAATAAGTTGTGTTTAGAACCCATGATGGTTCAATAAGTCCCTGTAAGGTGTGTATGTAACCAATAAGTTGTGTTTAGGACCAATGATGGCCCAATAAGGTTTGTATGTAACCAATAAGTTGTGTCTAGGACCAATGAGTCCCAATAAGGTGTGTTTAGGGGGAACGAGGGTCAGTTGGGACCAATGAGTTCTAGTAAGGTGTTTATGTAACCAATAAGTTGTGTTTAGAACCAATGATGGCCCAATAAGGTTTGTATGTAACCAATAAGTTGTGTCTAGGACCAACGAGTCCCAATAAGGTGTGTTTAGGGGAAACGGGACCAATGAGTCCCAATAAGGTGTGTATGTAACCAATAAGTTGTATTTAGGACCAATAATGGCCCAATAAGGTGTGTATGTAACCAATAAGTTGTGTTTAGGACCAATGAGTCCCAGTAAGGTGTGTTAGTGGAAACGAGGGTCAGTTGGGACTAATGAGTCCCAGTAAGGTGTGTATGTAACCAATAAGTTGTGTTTAGAACCCGTGATGGCTCAATAAGTCCCAGTAAGGTATGTATGTAACCAATAAGTTGTTTTTAGGACCAATGATGGCCCAATAAGGTTTGTATGTAACCAATAAGTTGTGTCTAAAACCAATGAGTCCCAATAAGGTGTGTTTAGGGGGAACGAGGGTCAGTTGGGACGATGAATATTGAGTAAGCCCTACGGAGCCTGCTGAAAAGAACCTCGAGTCAACGATGGTTGCTGAGGTGGGTACGATGAATAATGAGTTGCTTAATAACAAACCTGTGTCCTTCGCAGCAACTCTCGTAGGAAAGAGGACGAAAACTACAGTTAATTTCCGATCACTTGCAAATGAGACCGTTCTCCCTGGAGTTGATGTGGTACTGTCTAAGGAATCGGTAATGAAGATCCAGAAAAAGTTGGAGTTCACGTTGTATGGATACTTCTTGGGCGATAGAGTGGCATTCCCAGTTATGGAATATTTTGTAAAGAACAATTGGAAGAAGTTTGGGGTACAGAAAGTGATGATGAACAGATCTGGTTTCTTTTTTTTCCAATTTGCTGATGAGAACGGAATGATGAATGTGCTAAAAGGTGGTCCTTGGATGATCCGGAATCGCCCAATTTTTTTAGATACATGGTCACCGTCCACTAAACTTAAGAAAGAAGACATTCAAGAGGTGGCTGTCTGGGTCAAGTTTCATGATGTCCCTCTTGCAGCGTATTCAGAGGATGGTCTTAGTATGCTAGCAACGAAAATTGGTAATCCTAAAACGCTGGATACGCATACTGAAACAATGTGCATGGATAATTGGGGACGTAGTAGCTATGCGAGGGCATTGATAGAAATATCATCGAAGCAAGATTTTGTTGATTCGGTGTCTATAGTGATTCCAAGCCTGCATGGAAATGATTATGTTGTGGAGAATGTTAATGTTGAATATGAATGGAAACCACCACGGTGTAAGAGGTGCCATGTGTTTGGGCATGAGGACAGAACATGCCCAAAAGCTCCTGTACCAAAACCGGATGTCGAACCTGTGGAACCTGATGAGGAGGGTTTTACGAAGGTTAAAGGTAAGAAGGCTGTCAAAAAGCAAGGAGTACCAGTGAAAAGTCAGAAATCGAAACTTGTTTATCGGCCGGTTTATATAAAAGCCACGAGTGATAATGGTGCCTCTTCAAGCAAGGAGACAAAGAGAGGCCCAGAGAAACAGGTGAGTACCGCTAATATGTTCAGTGTCTTGGCAGGGGGTGAAGATAGAGTTTTTGAACTTGAGGATTTACAAGACTATGCTAATGCTCTTAGGAATTATCCAAAGGTGGGGGCTGAGACAGTGGATGAGGACGAGGTTGAAGAGGTATACAATGAGACGATGGCATTTATGACCTTGGGTACATAAACTAAAGGGGCAAGCACTCCTTCCGTGCAGGTGATCCAATGATTAGTCTTTCCACATGGAATATTAGGGGGTTGAACCGCCCCCTGAAACAAAAGGAGGTTCGGTTTTTTGTTCAAGAACACAATTTATCGTTCTGTGCTATATTGGAGTCTCATGTCAATATTAAGCGCCTTGTTAAGATATATGGTAATGTGTTTCGTTCATGGGAATGGACGTCGAATGGTGGGATCTGTGATAAGGGCACTAGAATTATCATTGGTTGGGATAAGAATGTGTTTGATGTGATGGTTTTGTTTCAAACGAATCAAGTCATGCACCTTCAACTTATTATCAAGCACACTAAACGTGTTGTTTTCTGTTCAGTTGTCTATGCGGCTAATTACTATGTAACGAGAAGAGATTTATGGGGGGAGTTGGTCAAGTTTACCTACGTTGCAAAAAATCAGCCTTGGTTAGTCATGGGGGATTTCAATACAACCCTGTTTTTGGATGATAAACTCGCTAGTTCATCTAGAATGGATATTGGTATGAAGGAATTTAGGGAGTGTGCTGAGGAGTGCAAAATTGCTGACCTTAGGAGCACGGGTATCCATTATACTTGGACTCAAAAATTAAAATCTGGGATGGGTATTTTTAAAAAGCTGGATAGAGTTATGGTTAATGATGAATATATTGATGCTTTCCCTAATTCGTATGCCCGGTTCCAACCTTATCGAATCTCTGATCATAGTCCTTCGGTGGTCAGGATTTGTGACTCGAGGATAAAAAAAGCGCCAAGTTTCAAATTTCCTAACTTTCTGACCTCGAAACCGGATTTTTTGGAGGTTGTCAAGGATACTTGGAAGGAGAGTGTGAAAGGTGTCCCTCAATTTGTGGTGGTTAAAAAGATGAAAATGATGAAGAAACCTCTTCGGTCCCTTCTGTACAAGCATGGGAACCTCCACAAGCGAGTAGAGAATCTACGCCACGATCTTGATGAGTTGCAAAACAAGATTGATAGTGATCCTAATAATATGGAGCTAAAAGCTAATGAGGTTACGTTATTGAATGAGTTTCAAGTGGCTTGCTTGGATGAGGAGAACTTCTTGAAGCAAAAGGCTAAGGTGCAATGGTTGGCAACGGGGGATCGGAATACTAAATTTTTTCACAGAACTCTGAAGCAAAAAAACCATAGGAGTAGAGTTGATATGATCAAAGATGGGGCGGGGGTTTTACATGAAGGAGCTGCCGTCCCTAATGTGTTTGTTGACCACTATTCAAAGTTCTTTGGGAACAAGGGGATAGTAACTGGTGATCCGGATCCGAGAATCTTTTTCAAGAAGGTTTCGAGGGACAAAGCTGAGTGGATGGTTAGACCGGTTTCGGAGAACGAGATCCGTGATGCAATGTTTGATATTAGTGATGATAAAGCTCCTGGTCCTGATGGGTTTTCGTCGGCTTTTTTTAAGAAGGCTTGGGATGTTATTGGTAAAGAGGTTATGGTGGCTGTCCGAGACTTTTTTGAGTACGGTAAATTATTGCAAGAGCTCAATCATACTATTATTGCTCTAATCCCTAAGGTGGCGACTCCCGAGATGATTACGGATTACAGGCCGATTTCCTGTTGTAATGTGCTATACAAATGTATTAGCAAAATTATAGCAAATCGTCTCAAGTCTGGGTTGAGTGAGGTGGTGAATATTAATCAGTCGGCATTTGTTCCGGGCCGGCGAATAACGGACAACATTCTGTTAACCCAAGAGTTGATGCATAATTACCACCGTCAGGCTGGTGATCCTCGTTGTGCTCTGAAGATTGACATTCAAAAAAGCGTACGATACTGTGGATTGGATGTTTCTTGGAAAAATTTTGGTGGGTTTGGGATTTCAAATGAGAATGGTGGAATGGATTATGAAATGTGTAACCTCGACCTCGTTCTCTATTTCGGTGAATGGTGAGATTCATGGTTATTTTAAAGGTAAACGGGGCCTCCGTCAGGGGGATCCTATGTCGCCTTATCTCTTTACTCTGGTCATGGAGATCCTCACATGAATGATTGATCGGGATGTACGGAACCGCCCTGGGTTTCGGTTCCACAAAAGATGTGAGGAGCAACGTATTATTAATGTCTGCTTTGCTGATGATCTGTTTTTGTTCGCTAGGGGTGATGTTCAATCGGTGAATTGTTTGCTAAACACGATAAAGGAGTTCTCTATGATCTCTGGTTTGATTCCTAGTATTCCTAAAAGTACTATTTTTTTCTGCAATGTGAAGGAGGAAACGAAGATGGCGATCCTTAATAGCATGCAGTTTAGAGAAGGTAGGCTGCCGGTCAAATAATTGGGTGTCCCGTTGATTTCTTCTCGTCTTCGGTACAGTGATTGTCATAGCTTGGTGGAGGCGGCTGATAATAGAATTGGGAGTTGGAAGAATAAATGCCTTTCGTTTGCTGGCCGGGTGCAGCTTGTTAGCTCTGTTTTGTCTGCCATGCATATTTATTGGGGATCTGTTTTTTTGCTTCCGGCCTCTGTTACTAAGGAGTTGGAAGCCAAAATGCGTGGTTTTTTATGGTCCCAAGGAAAACTTACGAAGGGAGCTGCAAAAGTGTCCTAGAGTGTGGTGTGTGCGCCTAAACCTGAGGGTGGGTTAGGTATTCGTCGCATTCGGGAGATGAATATTGCTTTGCTTTCGTCGCATATTTGGAGCATTGTGACCAACAGGCCGTCGTTATGGGTGAGCTGGGTTCACATTCATAGACTGAAAGGTCGTACGATATGGAATTGTAAGAAAGTTGCTAATTGTTCGTGGAGCTGGCGTAAACTCATGCAGCTCAAGACTCTGTTTCGTCCTCACATAAGGTCGATAATCGGGAACGGTCAAGACACGTCGGCTTGGTTTGATTTTTGGAGTAATATTGGGCCGCTGGGTGAGTTTATTTCTCCTAGAAGTATTCATAATGCCGGTTATAAGTTAGACTCAAAGGTGGCGGACTTAGTTTCCTCTGGTAATTGGACGTGGCCCTCGGATTGGCTTGTAAAATATCCTGCTCTTCACGACATGCAGCTGGTGAGCTTAAGGGATTGTCGTGACAAGTGTGGCTGGCATGCTAATGGGACCATCAACAGGTACTCGACTACTGCTGTTTGGCATTCGATCAGAACTGTGAGGGCGGAAGTCCCTTGGATGCATGTTGTGTGGTTTTCTGCATGTATTCCCAAACATGCGTTTGTGCTTTGGCTGGTGGTGCAGGAGAGACTTCGTACTCAAGATAGAATAAGGGATTGGAATATCAAAAATGGGAATTTGAACATGCTGTGCTGCCTACTGTGCCGTGCAGATAACGAGACTCATAACCATTTATTCTTTGAGTGTTCTTTTTCTCAGGTTGTTTGGCGAATGGTCTGCAAAAAAATTGCGAGGACTGATTTTCATATGGAGTGGACAAGCACTATTAACAAGTTTTCGGCTGAAGCAAACTCAAAACGTATTAATGTTGTGATCAGTAAGTTGGCTTTATCGGCGACGGTTTATCACATTTGGAAGGAACGAAATGGTAGATATCATGAGGAGTGCAAAAAACGTCCGGAGGAGGTGTTCCAACATGTGTGTGATGATGTTCGATACAAGTTGATGGCGCTCAGGTGGCGGAAGTGTGTGGACGTTTCCAAAATCTTAGCGGATTGGGACATTGTTGATGACAAGATTTTGGATGATGGTGGCTGAGTTGCTGTTTGTCTTTCTTGTCTTTTTGTTGCTAGGGTAGCCTAGGTGTGTCTCTTGGTTGTTCCGTTAGTTTTTTGTGATACTCTTCGGGGGCATGTCCCTGTTTGAGAACTAGTAGAGACTCTCTCTACTACTTGTATTGTTTGTGTGGTTGTTTATATATATCACCGGGGTAAAACCCTTTACCCAAAAAAAAAAATAAGTTGTGTCTAGGACCAACGAGTCCCAATAAGGTGTGTTTAGGGGAAACGAGGGTCAGTTGGGACCAATGAGTCCTACTAAGGTGTGTATGTAACCAATAAGTTGTGTTTAGAACCAATGATGGCCCAATAAGGTATGTATGTAACCAATAAGTTGTGTTTAGGACCAATGATGGCCCAATAAGGTTTTTGTGTAACCAATAAGTTGTGTCTAGGACCAATGACTCCCAATAATGTGTGTTTAGGGGGAAACGAGGGTCAGTTGGGACCAATGAGTCCCAATAAGGTGTGTATGTAACCAATAAGTTGTGTTTAGGACCAATAATGGCCTAATAAGGTGTGTATGTAACCAATAAGTTGTGTTTAGGACCAATGAGTCCAAATAAGGTGTGTTAGGGTAAATAAGGGTCAGTTGGGACCAATGAGTCCCAGTAAGGTGTGTATGTAACCAATAAGTTGTGTTTAGGACCAATGAGTCCCAATAAGGTGTGTTTAGGGGAAACGAGGGTCAGTTGGGACCAATGAGTCCTAGTAAGGTGTGTATGTAACCAATAAGTTGTGTTTAGAACCTATGATGGCCCAATAAGGTTTGTATGTAACCAATAAGTTGTGTCTAGGACCAACGAGTCCCAATAAGGTGTGTTTAGGGGAAACGAGGGTCAGTTGGGACCAATGAGTCCCAATAAGGTGTGTATGTAACCAATAAGTTGTGTTTAGGACCAATAATGGCCCAATAAGGTCTGTATGTAACCAATAAGTTGTGTTTAGGACCAATGAGTCCCAATAAGGTGTGTTAGGGGAAACGAGGGTCAGTTGGGACCAATGAGTCCCAGTAAGGTGTGTATGTAACCAATAAGTTGTGTTTAGAACCCATGATGGCTCAATAAGTCCCAGTATGGTGTGTATGTAACCAATAAGTTGTGTTTAGGACCAATGATGGCCCAATAAGGTTTGTATGTAACCAATAAGTTGTGTCTAGGACCAATGAGTCCCAATAAGGTGTATTTAGGGGAAACGAGGGTCAGTTGGGACCAATGAGTCCTAGTAAGGTGTGTATGTAACCAATAAGTTGTGTTTAGTACCAATGATGGCCCAATAAGGTTTGTATGTAACCAATAAGTTGTGTCTAGGACCAACGAGTCCCAATAAGGTGTGTTTAGGGGAAACGAGGGTCAGTTGGGACCAATGAGTCCCAATAAGGTGTGTATGTAACCAATAAGTTGTGTTTAGGACCAATAATGGCCCAATAAGGTGTGTATGTAACCAATAAGTTGTGTTTAGGACCAATGAGTCCCAATAAGGTGTGTTAGTGGAAACGAGGGTCAGTTGGGACCAATGAGTCCCAGTAAGGTGTGTATGTAACCAATAAGTTGTGTTTAGAATCATTAATGGCTCAATAAGTCCCAGTAAGGTGTGTATGTAACCAATAAGTTGTGTTTAGGACCAATGATGGCCCAATAAGGTTTGTATGTAACCAATAAGTTGTGTCTAGGACCAATGAGTCCCAATAAAGTGTGTTTAGGAGAAACGAGGGTCAGTTGGGACCAATGAGTTCTAGTAAGGTGTGTATGTAACCAATAAGTTATGTTTAGAACCAATGATGGCCCAATACGGTTTGTATGTAACCAATAAGTTGTGTCTAGGACCAATGAGTCCCAATAAGGTGTGTTTAGGGGAAACGAGGGTTAGTTGGGACCAATGAGTCCCAATAAGGTGTGTATGTAACCAATAAGTTGTGTTTAGGACCAATAATGGCCCAATAAGGTGTGTTTAGGGGAAAAGTCCCAATAAGGTGTGTTTAGGGGAAACGAGGGTCAGTTGGGACCAATGAGTCCCAGTAAGGTGTGTATGTAATCAATAAGTTGTGTTTAGGACCAATGATGGCCCAATAAGGTTTGTATGTAACCAATAAGTTGTGTCTAGGACCAATGAGTCCCAATAAGGTGTGTTTAGGGGAAACAGGGGTTAGTTGGGACCAATGAGTCCCAATAAGGTGTGTATGTAACCAATAAGTTGTGTTTAGAACCAATGATGGCTCAATAAGGTTTTTATGAAACCAATAAGTTGTGTCTATGACCAAAGAGTCCCAATAAGGTGTGTTTAGGGGAAACGAGGGTTAGTTGGGACAAATGAGTCCTTGTAAGGTATGTATGTAACCAATAAGTTATGTTTAGGACCAATGATGGCCCAATAAGGTTTGTATGTAACCAATAAATTATGTCTAGGACCAATGAGTCCCAATAAGGTGTGTTTAAGGGAAACGAGGGTCAGTTGGGACCAATGAGTCCCAATAAGGTGTGTATTTAACCAATAAGTTATGTTTAGGACCAATGATGGCCCAATAAGGTTTGTATGTAACCAAAAAGTTGTATCTAGGACCAATGAGTCCCAATAAAGTGTGTTTAGGGGAAACAAGGGTCAGTTGGGACCAATGACTCCCAGTAAGGTGTGTATGTAACCAATAAGTTGCGTTTAGGACCAATGATGGCCCAATAAGGTGTGTATGTAACCAATAAGTTGTGTTTAGGACCAATGAGTCCCAATAAGGGGTGTTTAGGGGATACGAGGGTCAGTTGGGAACAATGAGTCCCAGTAAGGTGTCTATGTAACTAATAAGTTATGTTTAGGACCAATGATGGCCCAATAAGGTTTGTATGTAACCAATAAGTTGTGTCTAGGACCAATGAGTCCGAATAAGGTGTGTTTAGGGGAAATGTGGGTCAGTTGGGACCAATGAGTCCCTGTAAGTTGTGTATGTAACCAATAATTTGTGTTTAGGACCAATGATGGCCCAATAAGTTGTGTATGTAACCAATAAGGTTTGTTTAGGACCAATGAGTCTCAATAACGTGTGTTTAGGGGAAACGAGGGTCAGTTGGGACCAATGAGTCCTAGTAAGTTATGTATGTAACCAATAATTTATGTGTAGGACCAATGATGGCCCAATAAGGTGTGTATGTAACCAATAAGTTGTGTTTAGGACCAATGAGTCCCAATAAGGTGCGTTTAGGGGAAACGAGGTTCAGTTGTGACCAATGAGTCCCAGGATGGTGTGTATGTAACCAATAAGTTGTATTTAGGACCAATTATGGCCCAATAAGGTTTGTATGTAACCAATAAGTTGTGTCTAGGACCAAAGAGTCCCAATAAGGTGTGTTTAGGGGAAACGAGGGTCAGTTGGGACCAATGAGTCCCAGTAAGGTGTGTATGTAATCAATAAGTTGTGTTTAGGACCAATGATGGCCCAATAAGGTTTGTATGTAACCAATAAGTTGTTTCTAGGACCAATGAGTCCCAATAAGGTGTGTTTAGGGGAAACAAGGGTCAGTTGGGACCAATGAGTCCCAATAAGGTGTTTATGTAACCAATAAGTTGTGTTTAGAACCAATGATGGCTCAATAAGGTTTTTATGAAACCAATAAGTTGTGTCTAGGACCAATGAGTCCCAATAAGGTGTGTTTAGGGGAAACGAGGGTCAGTTGGGAACAATGAGTCCCAGTAAGGTGTCTATGTAACTAATAAGTTGTGTTTAGGACCAATGATGGCCCAATAAGGTTTGTATGTAACCAATAAGTTGTGTCTAGGACGAATGAGTCCGAATAAGGTGTGTTTAGGGGAAATGTGGGTCAGTTGGGACCAATGAGTCCCAGTAAGTTGTGTATGTAACCAATAATTTGTGTTTAGGACCAATGATGGCCCAATAAGGTGTGTATGTAACCAATAAGTTGTGTTTAGGACCAATGAGTCCCAATAAGGTGTGTTTAGGGGAAACGAGGTTCAGTTGTGACCAATGAGTCCCAGTAAGGTGTGTATGTAACCAATAAGTTGTATTTAGGACCAATAATGGCCCAATAATGTGTGTATGTAACCAATAAGTTGTGTTTAGGACCAATGAGTCCCAATAAGGTGTGTTTAGGGGAAACGAGGGTCAAGTGGGACCAATGAGTCCCAGTAAGGTGTATATGTAAACAATAAGTTGTGTTTAGGACCAATGATGACCCAATAAGGTTTGTATGTAACCAATAAATTGTGTCTAGGACCAATGAGTCCCAATAAGGTATGTTTAGGGGAAACGAGGGTCAGTAAGGACCAATGAGTCCCAATAAGGTGTGTATGTAACCAATAAGTTGTGTTTAGGACCAATATTGGCTTAATAATGTGTGTATGTAACCAATAAGTTGTGTTTAGGACCAATGAGTCCCAATAAGGTGTGTTTAGGGGAAACGAGGGTCAAGTGGGACCAATGAGTCCCAGTAAGGTGTGTATGTAAACAATAAGTTGTGTTTAGGACCAATGATGGCCCAATAAGGTTTGTATGTAACCAATAATTTGTTTCTAGGACCAATGTGTCCTAATAAGGTGTGTTTAGGGGAAACGAGGGTCAGTAGGGACCAATGAGTCCCAATACGGTGTGTATGTAACCAATAAGTTGTGTTTAGGACCAATAATGGCCCAATAATGTGTGTATGTAACCAATAAGTTGTGTTTAGGACCAATGAGTCCCAATAAGGTGTGTTTAGGGGAAACGAGGGTGAGTTGGGACCAATGAGTCCCAGTAAGTTGTGTATGTAACCAATAATTTGTGTTTAGGACCAATGATGGCCCAATAAGGTGTGTATGTAACCAATAAGTTGTGTTTAGGACCAATGAGTCCCAATAAGGTGTGTTTAGGGGAAACGACGGTCAGTTGGGACCAATGAGTCCCAGTAAGGTGTGTATGTAATCAATAAGTTGTGTTTAGGATCAATGATGGCCCAATAAGGTTTGAATGTAACCAGTAAGTTGTGTCTAGGACCAATGAGTCCCAATAAGGTGTGTTTAGGGGAAACAAGGGTCAGTTGGGACAAATGAGTCCCAATAAGGTGTGTACGTAACCAATAAGTTGTGTTTAGAACCAATGATGGCTCAATAAGGTTTTTATGAAACCAATAAGTTGTGTCTGGGACGAATGAGTCCCAATAAGGTGTGCTTAGGGGAAACGAGGGGTAGTTGGGACAAATGAGTCCTTGTAAGGTGTGTATGTAACCAATAAGTTATGTTTAGGACCAATGATGGCCCAATAAGGTTTGTATGTAACCAATAAATTGTGTCTAGGACCAATGAGTCCCAATAAGGTGTGTTTAAGGGAAACGAGGGTCAGTTGGGACCAATGAGTCCCAATAAGGTGTGTATTTAACCAATAAGTTGTGTTTAGGACCAATGATGGCCGAATAAGGTTTCTATGTAACCAATAAGTTGTATCTAGGACCAATGAGTCCCAATATGATGTGTTTAGGGGAAACAAGGGTCAGTTGGGACCAATGAGTCCCAGTAAGTTGTGTATGTAACCAATAATTTGTGTTTAGGACCAATGATGGCCCAATAAGGTGTGTATGTAACCAATAAGTTGTGTTTAGGACCAATGAGTCTCAATAACGTGTGTTTAGGGGAAACGAGGGTCAGTTGGGACCAATGAGTCCCAGTAAGTTGTGTATGTAACCAATAATTTATGTGTAGGACCAATGATGGCCCAATAAGGTGTGTATGTAACCAATAAGTTGTGTTTAGGACCAATGAGTCCCAATAAGGTGCGTTTAGGGGAAACGAGGTTCAGTTGTGACCAATGAGTCCCAGGATGGTGTGTATGTAACCAATAAGTTGTATTTAGGACCAATTATGGCCCAATAAGGTTTGTATGTAACCAATAAGTTGTGTCTAGGACCAAAGAGTCCCAATAAGGTGTGTTTAGGGGAAACGAGGGTCAGTTGGGACCAATGAGTCCCAGTAAGTTGTGTATGTAATCAATAAGTTGTGTTTAGGACCAATGATGGCCCAATAAGGTTTGTATGTAACCAATAAGTTGTTTCTAGGACCAATGAGTCCCAATAAGGTGTGTTTAGGGGAAACAAGGGTCAGTTGGGACCAATGAGTCCCAATAAGGTGTTTATGTAACCAATAAGTTGTGTTTAGAACCAATGATGGCTCAATAAGGTTTTTATGAAACCAATAAGTTGTGTCTAGGACCAATGAGTCCCAATAAGGTGTGTTTAGGGGAAACGAGGGTTAGTTCGGACAAATGAGTGCTTGTAAGGTATGTATGTAACCAATAAGTTATGTTTAGGACCAATGATGGCCCAATAAGGTTTGTATGTAACCAATAAAATGTGTCTAGGACCAATGAGTCCCAATAAGGTGTGTTTAAGGGAAACGAGGGTCAGTTGGGACCAATGAGTCCCAATAAGGTGTGTATTTAACCAATAAGTTATGTTTAGGACCAATGATGGCCCAATAAGGTTTGTATGTAACCAATAAGTTGTATCTAGGACCAATGAGTCCCAATAAGGTGTGTTTAGGGGAAACAAGGGTCAGTTGGGACCAATGACTCCCAGTAAGGTGTGTATGTAACCAATAAGTTGCGTTTAGGACCAATGATGGCCCAATAAGGTGTGTATGTAACCAATAAGTTGTGTTTAGGACCAATGAGTCCCAATAAGGTGTGTTTAGGGGAAACGAGGTTCAGTTGTGACCAATGAGTCCCAGTAAGGTGTGTATGTAACTAATAAGTTGTATTTAGGACCAATAATGGCCCAATAATGTGTGTATGTAACCAATAAGTTGTGTTTAGGACCAATGAGTCCCAATAAGGTGTGTTTAGGGGAAACGAGGGTCAAGTGGGACCAATGAGTCCCAGTAAGGTGTGTATGTAAACAATAAGTTGTGTTTAGGACCATTGATGGCCCAATAAGGTTTGTATGTAACCAATAAATTGTGTCTAGGACCAATGAGTCCCAATAAAGTGTGTTTAGGGGAAACGAGGGTCAGTAGGGACCAATGAGTCCCAATAAGGTGTGTATGTAACCAATAAGTTGTGTTTAGGACCAATAATGGCCTAATAATGTGTGTATGTAACCAATAAGTTGTGTTTAGGACCAATGAGTCCCAATAAGGTGTGTTTACGGGAAACGAGGGTCAAGTGGGACCAATGAGTCCCAGTAAGGTGTGTATGTGAACAATAAGTTGTGTTTAGGACCAATGATGGCCCAATAAGGTTTGTATGTAACCAATAATTTGTTTCTAGGACCAATGAGTCCTAATAAGGTGTGGGGGAAACGAGGGTGAGTTGGGACCAATGAGTCCCAGTAAGTTGTGTATGTAACCAATAATTTGTGTTTAGGACCAATGATGGCCCAATAAGGTGTGAATGTAACCAATAAGTTGTGTTTAGGACCAATGAGTCCCAATAAGGTGTGTTTAGGGGAAACGAGGGTCAGTTGTGACCAATGATTCCCAGTAAGGTGTGTATGTAACCAATAAGTTGTATTTAGGACCAATTATGGCCCAATAAGGTTTGTATGTTACCAATAAGTTGTGTCTAGGACCAAAGAGTCCCAATAAGGTGTGTTTAGGGGAAACGAGGGTCAGTTGGGACCAATGAGTCCCAGTAAGGTGTGTATGTAATCAATAAGTTGTGTTTTGGATCAATGATGGCCCAATAAGGTTTGAATGTAACCAGTAAGTTGTGTCTAGGACCAATGAGTCCCAATAAGGTGTGTTTAGGGGAAACAAGGGTCAGTTGGGACAAATGAGTCCCAATAAGGTGTGTATGTAACCAATAAGTTGTGTTTAGAACCAATGATGGCTCAATAAGGTTTTTATGAAACCAATAAGTTGTGTCTAGGACGAATGAGTCCCAATAAGGTGTGCTTAGGGGAAACGAGGGGTAGTTGGGACAAATGAGTCCTTGTAAGGTGTGTATATAACCAATAAGTTATGTTTAGGACCAATGATGGCCCAATAAGGTTTTTATGTAACCAATAAATTGTGTCTAGGACCAATAAGTCCCAATAAGGTGTGTTTAAGGGAAATGAGGGTCAGTTAGGACCAATGAGTCCCAATAAGGTGTGTATTTAACCAATAAGTTATGTTTAGGACCAATGATGGCCCAATAAGGTTTGTATGTAACCAATAAGTTGTATCTAGGACCAATGAGTCCCAATAAGGTGTGTTTAGGGGAAACAAGGGTCAGTTGGGACCAATGAGTCCCAGTAAGGTGTGTATGTAACCAATAAGTTGTGTTTAGGACCAATTATGGCCCAATAAGGTGTGTATGTAACCAATAAGTTGTGTTTAGGACCAATGAGTCCCAATAAGGTGTGTTTAGGGGAAACGGGGGTCAGTTGGGAACAATGAGTCCCAGTCTGGTGTCTATGTAACTAATAAGTTGTGTTTAGGACCAATGATGGCCCAATAAGGTTTGTATGTAACCAATAAGTTGTGTCTAGGACCAATGATTCCGAATAAGGTGTGTTTAAGGCAAACGAGGGTCAGTTGGGACCAATGAGTCCCAATAAGGTGTGTATGTAACCAATAAGTTATGTTTAGGACCAATGATGGCCCAATAAGGTTCGTATGTAACCAATAAGTTGTGTCTAGGACCAATGTGTCCCAATAAGGTGTGTTTAGGGGAAACAAGGGTCAGTTGGAACCAATGAGTCCCAGTAAGGTGTGTATGTAACCAATAATGTTGTGTTTAGGACCAATGATGGCCCAATAAGTTGTGTATGTAACCAATAAGTTGTGTTTAGGACCAATGAATCCCAATAAGGTGTGTTTAGGGGAAACGAGGGTCAGTTGAGACCAATGAGTCCCAGTAAGTTGTGTATGTAACCAATAAGTTTTGTTTAGGACCAATGATGGCCCAATAAGGTGTGTATGTAACCAATATGTTGTGTCTAGGACCAAAGAGTCCCAATAAGGTGTGTTTTGGGGAAACGAGGGTCAGTTAGGACTAATGAGTCCCAGTAAGGTGTGTATGTAAGTAATAAGTTGTGTTTAGGACCAATGATGGCCCCATAAGGTTTGTATGTAACCAATAAGTTGTGTCTAGGACCAATGAGTCCCAATAAGGTGTGTTTAGGGGAAAAGAGGGTCAGTTGGGACCAATGAGTCCCAATAAGGTGTGTATGTAACCAATAAGTTGTGTTTAGGACCAATGATGGCCTAATAAGGTTTGTATGTAACCAATAAGTTGTGTCTAGGACCAATGAGTCCCAATAAGGTGTGTTTAAGGGAAACGAGGGCCATTTGGGACCAATGAGTCCCAATAAGGTGGTGCACCCTGGATCGGATAAAATGTACCAAGATTTGAAGAACTTGTATTGGTGGCCGAATATGAAAGCCGACATTGCGCGATATGTGGCTAAGTGTTTAACGTGCTCAAGAGTTAAGATCGAGTACCAAAAGCCTTCTGGATTACTGCAGCAACCAAAGATCCCAGAATGGAAATGGGAGGATATCTCCATGGATTTCGTAACAGGACTACCTCATCGATCGAATCGACCGGATGCGATTTGGGTTATCATTGATCGTCTAACTACCGGGCGGAAATTGGCCACTTTTGGTTTCCAGCGAAACTACCGGGCGAAACTGTAGATTCGCTCGGTAGCCGACTAAACTGTTTGACTTACATGTGTTCAGAGCCAGTTTCGCTTGGCCAGCGAAACTGCCAGCGAAACTAGCCCCTGATATATATATTTTATAAAACCCTAGTTACATCCCATTTGCATCATCTCCACACTAAACACACACACACTCTCCTGGAATTTCTGGTCAGTCGAGAAGCACCACGAGTCGACGCGATCTCAGCCTCGAGACGTCATCCATTCGGACCCTAGATCGAATCGTGAGTCCCAAAACCATTCTTTATGCATTTTTCTATGTGTTTTCTTAAAAAGCATGCCTAGATCTTCATGTAATCACTTGATCTTCTGATATGATGCTTAGGAAGGCTAGATCTATCATAAAGTCTGTAACTTTACGTTTGAAATCAAACAATAATAAAGATTCATGCTAGTTAGGTCATTTTAGGTTTAAAATATGTTTTTGGTGATTTGAAAGTGAAAACCCATGTTTAAGGTGTTAAATCTTGTTGATTGATGCTGGTAAATGTTTATGCATGCTAAATATTGAATCACATGAAGTATGGAAGCTGTTAGATTGATTTTTAGGCTGATTTATGTGTTTTTTGCGACCAGCGAAACTGAGCTGTTCTCTGGGCGAAACTATACAGCGAAACTGTATATATATTCATCCAGCGATACTAGCTAGCGAAACTGTGTCATCGGGTAATCCCTAGCGAAAGTGCTGCCCGTGCACCTAGCGAAACTATGTAGCGACACTAAGTAGCGAAACTATGATCTGACCAAAACCCAACTTGTGCAACTTGTTTGAATGTTATGCTATGACTTACATAATTATGCAATAATGAAACATGCGTTGATTTCTGAATTATGTGAACCCTTGTTATGATCAACCATCGGTGTCGTGTGTCGGTATGTCGAGTCGTAGTTCCAACGTGCTATGTTATGGGCCATAGTGACGTAGTTAAAGATTAGACACAAAACTAATACTTAAGACCTAAACGTGTTCATAGGTCTTCGTTAAGCAATACTTGGATTAATTAGCAAGTGTAGCCGAGCAACCTAAGGTGAGTTTCACAAACCCTTTAATTATGAGCCCGTTCGGGTCACAACGAATATACTAAACGGGAAACAATGCTGACATTTTGAGGTATCGCCAAATGGGATATCTGTTATGGAAGTTGGAGTGTTTTATGGGAAGCACTTGCAACTGTCCATCATTGAGATTTCAAATGAAATCCGCAACCAACTATTCGATAACACTTGGGATTTCAAAGGAAATCCGGAACAACCATTTTGACACTCAAACTCTTTTTAGGATTTCAAATGAAATCCAGAATAAACGTTTTTAATATGACTAGTGTAGGTTAAAGTCTAAACCAAATGATATCACATGATTTCTAAGGATGCCTTAAAACTTAAAAAGTCCTCAACAATTTAGTACCGTTGATCTGAGAAGCGAGGGGATGTTGGGTAGATCTTCTGAGGGTTTGACAAACCCTGCTCCGCGGTACACAAATGTGTAGCCAACCGGTTGGAGGCCGAACGGAGTTCAATATCAGCCCGTTTCAGTTGTGGGTCCCAAGAGGAACACAACTGGAGGCACACACCATCGGCAAATGCCGAACTCTGATACGTCAGCTTTCAGCCCTTGTACGAACTTCCTTAGTGCATGGAAACCGGATTAGCTACCCGCGATATCGGTTGACCACTTTAACTTTTATTCACCTAGTGCATATTCGATAATTCAACACTTGGCAATGTTTGCAAAACTAATACTTACTATATGTTGATACATACGCTTATGAGACCGGGCCAATGCATGACATGCCCACCGCGAACTCACCAACCGTTAGGTTGACACTTGTGTGGTTTTCACTTTTGCAGATCGTTGAGGAGTATCCACCGGAGGTTGGCATGGCGCTTGAAGTTACTTATCTTTATTTTAAACTTAATTTGGGAATTAAACAACTATTTATGTTCTGTAATTAAAGCACGTGGTTAGTGCCTAGATACTTATGTTTTTATTCCGCTGCGTACCTTTAAACTGTTTTCATTATGAACATTTGGACTTTACTCTGATTCGTTTAGTATTTGTAACTAATGGTTGTGGTCCTGGTTTGCTCGCACCCCTTAACGGTATAAACTCCGTTAGTGGTTATTTGGGGGTGTGACAGATTGGTATCAGAGCCATAAGTTGCAGAGAACTGGAATCATTTTGAAAAACGATTTGGAAACTGCAACTTGAAACCTTAGTTACAAACGAACAAACAAATTCCCAAAACAAAATTTTTACGTGCCAACCTAGGATACTCGCTCTGCTGTGTAAGTAAATACTTCATATGTATATATATACATGAATATATATAGACCGTGTCTAAGTAGTCTAACGGAAAAACCTTAGGAAGATTTCACACACGAATACGAAACGCGAGCGACAATACGCGCACAATTCCGGGGGAAAGCAACAATGAAACGATGCTACACGCTACGTCCTGATTTCTACTACGATGACTACGCCGACAGTGACTTTTATGGGGAAGCCGACTTTCGACGATAGTACTTGCGACTTACGACGTTCTCCGACGACGCCTCAGTTTTGCACAAAATTTTTCTGGACTAATAGTGGGATAACGGGAAATGGTTAATATACATATTATGGGATATGTATAGCGTATAACTATGACTGAACACTGACTACTTCAACTGTTCAGCAAAATGTCTGGAAGAGGACACGGAAGGAGCAACATTAACATGACACCTGCACAACTGCAAGCTATGATTAACGAACACATGCAAGCCGCGGTGGCAGCCGTCCAAGCTGCATACGCCGCACATGGTAATTATTATGCCGGTTAAGGCACAAAGCGATTATATTTTGACCTGTTTAAATTTGAAACCCGAACTATTAATTGCATCAGGAAGCATCCATCACTGTACGTTTAAGTCTTTCATGGACTGTAAGCCGATGACGTTTTCCGGCGAGGAAGGAGCGGTAGGACTCCTCAGGTGGATTGAGAAGTCTGAAAAGGTCTTCTCTATGTGCAACTGCCCGGCTGAGAACAAGGTGAAATTTGCAACTGGTACTTTCGAGGGAGCTGCTCTCTCCTGGTGGAACGCCGAAATCCAGATGATTGGGGTAAATGCGGCAAATGACATGGAATGGGAAGCATTTAAGGAACTGGTTATGGAGGAGTATTGCCCTCGGGACCAAGTCAAGAAGCTGGAAGGAGAGTTTTTGAACTCCAAGATGTCTGGGTCAGAAGTTGAGGAGTACACTGCGCGTTACCACGAGTACGCGATACTGTGCCCCTCAATGGTTGATGCTGAATTCAAACGCATCGAGCGTTATCTGGAGGGTCTCGCACCCCAAATCAAGAGCTTGGTGACAGCTAGCAATCCAACAACCGTGCAGCAAGCCATTCGTTTGGCCCATAAGTTAACTGATCAGGAGATTGAGAGGGGTACTCTACCCGCAAAGACCACTGTGAAGACTGCCTTAAGTGGCAAGCGTAAGGCTGAAGAAGAAGCTCCAACAACATCTGTGAACAATCAAACCATTGGAAATCAATCTGGAAGGTCTTCTAACTCCCAATATCAAAACAAGCGATCTGACAACACAAGGTCCAATTTCAACAATGGCGGCAACAGTGGGAGTAAAAACCGCCAAGGTGGGAATGGAAACTACAAGGGTAAAGCCCCGTATTGTAACAAGTGCGGAAAACACCACAATGGTATGTGCAGCAAAGGTTTGGAATGTGGAAGATGTGGGAAGATGGGGCATGAGGCCAACAACTGCTGGACCAACTTACAAAGGTTAAACAACAACGGTCAGAACCAAGGAGGAAATAACAACAACAGGGGAAACGGAAACAACCGCAACGGGCAAGGAAACAATCAGAACAACAACAATGGTGGAGCCCGTGGCTGTTATGAATGTGGTGCTCAAGGCCACATGAGGAAAGACTGCCCGCAGTTGAGGAGACAGGGAAATGGTAATCAGGGAAACAACGGTGGGAATGGTAATGGCGGAGGTAATGGCAACAGGAATGGAAATGGCAGGGGAAGAGCTTTCGTCATGGGTCAAGGAGAAGCTCGCAACGATTCCAACGTGATTAACGGTAAATTCAACCTAAATGGTTTCTTTGCTACTGTATTGTTTGACTCTGGTGCTGAGAGAAGCTTTATTTCCACTAAGTTTGCTAAGCTAATTAATTCTAAACCAATTGCCTTAGATGCTAAGTATGTGGTAGAGCTAGCAAATTGTAAACTTCATGATACGACTCAGATAGTTAAGGACTGTAAGATAGAACTAGCTGGCCATACGTTAGGAATCGATCTTATGCCTTTCCCGATTGGTAGTTTTGACGTCATAGTAGGAATGGATTGGTTATCCGAAAACCGAGCTGAAATTTTATGTCAAGAAAAAGTGGTTCGTATTCCACTCAAAGAAGGTGAAGTGTTAACAGTTCAAGGTGAAAAAGGTTGAGTTTTAATAGTATTACTATTACAACTCGATTTCCGCATCATAGATAACAAATCATTGTTTAGTGATTGGTTGTTAGTTAATTATGTGTTTAGGCTTGTAAAATACGGCTTGAACTAGAGGGAAAAAGGGCTTTGGCCCATGTAATAAATGTGTAAACTCACATACAACTAGCTAAGGTTTGCCGAAATAGACATAAGAAAGAGAGAGGGAGTTCATGACTTGAGAGAGACCAACGAAATTTTTCGATGGCTTAACCGAAACCTTTGTGTTAGACAAAAATCAAGTTGTAATACTAATCAACGATTTGATCATCTGATAGTAAGTGTTTATTAACTTTGTTGATTCATCATTAATTATTGCTTCTCATACTTGAATCAATCAATCACTTGGTTTTCGCATTTGTGATTGATCATTAATATCGTGTTTGGACTATAATCGAACAATGATGAGGCTTGTGTATTAAATTTGGTTAGGTTGGGTTATCCATTTTTAGTGATTGGGTGTTAGTTAATTATGTGTTTGGGTTTGTAAAATACGATTTGGCTAGAGGGAGAAAGGGCTTTGGCCCAGGTAATAAATGTCTGAGTTTGTAGTTGAACAATATCACATCCTACTAGCTAAGGCTCGCCGATAAAACACAAGAGAGAGAGAGAGAGAGAGAGTGAATTCGTGACTTGAGAGAGACCAAAGAAAGATTTCGGTGGCTTAACCGAAACCTATGTGCTAGACAGAAATCGAAATTTAATAGTAATACTATTACAACTCGATTTCCGCATCATGGATATCAAATAATTGTTTAGTGATTGGGTGTTAGTTAATTATGTGTTTGGGCTTGTAAAATATGGTTTAAGTTAGAGGGACAAAGGGCTTTGGCCCATGTAATAAATGTGTAAACACACATAAATAGCTAAAGTTTGCCGAAATAGACATATGAAAGAGAGAGGGAATTCATGACTTGAGAGAGACCAGCGAAAGATTTCGGTGGCTTAACCGAAACCTTTGTGTTAGACAAAAATCGAGTTGTAATACTAATCAACGATTTGATCATCTGATAGTAAGTGTGTTATTTTGATTCATCGTTTATTATTGCTTCTCATACATGAATCAATCAATCACTTGGATTTCGCATTCGTGATTGATCATTGATATCGTGTTTGGACTATAATCGAAAAATGATGAGGCTTGTGTATTACATTTGGTTAGGTTGTGTTATCCATTTTTAGTGATTGGGTGTTAGTTAATTATGTGTTTGGGCTTGTAAAATACGGTTTGGACTAGAGGGAGAAAGGGCTTTGGCCCATGTAATAAATGTGTGAGTTTGTATTTAAACAAACTCACATCCTACTAGCTAAGGTTCTCCGAAATAGACACAAGAGAGAGAGAATTCGTGACTTGAGAGAGACCACATAAGGATTTCGGTGGCTTAACCGAAACATGTATGTTAGACAGAAATTGAGTTTTAATAGTATTACTATTACAACTCGATTTCTGCATCATAGATATTAAATCATTGTTTAGTGATTGATTGTTAGTTAATTATGTGTTTGGGCTTGTGAAATACGGTTTGAACTAGAGGGAAAAAGGGCTTTGGCCCAAGTAATAAATGTGTAAACTCACATACAACTTGCTAAGGTTTGCCGAAATAGACATAAGAAAGAGAGAGGGAATTCATGACTTGAGAGACACCAACGAAATTTTTCGATGGCTTAACCGAAACCTTTGTGTTAGACAAAAATCAAGTTGTAATACTAATCAACGATTTGATCATCTGATAGTAAGTTTTTATTAACTTTGTTGACTCATCAATTATTATTGCTTCTCATACTTGAATCAATCAATCACTTGGATTTCGCATTCAAGATTGATCATTGATATCGTGTTTTGACTATAATCGAAAAATGATGAGGCTTGTGTATTAAATTTGGTTAGGTTGGGTTATCCATTTTTAGTGATTGGGTGTTAGTTAATTATGTGTTTGGGCTTGTAAAATACGGTTTGGACTAGACGGAGAAAAGGCTTTGGCCCATGTAATAAATGTGTGAGTTTGTATTTAAACAAACTCACATCCAACTAGCTAAGGTTCTCTGAAATAGACATAAGAGAGAGAGAATTCGTGACTTGAGAGAGACCAGAGAAAGATTTCGGTGGTGTAACCGAAACCTGTGTGCTAGACAGAAATTGAGTTTTAATAGTATTACTATTACAACTCGATTTCCGCATCATAGATATCAAATCATTGTTTAGTGATTGGTTGTTAGTTTAATTATGTGTTTAGGCTTGTAAAATACGGTTTGAACTAGAGGGAAAATGGGCTTTGGCCCATGTAATAAATGTGTAAACTCACATACAACTAGCTAAGGTTTGCCGAAATAGACATAAGAAAGAGAGAGGGAGTTCATGACTTGAGAGAGACCAACGAAATTTTTCGATGGCTTAACCGAAACCTTTGTGTTAGACAAAAATCAAGTTGTAATACTAATCAACGATTTGATCATCTGATAGTAAGTGTTTATTAACTTTGTTGATTCATCATTAATTATTGCTTCTCATACTTGAATCAATCAATCACTTGGTTTTCGCATTCGTGATTGATCATTAATATCGTGTTTGGACTATAATCGAACAATGATGAGGCTTGTGTATTAAATTTGGTTAGGTTGGGGTATCCATTTTAAGTGATTGGGTGTTAGTTAATTATGTGTTTGGGTTTGTAAAATACGATTTGGCTAGAGGGAGAAAGGGCTTTGGCCCAGGTAATAAATGTGTGAGTTTGTAGTTGAACAATATCAAATCCTACTAGCTAAGGCTCGCCGATAAAACACAAGAGAGAGAGAGAGAGAGAGAGTGAGAGAGAGAGAGAGAATTCGTGACTTGAGAGAGACCAAAGAAAGATTTCGCTGGCTTAATCGAAATCTATGTGCTAGACAGAAATCGAATTTCAATAGTAATACTATTACAACTCGATTTCCGCATCATAGATATCAAATCATTGTTTAGTGATTGGGTGTTAGTTAATTATGTGTTTGGGCTTGTAAAATACGGTTTAAGTTAGAGGGACAAAGGGCTTTGGCCCATGTAATAAATGTGTAAACACACATAAACTAGCTAAAGTTTGCCGAAATAGACATAAGAAAGAGAGAGGGAATTCATGACTTGAGAGAGACCAGCGAAAGATTTCGGTGGCTTAACCGAAACCTTTGTGTTAGACAAAAAACGAGTTGTAATACTAATCAACGATTTGATCATCTGATAGTAAGTGTGTTATTTTGATTGATCATTTATTATTGCTTCTCATACATGAATCAATCAATCACTTGGATTTCGCATTCGTGATTGATCATTGATATCGTGTTTGGACTATAATCGAAAAATGATGAGGCTTGTGTATTAAATTTGGTTGGGTTGTCTTATCCATTTTTATTGATTGGGTGTTAGTTAATTATGTGTTTGGGCTTGTAAAATACAGTTTGGACTAGAGGGAGAAAGGGCTTTGGCCCATGTAAAAAATGTGTGACTTTGTATTTAAACAAACTCACATCCTACTAGCTAAGGTTCACCGAAATAGACATAAGATAGAGAGAATTCGTGACTTGAGAGAGACCAGAGAAAGATTTCGGTGGTGTAACCGAAACCTGTGTGCTAGACAGAAATTGAGTTTTAATAGTATTACTATTACAACTCGATTTCCGC
The DNA here is from genome assembly GCA_039602395.1 of Deinandra increscens subsp. villosa. Lineage (NCBI taxonomy): Eukaryota > Viridiplantae > Streptophyta > Magnoliopsida > Asterales > Asteraceae > Deinandra > Deinandra increscens. The sequence goes on from JBCNJP010000006.1 coordinate 46,795,451, forward strand.
ATCATAGATATCAAATCATTGTTTAGTGATTGGTTGTTAGTTAATTATGTGTTTAGGCTTGTAAAATACGGTTTGAACTAGAGGGAAAAAGGGCTTTGGCCCATGTAATAAATGTGTAAACTCACATACAACTAGCTAAGGTTTGCCGAAATAGACATAAGAAAGAGAGAGGGAGTTCATGAATTGAGAGAGACCAACGAAATTTTTCGATGGCTTTACCGAAACCTTTGTGTTAGACAAAAATCAAGTTGTAATACTAATCAACGATTTGATCATCTGATAGTAAGTGTTTATTAACTTTGTTGCTTCATCATTAATTATTGCTTCTCATACTTGAATCAATCAATCACTTGGTTTTCGCATTCGTGATTGATCATTAATATCGTGTTTGGACTATAATCGAACAATGATGAGGCTTGTGTATTATATTTGGTTAGGTTGGGTTATCCATTTTTAGTGATTGGGTGTTAGTTAATTACGTGTTTGGGCTTGTAAAATACGATTTGGCTAGAGGGAGAAAGGGCTTTGGCCCAGGTAATAAATGTGTGAGTTTGTAGTTGAACAATATCAAATCCTACTAGAGAATTCGTGACTTGAGAGAGACCAAAGAAAGATTTCGCTGGCTTAATCGAAATCTATGTGCTAGACAGAAATCGAATTTTAATAGTAATACTATTACAACTCGATTTCCGCATCATAGATATCAAATCATTGTTTAGTGATTGGGTGTTAGTTAATTATGTGTTTGGGCTTGTAAAATACGGTTTAAGTTAGAGGGACAAAGGGCTTTGGCCCATGTAATAAATGTTTAAACACACATAAACTAGCTAAAGTTTGCCGAAATAGACATAAGAAAGAGAGAGGGAATTCATGACTTGAGAGAGACCAGCGAAAGATTTCGGTGGCTTAACCGAAACCTTTGTGTTAGACAAAAAACGAGTAGTAATACTAATCAACGATTTGATCATCTGATAGTAAGTGTGTTATTTTGATTCATCATTTATTATTGCTTCTCATACATGAATCAATCAATCACTTGGATTTCGCATTCGTGATTGATCATTGATATCGTGTTTGGACTATAATCGAAAAATGATGAGGCTTGTGTATTAAATTTGGTTGGGTTGTGTTATCCATTTTTATTGATTGGGTGTTAGTTAATTATGTGTTTGGGCTTGTAAAATACAGTTTGGACTAGAGGGAGAAAAGGCTTTGGCCCAAGTAAAAAATGTGTGACTTTGTATTTAAACAAACTCACATCATACTAGCTAAGGTTCACCGAAATAGACATAAGATAGAGAGAATTCGTGACTTGAGAGAGACCAGAGAAAGATTTCGGTGGTGTAACCGAAACCTGTGTGCTAGACAGAAATTGAGTTTTAATAGTATTACTATTACAACTTGATTTCCGCATCATAGATATCAAATCATTGTTTAGTGATTGGTTGTTAGTTAATTATGTGTTTAGGCTTGTAAAATACGGTTTGAACTAGAGGGAAAATGGGCTTTGGCCCATGTAATAAATGTGTAAACTCACATACAACTAGCTAAGGTTTGCCGAAATAGACATAAGAAAGAGAGAGGGAGTTCATGAATTGAGAGAGACCAACGAAATTTTTCGATGGCTTAACCGAAACCTTTGTGTTAGACAAAAATCAAGTTGTAATACTAATCAACGATTTGATCATCTGATAGTAAGTGTTTATTAACTTTGTTGATTCATCATTAATTATTCCTTCTCATACTTGAATCAATCAATCACTTGGTTTTCGCATTCGTGATTGATCATTAATATCGTGTTTGGACTATAATCGAACAATGATGAGGCTTGTGTATTAAATTTTGTTAGGTTGGGTTATCCATTTTTAGTGATTGGGTGTTAGTTAATTATGTGTTTGGGTTTGTAAAATACGATTTGGCTAGAGGGAGAAAGGGCTTTGGCCCAGGTAATAAATGTCTGAGTTTGTAGTTGAACAATATCACATCCTACTAGCTAAGGCTCGCCGATAAAACACAAGAGAGAGAGAGAGAGTGAATTCGTGAGTTGAGAGAGACCAAAGAAAGATTTCGGTGGCTTAACCGAAGACTATGTGCTAGACAGAAATCAAATTTTAATAGTAATACTATTACAACTCGATTTCCGCATCATAGATATCAAATCATTGTTTAGTGAATGGGTGTTAGTTAATTATGTGTTTGGGCTTGTAAAATACGGTTTAAGTTAGAGGGACAAAGGGCTTTGGCCCATGTAAAAAATGTGTAAACACACATAAATAGCTAAAGTTTGCCGAAATAGACATAAGAAAGAGAGAGGGAATTCATGACTTGAGAGAGACCAGCGAAAGATTTCGTTGGCTTAACCGAAACCTTTGTGTTTGACAAAAAACGAGTTGTAATACTAATCAACGATTTGATCATCTGATAGTAAGTGTGTTATTTTGATTGATCATTTATTATTGCTTCTCATACATGAATCAATCAATCACTTGGATTTCGCATTCGTGATTGATCATTGATATCGTGTTTGGACTATAATCGAAAAATGATGAGGCTTGTGTATGAAATTTGGTTGGGTTGTGTTATCCATTTTTAATGATTGGGTGTTAGTTAATTATGTGTTTGGGCTTGTAAAATACGGTTTGGACTAGAGGGAGAAAGGGTTTTGGCCCATGTAATAAATGTGTGAGTTTGTATTTAAACAAACTCACATCCTACTAGCTAAGGTTCTCCAAAATAGACACAAGAGCGAGAGAATTCGTGACTTGAGAGAGACCAGAGAAAGATTTCGGTGGCTTAACCGAAACATGTGTGCTAGACAGAAATTGAGTTTTAATAGTATTACAATTACAACTCGATTTCTGCATCATACATATTAAATCATTGTTTAGTGATTGGTTGTTAGTTAATTATGTGTTTGGGCTTGTGAAATACGGTTTGAACTAGAGGGAAAAAGGGCTTTGGCCCAAGTAATAAATGTGTAAACTCACATACAACTAGCTAAGGTTAGCCGAAATATACATAAGAAAGAGAGAGGGAATTCATGACTTCAGAGAGACCAACGAAATTTTTCGATGGCTTAACCGAAACCTTTGTGTTAGACAAAAATCAAGTTGTAATACTAATCAACGATTTGATCATCTGATAGTAAGTGTTTATTAACTTTGTTGACTCATCATTTATTATTGCTTCTCATACTTGAATCAATCAATCACTTGGATTTCGCATTCAAGATTGATCATTGATAACGTGTTTTGCCTATAATCGAAAAACGATGAGGCTTGTGTATTAAATTTGGTTAGGTTAGGTTATCCATTTTTAGTGATTGGGTGTTAGATAATTATGTGTTTGGGCTTGTAAAATACGGTTTGGACTAGAGGGAGAAAGGGCTTTGGCCCGTGTAAAAAATGTGTGAGTTTGTATTTAAACAAACTCACATCCTACTAGCTAAGGTTCACCGAAATAGACATAAGAGAGAGAGAATTCGTGACTTGAGAGAGATCAGAGAAAGATTTCGGTGGTGTAACCGAAACCTGTGTGCTAGACAGAAATTGAGTTTTAATAGTATTACTATTACAACTCGATTTCCGCATCATAGATATCAAATCATTGTTTAGTGATTGGTTGTTAGTTAATTATGTGTTTAGGCTTGTAAAGTACGGTTTGAACTAGAGGGACAAAGGGCTTTGGCCCATGTAATAAATGTGTAAACTCACATACAACTAGCTAAGGTTTGCCGAAATAGACATAAGAAAGAGAGAGGGAATTCATGACGTGAGAGAGACCAGCGAAAGATTTCGGTGGCTTAACCGAAACCTTTGTGTTAGACAAAAAACGAGTAGTAATACTAATCAACGATTTGATCATCTGATAGTAAGTGTTTATTAACTTTGTTGACTCATCATTTATTATTGCTTCTCATACTTGAATCACTCAATCACTTGGATTTCGCATTCAAGATTGATCATTGATAACGTGTTTTGACTATAATCGAAAAATGATGAGGCTTGTGTATTAAATTTGGTTAGGTTAGGTTATCCATTTTTAGTGATTGGGTGTTAGATAATTATGTGTTTGGGCTTGTAAAATACGGTTTGGACTAGAGGGAGAAAGGGCTTTGGCCCATGTAAAAAATGTGTGAGTTTGTATTTAAACAAACTCACATCCTACTAGCTAAGGTTCTCCGAAATAGACACGAGAGAGAGAGAATTCGTGACTTGAGAGAGACCACATAAGGATTTCGGTGGCTTAACCGAAACATGTGTGCTAGACAGAAATTTAGTTTTAATAGTATTACAATTACAACTCGATTCTGCATCATAGATATTAAACATTGTTTAGTGATTGGTTGTTAGTTAATTATGTGTTTAGGCTTGTAAAATACGGTTTGAACTAGAGGGACAAAGGGCTTTGGCCCATGTAATAAATGTGTAAACTCACATACAACTAGCTAAGGTTTGCCGAAATAGACATAAGAAAGAGAGAGGGAATTCGTGACTTGAGAGAGACCAACGGAATTTTTCGATGGCTTAACCGCAACCTTTGTGTTAGACAAAAATCAAGTTCTAATACTAATCAACGATTTGATCATCTGATAGTAAGTATTTATTAACTTTGTTGACTCATTATTTATTATTGCTTCTCATACTTGAATCAATCAATCACTTGGATTTCGCATTCAAGATTGATCATTGATATCGTGTTTGGACTATAATCGAAAAATGATGAGGCTTGTGTATTAAATTTGGTTAGGTTGGGTTATCCATTTTTAGTGATTGGGTGTTAGTTAATTATGTGTTTGAGCTTGTAAAATACGGTTTGGACTAGAGGGAGAAAGGGCTTTGGCCCATGTAATAAATGTTTGAGTTCGTATTTAAACAAACTCACATCCTACTAGCTAAGGTTCTCCGAAATAGACACAAGAGAGAGAGAGAGAGAGAGAGAGAGAATTCATGACTTGAGAGAGACCAGAGAAAGATTTATGTGGCGTAACCGAAACCTGTGTGCTAGACAGAAATTGAATTTTAATAATATTACTATTAAACTCGATTTCCGCATCATAGATATCAAATCGTTGTTTAGTGATTTGTTGTTAGTTAATTATGTGTTTGGGCTTTGAAAATACGGTTTGAACTAGAGGGAAAAAGGGCTTTGGCCCATGTAATAAGTGTGTAAACTCACATACAACTAGCTAAGGTTTGCTGAAATAGACATAAGAAAGAGAGAGGGAGTTCAAGACTTGAGAGAGACCAACGAAATTTTTCGATGGCTTAACCGAAACCTTTGTGTTAGACAAAAATCAAGTTGTAATACTAATCAACGATTGGATCATCTAATAGTAAGTGTTTATTAAATTTATGGATTCATCATTTATTATTGCTTCTCATACTTGAATCAATCAATCACTTGGTTTTCGCATTCGTGATTGATCATTAATATCGTGTTTGGACTATAATCGAACAATGATGAGGCTTGTGTATTAAATTTGGTTAGGTTGGGTTATCCATTTTTAGTGATTGGGTGTTAGTAATTTATGTGTTTGGGTTCGTAAAACACGGTTTGGCTAGAGGAAGAAAGGGCTTTAGCCAAGGTAATAAATGTATGAGTTTGTAGTTGAACAATATCACATCCTACTAGCTAAGGCTCGCCGATATAGACACAAGAGAGAGAGAGAGAGAGAGAGAGAGAGAATTCATGACTTGAGAGAGACCAAAGAAAGATTTCGGTTGCTTAACCGAAACCTATGTGCTAGACCGAAATCGAGTTTTAATAGTAATACTATTACAACTCGATTTCCGCATCATAGATATCAAATCATTGTTTAGTGATTGGGTGTTAGTTAATTATGTGTTTGGGCTTGTAAAATACGGTTTAAGTTAGAGGGACAAAGGGCTTTGGCCCATGTAATAAATGTGTAAACACACAAAAACTAGCTAAAGTTTGCCGAAATAGACATAAGAAAGAAGGAGGGAATTCATGACTTGAGAGAGACCAGCGAAAGATTTCGGTGGCTTAACCGAAACCTTTGTGTTAGACAAAAATCGAGTTGTAATACTAATCAACAATTTGATCATCTGATAGTAAGTGTGTTATTTTGATTCTTCGTTTATTATTGCTTCTCATACGTGAATCAATCAATCACATGGATTTCGCATTCGTGATTGATCATTGATATCGTGTTTGTACTATAATCGAAAAATGATGAGGCTTGTGTATTAAATTTGGTTGGGTTGTGTTATCCATTTTTAGTGATTGGGTGTTAGTTAATTATGTGTTTGGGCTTGTAAAATACGGTTTGGACAAGAGGGAGAAAGGGCTTTGGCCCATGTAATAAATGTGTGAGTTTGTATTTAAACAAACTCACATCCTACTAGCTAAGGTTCTCCGAAATAGACACGAGAGAGAGAGAATTCGTGACTTGAGAGAGACCACATAAGGATTTCGGTGGCTTAACCGAAACATGTGTGCTAGACAGAAATTGAGTTTTAATAGTATTACAATTACAACTCGATTCTGCATCATAGATATTAAACATTGTTTAGTGATTGGTTGTTAGTTAATTATGTGTTTGGGCTTGTGAAATACGGTTTGTACTAGAGGGAAAAAGGGCTTTGGCCCAAGTAATAAATGTGTAAACTCACATACAACTAGCTAAGGTTTGCCGAAATAGACATAAGAAAGAGAGTGGGAATTCATGACTTCAGAGAGACCAACGAAATTTTTCGATGGCTTAACCGAAACCTTTGTGTTAGACAAAAATCAAGTTGTAATACTAATCAACAATTTGATCATCTGATAGTAAGTATTTATTAACTTTGTTGACTCATTATTTATTATTGCTTCTCATACTTGAATCAATCAATCACTTGGATTTCGCATTCAAGATTGATCATTGATATCGTGTTTGGACTATAATCGAAAAATGATGAGGCTTGTGTATTAAATTTGGTTAGGTTGGGTTATCCATTTTTAGTGATTGGGTGTTAGTTAATTATGTGTTTGAGCTTGTAAAATACGGTTTGGACTAGAGGGAGAAAGGGCTTTGGCCCATGTAATAAATGTTTGAGTTCGTATTTAAACAAACTCACATCCTACTAGCTAAGGTTCTCCGAAATAGACACAAGAGAGAGAGAGAGAGAGAGAGAGAGAGAGAGAGAATTCATGACTTGAGAGAGACCAGAGAAAGATTTATGTGGCGTAACCGAAACCTGTGTGCTAGACAGAAATTGAGTTTTAATAATATTACTATTAAACTCGATTTCCGCATCATAGATATCAAATCGTTGTTTAGTGATTTGTTGTTAGTTAATTATGTGTTTGGGCTTTGAAAATACGGTTTGAACTAGAGGGAAAAAGGGCTTTGGCCCATGTAATAAGTGTGTAAACTCACATACAACTAGCTAAGGTTTGCTGAAATAGACATAAGAAAGAGAGAGGGAGTTCAAGACTTGAGAGAGACCAACGAAATTTTTCGATGGCTTAACCGAAACCTTTGTGTTAGACAAAAATCAAGTTGTAATACTAATCAACGATTGGATCATCTAATAGTAAGTGTTTATTAAATTTATGGATTCATCATTTATTATTGCTTCTCATACTTGAATCAATCAATCACTTGGTTTTCGCATTCGTGATTGATCATTAATATCGTGTTTGGACTATAATCGAACAATGATGAGGCTTGTGTATTAAATTTGGTTAGGTTGGGTTATCCATTTTTAGTGATTGGGTGTTAGTAATTTATGTGTTTGGGTTTGTAAAACACGGTTTGGCTAGAGGGAGAAAGGGCTTTAGCCCAGGTAATAAATGTGTGAGTTTGTAGTTGAACAATATCACATCCTACTAGCTAAGGCTCGCCGATATAGACACAAGAGAGAGAGAGAGAGAGAGAGAGAGAGAGAGAGAATTCATGACTTGAGAGAGACCAAAGAAAGATTTCGGTTGCTTAACCGAAACCTATGTGCTAGACCGAAATCGAGTTTTAATAGTAATACTATTACAACTCGATTTCCGCATCATAGATATCAAATCATTGTTTAGTGATTGGGTGTTAGTTAATTATGTGTTTGGGCTTGTAAAATACGGTTTAAGTTAGAGGGACAAAGGGCTTTGGCCCATGTAATAAATGCGTAAACACACAAAAACTAGCTAAAGTTTGCCGAAATAGACATAAGAAAGAAGGAGGGAATTCATGACTTGAGAGAGACCAGCGAAAGATTTCGGTGGCTTAACCGAAACCTTTGTGTTAGACAAAAATCGAGTTGTAATACTAATCAACAATTTGATCATCTGATAGTAAGTGTGTTATTTTGATTCATCGTTTATTATTGCTTCTCATACGTGAATCAATCAATCACTTGGATTTCGCATTCGTGATTGATCATTGATATCGTGTTTGTACTATAATCGAAAAATGATGAGGCTTGTGTATTAAATTTGGTTGGGTTGTGTTATCCATTTTTAGTGATTGGGTGTTAGTTAATTATGTGTTTGGGCTTGTAAAATACGGTTTGGACAAGAGGGAGAAAGGGCTTTGGCCCATGTAATAAATGTGTGAGTTTGTATTTAAACAAACTCACATCCTACTAGCTAAGGTTCTCCGAAATAGACACGAGAGAGAGAGAATTCGTGACTTGAGAGAGACCACATAAGGATCTCGGTGGCTTAACCGAAACATGTGTGCTAGACAGAAATTGAGTTTTAATAGTATTACAATTACAACTCGATTCTGCATCATAGATATTAAACATTGTTTAGTGATTGGTTGTTAGTTAATTATGTGTTTGGGCTTGTGATATACGGTTTGTACTAGAGGGAAAAAGGGCTTTGGCCCAAGTAATAAATGTGTAAACTCACATACAACTAGCTAAGGTTTGCCGAAATAGACATAAGAAAGAGAGTGGGAATTCATGACTTCAGAGAGACCAACGAAATTTTTCGATGGCTTAACCGAAACCTTTGTGTTAGACAAAAATCAAGTTGTAATACTAATCAACGATTTGATCATCTGATAGTAAGTGTTTATTAACTTTGTTGACTCATCATTTATTATTGCTTCTCATACTTAAATCAATCAATCACTTGGATTTCGCATTCAAGATTGATCATTGATAACGTGTTTTGACTATAATCGAAAAATGATGAGGCTTGTGTATTAAATTTGGTTAGGTTAGGTTATCCATTTTTAGTGATTGGGTGTTAGATAATTATGTGTTTGGGCTTGTAAAATACGGTTTGGACTAGAGGGAGAAAGGGCTTTGGCCCATCAAAAAAATGTGTGAGTTTGTATTTAAACAAACTCACATCCTACTAGCTAAGGTTCACCGAAATAGACATAAGAGAGAGAGAATTCGTGACTTGAGAGAAATTAGAGAAAGATTTCGGTGGTGTAACCGAAACCTGTGTGCTAGACAGAAATTGAGTTTTAATAGTATTACTATTACAACTCGATTTCCGCATCATAGATATCAAATCATTGTTTAGTGATTGGTTGTTAGTTAATTATGTGTTTAGGCTTGTAAAATATGGTTTGAACTAGAGGGACAAAGGGCTTTGGCCCATGTAATAAATGTGTAAACTCACATACAACTAGCTAAGGTTTGCCGAAATAGACATAAGAAAGAGAGAGGGAGTTCATGACTTGAGAGAGACCAACGAAATTTTTTGATGGCTTAACCGAAACCTTTGAGTTAGAAAAAAATCAAGTTGTAATACTAATCAACGATTTGATCATCTGATAGTAAGTGATAGTAAGTGTTTATCAACGATTTGGTTTTCGCATTCGTGATTGATCATTAATATCGTGTTTGGACTATAATCGAACAATGATGAGGCTTGTGTATTAAATTTGGTTAGGTTGGGTTATCCATTTTTAGTGATTGGGTGTTAGTTAATTATGTGTTTGGGTTTGTAAAATACGTTTTGGCTAGAAGGAGAAAGGGCTTTGGCCCAGGTAATAAATATGTGAGTTTGTAGTTGAACAATATCACATACTACTAGATAAGGCTCGTCGATAAAGACACAAGAGAGTGAGAGAGAGAGAGAGAGAGAATTCGTGACTTGAGAGAGACCAAAGAAAGATTTCGGTGGCTTAACCGAAACCTATGTGCTAGACAGAAATCGAGTTTTAATAGTAATACTATTACAACTCGATTTCCGCATCACAGATATCAAATCATTGTTTAGTGATTGGGTGTTAGTTAATTATGTGTTTGGGCTTGTAAAATACGGTTTAAGTTAGAGGGACAAAGGGCTTTGGCCCATGTAATAAATGTGTAAACACACATAAACTAGCTAAAGTTTGCCGAAATAGATATAAGAAAGAGAGAGGGAATTCATGACTTGAGAGAGACCAGCGAAAGATTTTGGTGGCTTAACTTACCTTTGTGTTAGACAAAAATCGAGTTGTAATACTAATCAACGATTTGATCATCTGAAAGTAAGTGTTTTATTTTGATTCATCGTTTATTATTGCTTCTCATACATGAATCAATCAATCACTTGAATTTCGCATTCGTGATTGATCATTGATATCGTGTTTGGACTATAATCGAAAAATGATGAGGCTTGTGTATTAAATTTGGTTGGGTTGTCTTATCCATTTTTAGTGTTTGTGTGTTAGTTAATTATGTGTTTGGGCTTGTAAAATACGGTTTGGACTAGAGGGAGAAAGGGCTTTCGCCCATGTAATAAATGTGTGAGTTTGTATTTAAACAAACTCACATCCTACTAGCTAAGGTTCTCCGAAATAGACACAAGAGAGAGAGAATTCGTGACTTGAGAGAGACCACATAAGGATTTCGGTAGCTTAACCGAAACCTGTGTGCTAGACAGAAATTGAGTTTTAATAGTATTACTATTACAACTCGATTTCTGCATCATAGATATTAAATCATTGTTTAGTGATTGGTTGTTAGTTAATTATGTGTTCGGGCATGTGAAATACGGTTTGAACTAGAGGGAAAAAGGGCTTTGGCCCAAGTAATAAATGTGTAAACTCACATACAACTAGCTAAGGTTTGCCGAAATAGACATAAGAAAGAGAGAGGGAATTCGTGACTTGAGAGAGACCAACGAAATTTTTCGATGGCTTAACCGCAACCTTTGTGTTAGACAAACATCAAGTTCTAATACTAATCAACGATTTGATCATCTGATAGTAAGTATTTATTAACTTTGTTGACTCATTATTTATTATTGCTTCTCATACTTGAATCAATCAATCACTTGGATTTCGCATTCAAGATTGATCATTAATATCGTGTTTGGACTATAATCGAAAAATGGTGAGGCTTGTGTATGAAATTTGGTTAGGTTGGGTTATCCATTTTTAGTGATTGGGTGTTAGTTAATTATGTGTTTGAGCTTGTAAAATACGGTTTGGACTAGAGGGAGAAATGGGCTTTGGCCCATGTAATAAATGTTTGAGTTCGTATTTAAACAAACTCACATCCTACTAGCTAAGGTTCTCCGAAATAGACACAAGAGAGAGAGAGAGAGAATTCATGACTTGAGAGAGACCAGAGAAAGATTTATGTGGCGTAACCGAAACCTGTGTGCTAGACAAAAATTGAGTTTTAATAATATTACTATTAAACTCGATTTCCGCATCATAGATATCAAATCGTTGTTTAGTGATTTGTTGTTAGTTAATTATGTGTTTGGGCTTTGAAAATACGGTTTGAACTAGAGGGAAAAAGGGCTTTGGCCCATGTAATAAATGTGTAAACTCACATACAACTAGCTAAGGTTTGCCGAAATAGACATAAGAAAGAGAGAGGGAGTTCATGACTTGAGAGAGACCAACGAAATTTTTCGATGGCTTAACCGAAACCTTTGTGTTAGACAAAAATCAAGTTGTAATACTAATCAACGATTGGATCATCTGATAGTAAGTGTTTATTAACTTTATTGATTCATCATTTATTATTGCTTCTCATACTTGAATCAATCAATCACTTGGTTTTCGCATTCGTGATTTATCATTAATATAGTGTTTGAACTATAATCGAATAATGATGAGGCTTGTGTATTAAATTTGGTTAGGTTGGGTTATCCATTTTTAGTGATTGGGTGTTAGTAATTTATGTGTTTGGGTTTGTAAAATTCGGTTTGGCTAGAGGGAGAAAGGGCTTTAGCCCAGGTAATAAATGTGTGAGTTTGTAGTTGAACAATATCACATCCTACTAGCTAAGGCTCGCCGATATAGACACAAGAGAGAGAGAGAGAGAGAGAGAGAGAGAGAGAGAGAATTCATGACTTGAGAGAGACCAAAGAAAGATTTCGGTGGCTTAACCGAAACCTATGTGCTAGACAGAAATCGAGTTTTAATAGTAATACTATTACAACTCGATTTCCGCATCATAGATATCAAATCATTGTTTAGTGATTGGGTGTTAGTTAATTATGTGTTTGGGCTTGTAAAATACGGTTTAAGTTAGAGGGACAAAGGGCTTTGGCCCATGTAATAAATGTGTAAACACACATAAACTAGCTAAAGTTTGCCGAAATAGACATAAGAAAGAAGGAGGGAATTCATGACTTGAGAGAGACCAGCGAAAGATTTCGGTGGCTTAACCGAAACCTTTGTGTTTGACAAAAATCGAGTTATAATACTAATCAACGATTTGATCATCTGATAGTAAGTGTGTTATTTTGATTCATCGTTTATTATTGCTTCTCATACATGAATCAATCAATCACTTGGATTTCGCATTCGTGATTGATCATTGATATCGTGTTTGTACTATAATCGAAAAATGATGAGGCTTGTGTATTAAATTTGGTTGGGTTGTGTTATCCTTTTTTAGTGATTGGGTGTTAGTTAATTATGTGTTTGGGCTTGTAAAATACGGTTTGGACAAGAGGGAGAAAGGGCTTTGGCCCATGTAATAAATGTGTGAGTTTGTATTTAAACAAACTCACATCCTACTAGCTAAGGTTCTCCGAAATAGACACGAGAGAGAGAGAATTCGTGACTTGAGAGAGACCACATAAGGATTTCGGTGGCTTAACCGAAACATGTGTGCTAGACAGAAATTGGGTTTTAATAGTATTACAATTACAACTCGATTTCTGCATCATAGATATTAAATCATTGTTTAGTGATTGGTTGTTAGTTAATTATGTGTTTGGGCTTGTGAAATACGGTTTGAACTAGAGGGAAAAAGGGCTTTGGCCCAAGTAATAAATGTGTAAACTCACATACAACTAGCTAAGGTTTGCCGAAATAGACATAAGAAAGAGAGAGGGAATTCATGACTTCAGAGAGACCAACGAAATTTTTCGATTGCTTAACCGAAACCTTTGTGTTAGACAAAAATCAAGTTGTAATACTAATCAACGATTTGATCATCTGATAGTAAGTGTTTATTAACTTTTTTGACTCATCATTTATTATTGCTTCTCATACTTGAATCAATCAATCACTTGGATTTCGCATTCAAGATTGATCATTGATATCCTGTTTTGACTATAATCGAAAAATGATGAGGCTTGTGTATTATATTCGGTTAGGTTGGGTTATCCATTTTTTGTGATTGGGTGTTAGTTAATTATGTGCTTGGGCTTGTAAAATACGGTTTGGACTAGAGGGAGAAAGGGCTTTGGCCCATGTAATAAATGTGTGAGTTTGTATTTAAACAAACTCACATCCTACTAGCAAAGGTTCTCCGAAATAGACACAAGAGAGAGAGAATTCGTGACTTGAGAGAGACCACATAAGGATTTCGGTGGCTTAACCGAAACCTATGTGCTAGACAGAAATTGAGTTTTAATAGTATTACTATTACAACTCGATTTTTGCATCATAGATATTAAATCATTGTTTAGTGATTGGTTGTTAGTTAATTATGTGTTCGGGCATGTGAAATACAGTTTGAACTAGAGGGAAAAAGAGCTTTGGCCCAAGTAATAAATGTGTAAACTCACATAAACTAGCTAAGGTTTGCCGAAATAGACATAAGAAAGAGAGAGGGAATTCATGACTTGAGAGAGACCAACGAAATTTTTCGATGGCTTAACCGAAACCTTTGTGTTAGACAAAAATCAAGTTGTAATACTTATCAACGATTTGATCATCTGATAGTAAGTGTTTATTAACTTTGTTGACTCATTATTTATTATTGCTTCACATACTTGAATCAATCAATCACTTGGATTTCGCATTCAAGATTGATCATTGATATCATGTTTTGACTATAATCGAAAAATGATGAGGCTTGTGTATTAAATTTGGTTAGGTTGGGTTATCCATTTTTAGTGATTGTGAGTTAGTTAATTATCTGTTTGGGCTTGTAAAATACGGTTTGGACTAGAGGGAGAAAGGGCTTTGGCCCATGTAATAAATGTGTGAGTTTGTATTTAAACAAACTCACATCCTACTAGCTAAGGTTCTCCGAAATAGACATAAGATAGAGAGAATTCGTGACTTGAGAGAGACCAGAGAAAGATTTCGGTGGTGTAACCGAAACCTGTGTGCTAGACAGAAATTGAGTTTTAATAGTATTACTATTACAACTCGATTTCCGCATCATAGATATCAAATCATTGTTTAGTGATTGGTTGTTAGTTAATTATGTGTTTAGGATTGTAAAATACGGTTTGAACCAGAGGGAAAAAGGGCTTTGGCCCATGTAATAAATGTGTAAACTCACATACAACTAGCTAAGGTTTGCCGAAATAGACATAAGAAAGAGAGAGGGAGTTCATGACTTGAGAGAGACCAACGAAATTTTTCGATGGCTTAACCGAAACCTTTGTGTTAGACAAAAATCAAGTTGTAATACTAATCAACAATTTGATCATCTGATAGTAAGTGTTTATTAACTTTGTTGATTCATCATTTATTATTGCTTCTCAAACTTGAATCAATCAATCACTTGGTTTTCGCATTCGTGATTGATTATTAATATCGTGTTTGGACTATAATCGAAAAATGATGAGGCTTGTGTATTAAATTTGGTTAGGTTGGGTTATCCGTTTTTAGTGATTGGGTGTTAGTTAATTATGTGTTTGGGCTTGTAAAATACGGTTTGGACTAGAGGGAGAAAGGGCTTTGGCCCATGTAATAAATGTGTGAGTTTGTATTTAAACAAACTCACATCCTACTAGCTAAGGTTCTCCGAAATAGACACAAGAGAGAGAGAGAATTCGTGACTTCAGAGAAACCACATAAGGATTTCGGTGGCGTAACCGAAACCTGCGTGCTAGACAGAAATTGAGTTTTAATAGTATTACTATTACAACTCGATTTCTGCATCATAGATATTAAATCATTGTTTAGTGATTGGTTGTTAGTTAATTATGTGTTTGGGCTTGTGAAATACGGTTTGAACTAGAGGGAAAAAGGGCTTTGGCCCAAGTAATAAATGTGTAAACTCACATACAACTAGCTAAGGTTTGCCGAAATAGACATAAGAAAGAGAGAGGGAATTCATGACTTGAGAGAGACCAACGAAATTTTTCGATGGCTTAACCGAAACCTTTGTGTTAGACAAAAATCAAGTTGTAATACTAATCAACGATTTGATCATCTGATAGTAAGTGTTTATTAACTTTGTTGACTCATCATTTATTATTGCTTCTCATACTTGAATCAATCAATCACTTGGATTTCGCATTCAAGATTGATCATTGATATCGTGTTTTGACTATAATCGAAAAATGATGAGGCTTGTGTATTAAATTTGGTTAGGTTGGGTTATCCATTTTTAGTGATTGGGTGTTAGTTAATTATGTGTTTGGGCTTGTAAAATACGGTTTGGACTAGAGGGAGAAAGGGCTTTGGCCCATATAATAAATGTGTGAGTTTGTATTTAAACAAACTCACATCCTACTAGCTAAGGTTCTCCGAAATAGACATAAGAGAGAGAGAGAATTCGTGACTTGAGAGAGACCAGAGAAAGATTTCGGTGGTGTAACCGAAACCTGTGTGCTAGACAGAAATTGAGTTTTAATAGTATTACTATTACAACTCGATTTCCGCATCATAGATATCAAATCATTGTTTAGTGATTGGTTGTTAGTTAATTATGTGTTTAGGCTTGTAAAATACGGTTTGAACTAGAGGGACAAAGGGCTTTGGCCCATGTAATAAATGTGTAAACTCACATACAACTAGCTAAGGTTTGCCGAAATAGCAATACGTAACTGAACGAAGTAGACTAGCATGCTATAGACAAATTGCAATTGTTTATATCTCTTATAGTTTCTTGGTTTTTCAATCCAGAATAAAAGAATATTTAGGTCAAGTCCACGTTTGCATCTACTGCATTTTGGGAACTTCATCCCATTCATTTTCTACTTTATTATTCATCTACTTTGTTACATGTTTGTAGGAGCATGTTAGAAGAGTACAAAATAAACAAATTAAAATTGTTGATATCCCCTATAGTTTCTTGGTTTTTCAATCCAGAATAGAAGAATGTTTAGGTCAAGTCCATGTTTGCATCTGCTACATTTTGGGAACTTCATCCCATTCACTTTCTGTTTTATTATTCATCTACTTTGTTACATGTTTGTAGGAGCATGTTAGAAGAGTACAAAATAAACAAATTGCAATTGTTGATATCCCCTATAGTTTCTTGGTTTTTCAATCCAGAATAGAAGAATATTTAGGTCAAGTCCACGTTTGCATCTGCTATATTTTGGGAACTTCATCCCATTCATTTTTTACTTTATTATTCATCTACTTTCTTACATTTTTGTAGGAGCATGTTAGAAGAGTACAAAATAAGTAAATTCCAATTGTTGATATCCCCTATAGTTTCTTGGTTTTTTAGTCCAGAATAGAAGAATGTTTATGTCAAGTCCACGTTTGCATCTGCTACATTTTGGGAACTTCATCCCCATTAAATTTATGCTTTATTATTCAACTACTTTGTTACATGTTTGTAGGAGCATGTTAGAAGAATACAAAATAAACAAATTGCAATTAGTGATATCCCCTATAGTTTCTTGGTTTTTCAATCTAGAATAGAAGAATATTTAGGTCAAGTCCACGTTTGCATCCGATACATTTTGGGAACTTCATTTTCTACTTTATTATTCATCTACTTTGTTACATGTTTGTAGGAGCATGTTAGAAGAGTACAAAATAAACAAATTGCAATTGTTGATATCCCATATAGTTTCTTGGTTTTTCAATCCAGAATAGAAGAATGTTTAGGTCAAGTCCACGTTTGCATCTGCTACATTTTGGGAACTTCATCCCATTCATTTTCTACTTTATTATTCATGTACTTTGTTACATGTTTATAGGACCGTGTTAGAAGAGTACAAAATAAACAAATTGCAATTGTTGATATCCCCTATAGTTTCTTGGTTTTTAAATCTTGAATAGAAGAATGTTTAGGTCAAGTTCACGTTTGCAATTATTGATATCCCCAATAGTTTCTTGGGAACTCCATCCCATTCATTTTCTGCATATTTTTAAGGTATTTCAATCCAAAATAATTATAAGTATGTTATGCATAAATATTAATAGTAATTATTTATATATTTTGTTACATATCTGTAGGAGCATTTTAGAAGAGTACAAAATAAAGAAATTGTAATTGTTGAAATCCCCTATCATTCTTCTATATGGAGGAAACGAAGGGATGCGAAACGGGGGGAATACAAGAATGTTTAGATCAAAAGGTCATAGCGGATAAAAAGCATCTGATACATTGTGTGAATTTCAAACTTTTGTGTTCTTCTTTGTTTACTTTGTTAAAATTAAGGCATCCAACTTCATCATGTTAATTTCGCAAAGATCAAGGATGGTTCCATGAAACTTGATCACTTGGAAAAACTTGAGTTGGAACTTAAAAAAGAGAGACTTCTGCATGATAAAAAAATGAAGAAGTTAAGGCCCTCTCATTGACGATAGCAGAATCGGAAAAAAAAACTTGGTCTACTTATAGCTCATAAGATTGCATTTGGTACACCGTTACCACAACAACTTAAATTTTGTACAGAGGTAAATTCTGTACATCACAACTTAATTCTACTGTTACCAACTACCTATTTACATATACCTTTTACCAATTCAAAAACATTATTCTAGGTAAATTCCGTGGATCTAACCACGGTAGTAATTTTCCTGTCATAGATACAACGGTTAGTATTGGTCAAATTCATTATCTTGTATATGTATTTTTCATGTCATTGATGATTTCCCGCCATAAACTAATTCATTCACTTGTAGGTCATGAAATCGATGGCCGATCAACCTCGTCTCAATCAGTGGAAAAGGAAAAGGTAAGTATTTGCCAGTTTCATTCCGTTTTTTAGTTTCACATTAATCTTTGGGAAAAGTTGATGTACTCCCGTTTTTTAATGTCTTTTGGTACCTCAAATACATGGGCTAGCTAGGATTGTAGGAAAAAAGGTCACAATAGAACTAGCAAATAAAGTTCAATTGACTATTAAGTTGATCCAGAAGTTAATGTGATGTTCATACGGATGTTTATCCGGATATTTTAAGTTCTTTTGGATATCTAATGTTCATCCGAATATTAATTGAATAGGACCTCACCCAAAGTACTGAAACCAGATGAGACTCCTCCGCAGTCCATATCAAAAGCGGAAGTAAAGGAAAATATAAGTATTTGAAAATTGGTTTAATTATATATTTAGTACAATTTCCATAAGCTAATCCACTTTTTATAGGAAGAAAAGAATTATTTATCCTAATTGAACTCAAATCAATAAGGTTGAAGATGTAGACCATGTGGTAGTTTTCTTCGCGGCTTGAAAATTAAAATTGAGAATAATGCTTGTGTATAGTGTAATTTTGTTTAATTTTGCTTTGTATTATAAACTATATGTACTCATTAATTTTTATTTATTATTGTTAATAAATCACCCAGATTTTTAGGTTTATGATGTTAATATGT
>JBCNJP010000006.1:46814828-46830453 GCA_039602395.1 Deinandra increscens subsp. villosa
ATCATCCGGCGTGTACGGAGATAAGTCGGCAACATTAAAAGTGGCCGATACACCATAATGACCAGGAAGGTCAATGCGATAAGCGTTATCATTTATCCGTTGCAAAACCCGGAAAGGACCGTCGGCCCGGGGGTGTAACTTTCCAAACCGACCTTGAGGAAAACGTTCCTTACGCAAATGGATCCACACGAGGTCACCCTCCTGAAACACCACCTTGCGGCGATGCTTATTGGCCCGAGCTTGATATTGTAAATTATGCTTAGTAATTTGATCCCGTACTTGCTCATGTAGTTGTTTAATTTGTTCGGCCCGAGCATCTCCATCAGCATTATACCCGCCGTCGGTGGGAATGGGAGCTAAATCCAAAGGGGTGAACGGATTTCTACCATAAACAACAAGAAAAGGACTCCGACCCGTGGAGCTATGAACCGAGCGATTGTATGCAAACTCCGCTTGTGGTAAGGTCAAATCCCACTGCTTGGGATGGTCCCCGACGAGGCAGCGAAGGAGGTTCCCTAAGCTTCGGTTAGTGACTTCGGTTTGGCCGTCGGTTTGCGGGTGATGGGAACTACTAAATTGCAATTTAGCTCCCAACCGTTTCCAAAGAGTTCTCCAAAAATGGCTAACAAACTTGACATCGCGATCGGAAGTGAGGGATCTCGGAACACCATGCAAACGAACAATTTCCGAAAAATAGAGGCGAGCAACTTGGGAGGCATCATATGTCTTTGAACACGGAATAAAGTGAGCCATTTTGGAAAAACGGTCTACGACAACCATAATAGAATCCTTTTTTCTTTGTGTGAGGGGCAAACCCAAGACGAAGTCGAGACTTACATCTTCCCAAGGAGCCGTAGGTGTAGGCAACGGAGTGTACAATCCCTGATTCGTGCCATGCGTTTTAGCGATATGGCATAGACGACATCGTTTGATGATCTTCATAACGTCGTGAGCAAGTTTAGGCCAAAAAAATCGTTCCGCCACGAGGGACGTTGTCTTCTCTCTCCCAAAATGTCCCGCAAGAGCGCCCTGATGGCACTCAATGATGATGGCTTCGCGAAAGGATGAGAGTGGGATACACAGCCGAGAACCCTTGAACAAAAAGCCTTCTTTCCGGTAAAAATCTCGCACTGTTCCGAGCTCGGTTTTTTTCCAAAGTTCCCGTAGGTCTGGGTCATCGGAATAAAGGGTCTTGATAGATTCAAACCCTTGAAATTTAACGGCAGAGGTGATGGCAAGGCTTGGCCGGCGGCTCAAGGCGTCAGCCACGGTGTTTGCGGAACCGGCTTTATGTTTGATGACGAAGGAGAAGTCTTGGAGCATCTCAACCCACTTGGCATGGCGGGGATTTAACTTGGCTTGGCCTTGAATAAATTTTAACGCTTGATGATCCGAGTAGAGAACAAATTCAGCCGGTAACAAATAATGACGCCAATATTCGAGGCATCGAATAATGGCGTAAAATTCTTTATCATAAGTGCTATATCTTTTCCGGGCATCACTGAATTTTTCGCTAAAAAAAGCAATGGGTCGATTTTGTTGGCTTAACACCCCTCCGATTCCCAAACCGGATGCATCACATTCAACCTGAAACACATGTTCGAAATTCGGTAAAGCCAACACCGGGGCCTCGGTGACGACCCGTTTGAGATGTTCGAAAGCAGCTTGTGCGCCATTTGTCCATGCGAATTTACTAGACTTTAAGCAATCGGTTAGAGGGGCCACAATGGTGCTAAAGTGCTTGATAAAACGCCGATAAAAGGAAGCGAGGCCGTGGAAGCTACGGATGTCATGTAGCGATTTTGGAGTAGGCCAAGAAGTGATGGCCGAGACCTTGTTTTGATCCATGCGAATGCCTTCTCCTGAGATTAGATAACCTAAAAACATGACTTCCTGTGTAAAAAAGTGACACTTTTTTTGATTTGCAAATAACTTTTGGTCACGTAGGATAAGGAAGATTTGCTGTAAGTGTTGAACATGTTCGTCTTGACTTTTACTAAAAACCAATATGTCGTCGAAATAAACGACGACACAGCGACCAATAAGATGTTTGAAGATATGATTCATAAGTCTCATAAAAGTACTCGGGGCGTTTGACAACCCGAAAGGCATTACCATCCATTCGTATAGACCATCCCTTGTTTTAAAAGCCGTCTTCCACTCATCTCCCGGTCGCATTCGGATTTGATGATACCCGCTTCGAAGGTCGATTTTGGAAAAGATTGTCGCCCCATGTAAATGGTCAAGAAGATCGTCAAATCTTGGAATGGGAAACCGATATTTAATAGTAATCTTGTTAACCGCTCGACTGTCAATGCACATACGAAACGTGCCGTTAGGTTTGGGCACAAGCAAAGCCGGGACGGCGCAGGGACTCATACTTTCTCGAATCAAACCCTTGGCCAATAAGTCGGACACTTGTTGATGTAGCTCTTGAAACTCTTTGGGGTTCATTCGATACGCCGGTTTGTTTGGGAGACTAGCACCGGGGATGAAGTCGATGCAATGTTGAATGTCCCGCATAAGGGGTAGGCCGGCTGGGATTTCGTCCGGAAAAACATCTACAAATTCACGAAGTAGTGGTTGAACCTCGTTGGGTTGAGAAGGCACCTCGGGATTTTCTTCGGCCATGAGAATACCAAAGATAAACGGTCCCGTAAGTGACCGGGTGAGGGCTGTGAACTCGGATTTGGAAACAAGCATGGATTCCGGCGGGTCTTCCTTCGGGTGGAGCGGAGCTAATGTGATGTTTAACCCATCCTTCTTGAAGGTATAAGTGTTGCGAAAACCGTCGTATTTTACACGGCGGTCGTACAACCACGGTCGACCCAAAAGAATATGGCAAGCGTCCATTGGGATAACCTCGCACCACAGTTCGTCAGAATATTTATTCCCGATAGAAAATTGAATGAGACATTTGTGAGTTACCTTAACGAGATTGCCCTTCTTTAGCCATGTAAGTTGGTAAGGTTCCGGATGATCATGCAATTGTAACCCCAACTTTTCGACCATTGATGTGGCCACCATGTTTTCACAACTACCGCTATCGATAATAATTGTGCAAATTTTACCTTTAGTTGTGCACCTTGTGCGAAAAATATTGTGCCGTAGCCATTTGGTGTCGTCCTCGGGGTCGGCGGGAGAGGAGTTGAGTATGCGTCGAGTAATAAGGAGTTCTCCTTTATCCGGGTATATGACTTCTGTCTCGGTTTCGTCTTCTGTATCGAACACGGGTTCAGAATCCTCCACCACGACAAGGGTCTGTTTGTTCGGGCAATCACGTTTTAAATGCCCGAAGCCTTGACATTTGAAGCATCGTAGGGCTGTGGGGGCTGTGGTAGATGGCGCTGGCGGCTGGACCGGAGCTGTTGTGGGTTCGGTTTTAGCCGGCCCGGTTCGCTGCTGACTAGCCGAAGGTTGGTTCGGCCGTGGGTACGTGGTGGTTCGGGAAGCCGGTTTCTTGGCGAGCTGCTTTTCTACCCTTTGTGCCAACCTACATACATCATGAAAAGAATAAAATTGTTGTAAATGTACCACATCAGAAATATCCGTGCGTAGTCCCCCCAAAAAACGTGCGATGGTTTGTTCTTCTTCCTCGTCCATTCCGCAACGCATACGAGCTTGTTCAAAACTGTGAATAAATTCCTCCACTGTTGATGAATTTTGTTTGATGTTGTGGTAGTCGACATAGGCATCTTGGCGGTAATTCACCGGGAGAAACTTGGCTTTAAGCAATCGCTTCATCTTGTCCCAAGTATCCACTTTATGTTTACCTTCTCGATATCGCTTTTGTTGGACGTGTTCCCACCACAAGGACGCATGTTTCTTGAGTTTAATTGCGACGAGCTTGACTTTGATATGGTCGGGGATATCACGAAGGTCGAATACCCTTTCTACGGTGTGCAACCAATCGATGAAATCATCGGGCAGTAGGCGGCCTTCGAACTCGGGAATTTCTGTCCGAATGCCGAGTGATCGCAGGTGGTCCGGCGGGTGTGGCGGTGTTGGTGGGGTGCGCTGTCGACGAGGTGAGGGCTGGTGGAACGGGTTGTACTCCGGTCTGCCATAATCGTCGAAGAGGGAGGGAGTTCGGTCATCGTCATCTGGTTCATAACGATCAAACGGGTTGACTTCAAGATCACGAAGTCGGCGGCGAAGCTGTTCAATCTCGACATCGCGAGGATCACGCTCTTCGAAACCACTGCCTCCGGCGGCGAATCGGTGGTCCGGTTGACGATTTCTCCCATGCGCAGCCATGTCGAGATTCCTGGTCTCTGATTACCACTTGATACGGAAACGTGTAGATGAATGAGAAAACCTAGGCTAAACCTAGCGGCGGAAGTGCTTGGCCAACCAAGTCACCAACGACGGTCGATATCCGGCCAACCGGAGCTATCTAATAGATTAGGGTTTTAAAGAAAACACACCAACTTTGCATAAAACTTAACAACCCAAAACAAGAGTTTACAAAGGTTTAAATAGAGAAAACAAAAGAGATAACTATGAGATAAATCTCATTTATTCTAGAAAAGATAATTCAAAGAAATTAAACTACTCTTGGATAAGTCTTGGGTTGGATCTTGATCTCCTAAAATTCGGTCCTAGCCACTTTTGAATTTCGCCACCTCTTTCTTGCCTTCCACGACATGGGCTAAGCCCAGTACACTTTGACCCGTATCACTATGTTGACCCGTATCACTAATGCTCAGTAAGTTAGTGTATATCTTGATTTTTGAAGTGGCTTTTTCCCCGCGAAGCAGAGGATTTGATGTATTCATTTCCAAAATATATTTTGTTGCCAAGTTTTGGTTCGCTTCATATCTCCATCCCAAGAAAATGAACATTCTTTTAAAAGCATGCATATGAGTGTAGTATTAATTTGTACAGAAACGAAATAAAGTAACCACCCGAATGAGTTGAAAGAAAGAAGTGATTTAGAAGCAACGATCGTATTAGTTTCCATACAGAATAATTACTTATCAACGTTGTTAACATATGCTGAAATGGTGGTGAAGTAAGTTTGGAATACTTTAAGCTACATAAATCAGAACAGTTACATGGAACGAAAGAGACAAAGACTAACAGACATGGAATACGGTAGTGTCATCCGCTGGGTGACGCTCCTCCTGAAGCTGGAAATGCAGAATCTTATGTCTCGGAAGGCCTGTAAGGTAGAAGAATGCGTCCCAGTCTGCTTCCATCCTTAACCGAGGATGGTTGCCATGTTGACCTGCCCATAGAATCTTCACCAGGAACTCCTTCAGCCCATACTTTAAAGTTGCTTGATTGGAAACACTGATGGTGTGGTTCTGGAACAGTGCTTTAGGAATGGACTTTAAGAGTAATATATTAGTTTAATGTATAATTAAGTTGACAATTGTAAGTGTTGTTTCGGGCGTAAACATAGGTGTTAGCAAAGTTGAGACAGCTCGCTGAAACCCTCCATGATCAACAGAAACCTTTTTAAACAGTGTAGATCCCTGCAGCTCAATCATATATTGGCTATCCTTTAGGATCCTGTACGCAGGACGATTCTTCACAACAGTAAAATTCTTCAACAGATACACACAACCCTCCTTTAACTTATCAACAAAATAATGAGCAATATTGCTCCGAGCAGTGGCATGAATAGACTCTCCCTATGAAAGGCGACATTTTCGTAAACACGATGTACAACAGATAAGCAAACACTTAAAGCAGCAAACATAAACAACACAAAGAGTTAGAAGGATACTAACATTCCTATCAGAGAAGATGTAATCGGTACTTATATATCGCCCATGCACATTATCAGAGTCCCATTGTCACACCCCCAAAATACCACTAACGGAGTTTATACCGTTAAGGGGCGCGACTAGACCAGGATCCACAACCATAGTTACAAATACTAAACGAATCAGGGTTAGTTCAAACACAAGATAGAAATCAAAGTCTTTAATTACATACGCAGCGGAAAATTAATTGTCTTTGGCACTAACCACGTGCCTTACATAAATGTTGTTTTAAATTCCCAAAATGGTTCAATTAAAATAAAGATCTTCACGTGCCATGCCAACCCGCTCCGGATACTCCTTAACGATCTGCAAAAGTTTAAACCACGCAAGTGTCAACCTAACGGTTGGTGAGTTCACAGTGGGCTTGTCATGCATTGGCCCGGTCTCATAATCATTGTTCGTATCAAAATGTACTTACAAAATATTCATTTGTGAAAAGCAATGCTCGTATTTAATTCTCGTTTTATAAATGGTTTGTCCGTGACCACGTCATCGGGTATGTACTAGTTCCGTAAAGTTAAAGGACTCAACCGATATCGCGGGTAGCTAATCCGTTGTTCCATGCTCTAAGGAAGTTTGTACCAAAGCTGACTTATTTTGTGGGGGCCGAGCCATCCCGTACGGTGCGGACCAAGTCATCGCGGTTTCTGCCTCCCCCGTGTCCTCTCGGGACCACGGTCAAATAGGCTGATATTGTTCCTCCGTGCACTCCCCGTGCCACGGGGCGGAGTTTGTCAAACTCCAGTAGATCTACCCAACATCCCCTCGCTTTCACAAATTAATGGCACAATTAAGTTGAGGACTTTTAAGTTATAAGGCATCCTTAGAAAACATGTGATATCATATGGTTTAGACTTTAACCTACACTAGCCATATTAAAATGTTTTCAGTTTTGTTTCAAAAGCAATTTGATCAGAATTCACAAGTGTTCCCATAAAACACTTCAGTTCATCAAGTGGGTGCCGAGCATCCCGTGTTCTCAAGTTTATCAGTGAGGTGCCTAGCACTCTCGAGTTTATCAGCATTGTTTTCGTTAAGTTATTCTGTGTGGCCCATCGGACTCACGGTAAGCGGGTTAGTGACACTCACCTTTGGTTGCACTGCTACACTTCAAGTAAATCCGAATATTGTTGTTTAACGAAGACCTAGAACACGTTTAGGTCTTAAGTATTAGTTTCGTGTCTAATCTTTACTTAACGTCACTATGGCCCATAACATAGCACGTTGCAACTATGACTCGACATACCGACACACGACACCAATGGTTGATCATAGATAAGGGTTCATATAAATCAGAAATCAAACATGTTTCATCATGGCATAATCATGTAAGTCATGGCATAACACTTAAGCAATTTTCACAAGTTTGGTTTTTAGGTCAAGCCTTAGTTTCGCTAGCATAGTTTCGCTAGGCAGTTTCGCTAGGTGCACGGGCAGCACTTTCGCTAGGCAATGCCCGGTAATACAGTTTCGCTAGGCTAGTTTCGCCCGAAACTGCTGACGCAGTTTCGCTAGCCTAGTTTCGCAGGGAAACTGGTTTGAACTTTCGTTCAGGTATTTCGCTCGATAGTTTCGCTCGAGCTGGTCTGGTCAGGTTCCCGGCGACACTATAGTTTCGCTGGTCAGTGTCGCTGGAAGGAGATGCAATTTCGCTACTCAGTTTCGCCCAGAGAACAACAGTTTCGCTGGTCGCGAAAAACATACGGATTTGCCTAAAAATCAACCTAACAGCTTCTGATCATACATGCAATTCATTATCTAGTATCCATAGGCATTTACCAACATAAATCAAGCAACTTTAACACGTTTAACATGCATTTTGTCATCAAATCACCAAAAAGCACATTTTAACCTAAAAAGACCTATTCTAGCATAAATCATCATCATGGTTTGTTTTTACACGTAAAGTTTCTGACTTTAAGGTAGATCTAGCATCCTAAAGCAACATATTAAGAGATCAAGTGATTTCATGTAGATTTGAGCATGCTTTAAGAAGAAAACATATAGAAAGGCATAAAACATAGTTTTTGGGACTCACGATTTGATCTAGGATCCAAATGGGTGTTGTCTCAAAGCTGAGATGATGGTTCTTGATGGTTTCCTAGCTGACCAGAATCTCCAGGAGAAGTGTATGTGTGTGTTGGTTGTGAAATGAGGCAAATGAGGCTACTAGGGTTCATTAAGTTTATTTATATCAGGAGCTAGTTTCGCTGGCAGTTTCGCTGACTGGCGAAACTGGCTCTGATCTCGGTCACATTGATCAGTCTAGCCTGCTACCGGGCGAATCTGTAATTTCGCTCGGTAGTTTCGCTGACTACCAAATTTAGGCAATTTTCACATAATCAAGTATTTACAATTAATCATGCTATTCACAATAATAAGTCATGTATTTAAATCACATTGCACATAAAGACAATCAATGATGAACACATAACACATATGGACGGTTCGGTGATCAACCAAAGGTCGTGGACGTATTCGGCCTAATTAAGCATTAGCTACTTATAACGTAACTAACGGGTTTGTCTAACGGAAGTTAACCTTGAAATTCTCGGGTGTCACATCATTCCCCTGAAATTGGAATTTTCGTCCCGAAAATTATTCTTGTGTCGTAGCGTTCGCAGCATCAGCTGTCGTCGTTGCTATCGTCGCTGGGGAAAGAAAGCAAAAAGTTTTAGGGTTGTCACATCCTCCTCCCGTTAAGGAATTTTGGTCCCCAAAATTAAATCATACCATGAGTTTCCGTGGACGTTTGCTCGAACAGGTGAGGATACTTTTTCTTCATCTGATCCTCACGTTCCCAAGTATATTCAGGTCCACGTCTTGAGTTCCATCGCACCTTGACGATCGGAATCTTGCTACGTTTGAGGGCTTTCTCCTCGCGTCCCATGATTTCTACTGGTTGCTCAATAAATCTCAGATGTTCGTCGATTTCCAATTCCTCCAGAGGAATTATTTCGATGTCTTCAGCCAGACATTTCTTCAGATTGGAAACGTGAAACACGTTGTGAACTCCATCGAGTTCAGCAGGGAGTTGCAATCGATAGGCCACCGGGCCTACTTCCCCAATAATTTCAAACGGACCGATGTAGCGAGGATTTAACTTCCCACGCTTTCCGAAGCGTATCACTCCCTTCCAGGGAGATACCTTCAACAATACTTTGTCACCCACCTCGAACTTCAGAGGTTTTCGGCGTTTGTCGGCATAACTCTTTTGTCGATCACGCGCTGCAGCTAACCGTTGCCTAATTTGAATAATCCGTTCGGTCATATCATGGATAACTTCCGGTCCAGTGAGCCCTTTCTCACCTGTTTCAGCCCAACACACGGGCGATCTACATTTTCTGCCATACAGTGCTTCAAAAGGTGCAGCACCTATACTTGAATGATAACTATTGTTGTAAGAGAACTCCACCAGTGGAAGGTGAGTCTCCCAATCCTTTCCAAAGTCAAGAACGCAAGCTCGGAGCATATCTTCTAATGTTTGAATCGTTCGTTCCGTCTGACCATCAGTCTGCGGGTGATAAGCTGTACTCATGTCTAGTCGGGTTCCCAATGCTTCCTGCATTGATTGCCATAATCGGGAAGTGAATCGAGGATCTCGATCAGAAATGATAGTCTTAGGCACACCGTGAAGCTTCACAATTTTGTCGATGTACAGTTTTGTCAATTTATCCATATTATCACTTTCCTTCATCGGAATGAAATGTGCAGATTTGGTTAACCGATCGATGACAACCCAAATCGCATCCGGTTGATTTGATCGGTGAGGTAATCCTGTTACAAAATCCATGGAGATGTCCTCCCATTTCCATTCTGGGATCTTTGGTTGTTGTAGTAAACCAGAAGGCTTTTGATATTCGATCTTGACCCTTGAGCATGTTAAGCATTTAGCCACATATCGAGCAATGTCGGCTTTCATATTCGGCCACCAATAAAGATTTTTCAAGTCCTGATACATTTTATCCGATCCAGGGTGCACCGAGTATCTTGACTTGTGAGCCTCGTCCATCACGAGCTCACGGAGATTTCCAAACAAAGGAACCCAGATTCTGTCATTATAGTATGTGAGTCCATCGGACTTAACTTCAGAATGGCCATCTACACCACGCAGTGCTTCAGCTGCGAAGTTTTCGGCTTTCAAAGCTTCTCGTTGGCAGTCACGGATCCGATCCGGTAATCCTGAATGTATTGTAAGTTGAAGCGCTCGTACCCGACGAGGCTTTTCGTACTCTTTTCTGCTTAGGGCATCAGCCACAACGTTGGCTTTTCCAGGATGATACTTAATAGCCAAATCATAATCGTTTAGTAACTCGACCCACCGTCGTTGTCGCATGTTGAGGTCTTTCTGATCAAAGATGTGTTGTAAACTTTTATGATCGGTGAATATTGTGCACTTTGTTCCATATAGGTAATGTCTCCAAATCTTAAGTGCATGAACAACGGCTCCCATTTCCAAATCATGCGTTGTATAATTCTTTTCTGTATCCTTCAGTTGCCTGGACCCGTAGGCAATTACCTTGTCTCGTTGCATCAACACGCAACCGAGTCCTTGAATCGATGCATCGCAGTAAACCACAAAGTCGTCTATTCCATCGGGTAACGCAAGAATTGGAGCCGAACATAACATATCTTTAAGCGTTTGGAACGCGCGCTCTTCTTTCTCACCCCATCTGTATTGCACTCCTTTGTGCGTTAAGGCCGTTAAGGGTTGAGCCAATTGAGAGAAACCCTTAATAAACCTTCGATAATATCCGGCAAGTCCTAAAAATTGTCGGATTTCCGTTGGCGCTCTTGGAGTAGACCAGTCCTTTATAGCTTCCACTTTGGCTGGATCGACATGAATTCCTTCCTCATTAACAATGTGTCCAAGAAACTGGACTTCGCGGATCCAGAAGTCGCACTTCGAAAACTTAGCATAAAGCTGTTCCTTGCGGAGCAATTCCAGTATAAGTCGCAGATGCTCCTCGTGTTCTTCCTTTGACTTGGAGTAGATCAAAATATCGTCGATGAAGACTATCACAAACTTATCGAGGTACGGCTTGCACACTCGATTCATCAGATCCATAAATACGGCAGGTGCATTGGTTAGCCCAAACGGCATAACCAGGAACTCGTAGTGTCCATACCGAGTTCTGAAAGCTGTCTTGGGAACATCCTCTTCACGAACACGAAGTTGGTGATATCCAGACCGTAGATCAATCTTTGAAAAGTAGCTCGAACCCTGTAGTTGATCGAAGAGATCGTCGATTCGAGGAAGTGGATACCGATTCTTGATCGTAACTTTGTTAAGCTCTCGGTAGTCAATGCACATGCGGAACGTTCCATCCTTCTTCTTAACAAACAGTACCGGAGCTCCCCATGGAGACGAACTTGGACGAATAAACCCCTTGTCGAGTAGCTCTTGCAGTTGTGAGGAGAGTTCGTTGAGTTCACTTACAGCCAATCGGTAAGGTGCGCGTGCGATCGGAGCGGCACCTGGAGCTAAATCAATCCCAAACTCAACTTGTCGAAATGGAGGCAAACCAGGCAGATCTTCGGGAAATACATCTTGAAAGTCGCGAACTATCGGGTAATCATCTATTTTGCGCTCGGGATGTGTCGTGTCAGTGACGTTTGCAAGAATCGCGAAGTGACCCTTACGGAGGCATTTCTGAGCTTTAAGGAATGAAATAATGCCGGTGACTGTTCCACCTTTCTCACCTTGAACCGTTAACACTTTGCCGTCTTCGAGTGGAATACGAACCACTTTTTCTTTACATAAGATTTCAGCCCGATTCTCGGATAACCAATCCATTCCTACTATAACGTCGAAACTACCAATTGGGAAAGGCATAAGGTCGATTCCTAGGGTATGGCCCGCTAGTTCTAGCTTACAATCCTTAACTATCTGAGTAGTATCATGAAGTTTACCATTTGCTAGTTCTACCACATATTTAGCGTCTAGGGCAATCGGTTTAGCATTAATTATTCTAGCAAATTTAGTGGAAATAAAACTTCTTTCAGCACCAGAATCAAATAAAACATTAGCAAAGAAACCGTTCAAAATAAATTTACCATTGATCACGTTGGCGTCATTGCGAGCTTCACCCTGGCCCATGACGAAAGCTCGACCTCTACCATTTCCACCATTCCCGTTTCCACCATTTCCATTGCCATTCCCATTACCATTTCCTCCACCGTTACCATTCCCACCATTATTTCCCTGATTGCCATTACCTTGTCTTCTTAACTGAGGGCAGTCTCTCTTGATGTGACCTTGAGCACCACACTCAAAGCAGCCACGGGCTCCCCCATTGTTGTTGTTCTGGTTCTGACCGTTGTTGTTCCCATTACCCCGATTGTTCCCATAGTTGTTGTTTCTTCTGGGGCGATTTTGTTGTTCGGGCAAGGTCGCCCAATGTAGGGCTATTATTTATAAGGCATGAACATTAGTGGGCTTTGGGTTTGGGCTTATTAGATATTGGGCTAGTTAGTGATTATGATTGGGCCATGTGGGCTTCTAGCTAGGTTTGCGATTTTTGTTAAGGCTATATAAGCCTAGCTTGTAACCGTTTTTCATTAAGCTTTCAATATACCATTTACGATTTCTTATTGCTCTCAAGGGTTCACGATCAGATTGTTAGGCTTCTAGTAGACGGTTCTCACTCAAGGTTTCATCTTTATACAAGATTTAGCCTATTCATCTACTATTTCTCTTGATTCAATCTCTCACGAGGTTTCCGCACTCGTGTTAGATCTTGATATCGTGTGTTCGGGTATTTTTCGGACCTACAATTGGTATCAGAGCCAAGAAACCTTGTTTCGAGGCTCTCACGATATTGATTCAAGAGGATTTACTGTGTTTTTGGGCTGTTTTCGAAGATTCGAAGGTGTTTTTGGGGTTTACGACTTGTTGCTGCTGCTGTTCTTCAAGAATTCTGGGTTTTGGTTGAAGATTGCTTGTTTACGACTTTACAAAAGGTGTTTACGAGTGTACTATCGGGTGTACTTGTGTTTACGATTGTGTTTAATCGTAAAAGGGGTGTTTACGATTTGTTTTAATCGGAAACTGTGTTTACGATCAACGGGGTCGTAATCAGGACTCGTAAACGGTGTTTACGATTAGTTTGAGGCGGTTAGTGTTTACGACTGCCACGTGTCATCGTGAATTATATTCCCGATCGTAATCAAGTGTATTGGACCGTAATCAAGTATTGTGAATCGTAATCGGTGTTATTGGATCGTAAACAGTGTTATTTGGACATTTGATCTTTAGGTTAAGTTACCCAAGCTTTTGAAATGGATTTTGAGCCAAGCATGTACCAGAAACTGGATTTCGAGATCGGATCAATAACTCGTCCGCCAAGACTAACTTCAGCGGATAATTTCTTAGAGTGGAAGTACAGATTCGAAAATCATTTGAAGAGTGTGGATCTTAGACTATGGAGGGCTGTTCTCAATGGACCGTTCATACCTACACATGCAACGGGAACAAATGCCGGGAATGAAAAGAAAGAGGAGGAATATGATGATGATGACTGGGAGAGATGCAACAAAGCAGAAAGGGCTTTTGCTATCATGACAATGGCATTGACTCCAGATATCGCTCAAGGGTTCAAGCACTGCAAAACAGCAAAGCAATTGTGGAACGCTTTGATTGTTGCTTATGAAGGAAATCCGGATATCAAGGCTAGTAGGAAGCAGATGTTGAAGCAGAAGTTTAACTTGTTCAACCATATCCAGGGTGAATCTTTTGAGGCTCAAGTTCAGAGGTATGTGTCCTTGATGGCAGAAATGTCCAGTTATGGTGTGGAGCCGGACACGGAAGACAAGAATTTGAAATTGCTAAACAGTCTGCCTAAATCCTGGAACACCAATATATCCATCATCAAAGACAACAACAGACTGACAGAAGTAACTTTGGATGAACTGATTAACAAACTGAAGTCAAAGATGATAGATGATAAGCAGAGAGAGCTAAACCACATAAGCTCATTAAGTTTGGCAGGGAAATTGAATCAGGCTCTGTTATCTGAAGAAGTTGAAGGTAAGCATGAAGGAAAGGCTTCGGGAAGTGGATCAAGCTCAGTTTCAATGGGTAATGCATTTGTGGCACAGCCTCAAGGAAGTTCAAGCAGTGGTGTCAATTCTGGTGATGTCAATGATCCAAACTTTGCCCTTGGAATGGGTTTTATGAACAGCTATCATGCCCTTGTGGCCGGGAATCTTGTACCTTCTGATATGGTGTCTGGTGATCTTAATCAGATAAATCCTGAGGACGTGGAGATGCTAGATGTGTCTTGGCAAATGGCCATGGCTGTTTTCAGAGCCAAGAAATTTATGGCCAAAACTGGAAGGAACGTCTGGAAGGATCAGGATAAAATCAGAATGGGATTTGACAAGTCAAAGCTGAGGTGCTACAATTGTGATGAGTATGGTCACTTTGCCCGGGAATGCACGAAGCCAAAGAAAGAGAGGGTTGAAGAGAAGAAGGCAGCTGAGGTAAAAGGTAAAGGAGACGACAAGGCATTGGTGGTTCAGGGAGGTGGTGGTTATGACTGGACCCCCCAGCTGAGGGAACTGACCCCCCAGATGAAGGATCTTAGTTTGTCACATGCTTTGATTGCTACTGCTGAAGAGGGTGATGAAGAACATCATGCGTTTGTGGTCACTGATGAGGAAAAGCATGAGGAAACTGAGATAGAAGACAAGGAAGCATATGTTGCTGCTGCTGAGAACCTCAAGGTATGTTCTGATCCCACTTGTGCTCGTATTATACCTGGTCTTAGACAAGTCTGTAAGAATTATCAACTAGAATTGTTTGAGATCAAGTGTGAGAGGAGTTCATTTAAGGGTAGATGGATAAAAGGTGAGGAAAAGATTAAGGCACAAAAGCTGGATATTGTTAAGTACCAACAGATAGCAACTGAACAATCTATCCTGTATGATAATGCCAAATTAGAAATAGCTGACCTTAGAAAGCAGGTAGATGAATTGACACATAAGAACAATGAGATGCAGGTTCAGTTAGATGTGAATAAATTAAGAAACAAAAGAATGCTTCAGGCAGGTAAAGAACTATCTCAGGCTATCACTTGTGGTCAAGTAGGGAAACATACGCCAGGATTTGGGTCGGAAAAGTCTGACAAGTCCGTGGCCGCAAATGTTGTAATTCCCCCACCTATCCCTAGAGATATTATAGGAGTGCTCTATGAGGAGGATCAGGTAGACAGAACTAATTCAGGTTATCATGAAGCAGGTCCTCCTATAGATAGTGTATTGGTAGGAGTGACCCCTATGACAGTGGCAGAGTTAGAAAGAGAGAAACATGGGATATATGGGATGAGTAGTCAGAACAAGGTAGATGAACACAGAAATGAACCAGGCCCTTCCCAGGAATCATTAAACAATAATGTTAGTCCTACTAATGTTTCTGTTACATGTGCAGATGGTGTAGGCATTGAAGATGTATCTGGGGAGGATGCTGAATGCTTGAGAGTCAATGAGTGTCATGAGTCTAGTTGTTCTGTTGTTAGTTTACCTAAGGATGACGTTCTGGCATCTGTGTCAGAACTTGAAGCATCCAAGTCCAATCAAATTGTAGTGTTAAAACATGTTTCCAATCCTAATGAAGTCATTAGTTCTTTTAAAATGCGTGTTCCGAACACAAAGATTGGCCGTCAGTCTAAGCCCAATGATTTTGTTCCATATCCCCAGGTTGTGTCAACGTACAATAGAACTGATAAATCAAAATCTGAACAATTTTGTTTAATAACACAACCTGAAAAACATTCAAAACGTGTGATACACAAATGGGATGATCAACCAGAATGGAAGTCGTCTTACCCAAGACGCTCATACTTGTGTAG
>JBCNJP010000006.1:46830953-46914510 GCA_039602395.1 Deinandra increscens subsp. villosa
TACACATTTATTACATGGGCCAAAGCCCTTAGTCCCTCGAGTTCAAATCGTATTTTACAAGCCCAAACACATAATTAACTAACAACCAATCACTAAACAATGATTTGATATCTATGATGCGGAAATCGAGTTGTAATAGTAATACTATTAAAACTTAATTTCTATCTAGCACACAGGTTTCGGTTAAGCCACCGAAATCTTTCTCGGGTCTTTCTCAAGTCACAAATTCTCTCTCTCTCTCTCTCTCTTGTGTCTATTTCGACGAACCTTAGCTAGTAGGATGTGAGTTTGTTTAAATACAAACTCACACATTTATTACATGGGCCAAAGCCCTTTCTCCCTCTAGTCTAAACCGTATTTTACAAGCCCAAAGACATAATTAACTAACACCCAATCACTAAAAAAGGATAACCCAACTTAACCAAATTTAAGACACAAGCCTCATCTTTTTTCGATTATAATCCAATCACGATATCAATGATCTAATACGAATGCGAAAACCAAGTGATTGATTGATTCAAGTATGAGAAGCAATAATAAACGATGAATCAACAAAGTTAATAAACACTTACTATCAGGTGATCAAATCATTGATTAGTATTAGAACTCGATTTTTGTCTAACACAAAGGTTTCGGTTAAGCCACCGAAATCTTTCGCTGGTCTCTCTCAAGTCATGAATTCCCTCTCTCTTTCTTATGTGTATTTCGGTAAACCTTAGCTGGTTGTATGTGAGTTTACACATTTATTACATGGGCCAAAGCCCTTAGTCCCTCGAGTTCAAATCGTATTTTACAAGCCCAAACACATAATTAACTAACAACCAATCACTAAACAATGATTTGATATCTATGATGCGGAAATCGAGTTGTAATAGTAATACTATTAAAACTTAATTTCTATCTAGCACACAGGTTTCGGTTAAGCCACCGAAATCTTTCTCGGGTCTTTCTCAAGTCACAAATTCTCTCTCTCTCTCTCTCTCTCTCTCTTGTGTCTATTTCGACGAACCTTAGCTAGTAGGATGTGAGTTTGTTTAAATACAAACTCACACATTTATTACATGGGCCAAAGCCCTTTCTCCCTCTAGTCTAAACCGTATTTTACAAGCCCAAAGACATAATTAACTAACACCCAATCACTAAAAAAGGATAACCCAACTTAACCAAATTTAAGACACAAGCCTCATCTTTTTTCGATTATAATCCAATCACGATATCAATGATCTAATACGAATGCGAAAACCAAGTGATTGATTGATTCAAGTATGAGAAGCAATAATAAACGATGAATCAACAAAGTTAATAAACACTTACTATCAGGTGATCAAATCATTGATTAGTATTAGAACTCGATTTTTGTCTAACACAAAGGTTTCGGTTAAGCCACCGAAATCTTTCGCTGGTCTCTCTCAAGTCATGAATTCCCTCTCTCTTTCTTATGTGTATTTCGGTAAACCTTAGCTGGTTGTATGTGAGTTTACACATTTATTACATGGGCCAAAGCCCTTAGTCCCTCGAGTTCAAATCGTATTTTACAAGCCCAAACACATAATTAACTAACAACCAATCACTAAACAATGATTTGATATCTATGATGCGGAAATCGAGTTGTAATAGTAATACTATCAAAACTCAATTTCTATCTAGCACACAAGTTTCGGTTAAGCCACCGAAATCTTTCTCGGGTCTCTCTCAAGTCACGAATTCTCTCTCTCTCTCTCTCTCTCTCTTGTGTCTATTTCGACGAACCTTAGCTAGTAGGATGTGAGTTTGTTTAAATACAAACTCACACATTTATTACATGGGCCAAAGCCCTTTCTCCCTCTAGTCTAAACCGTATTTTACAAGCCCAAAGACATAATTAACTAACACCCAATCACTAAAAAAGGATAACCCAACCTAACCAAATTTAAGACACAAGCCTCATCTTTTTTCGATTATAATCCAAACACGATATCAATGATCTAATACGAATGCGAAAACCAAGTGATTGATTGATTCAAGTATGAGAAGCAATAATAAACGATGAATCAACAAAGTTAATAAACACTTACTATCAGATGATCAAATCATTGATTAGTATTAGAACTCGATTTTTGTCTAACACAAAGGTTTCGGTTAAGCCACCGAAATCTTTCGCTGGTCTCTCTCAAGTCATGAATTCCCTCTCTCTTTCTTATGTGTATTTCGGTAAACCTTAGCTGGTTGTATGTGAGTTTACACATTTATTACATGGGCCAAAGCCCTTAGTCCCTCGAGTTCAAATCGTATTTTACAAGCCCAAACACATAATTAACTAACAACCAATCACTAAACAATGATTTGATATCTATGATGCGGAAATCGAGTTGTAATAGTAATACTATTAAAACTCAATTTCTATCTAGCACACAGGTTTCGGTTAAGCCACCGAAATCTTTCTCGGGTCTTTCTCAAGTCACAAATTCTCTCTCTCTCTCTCTCTCTCTCTCTTGTGTCTATTTCGACGAACCTTAGCTAGTAGGATGTGAGTTTGTTTAAATACAAACTCACACATTTATTACATGGGCCAAAGCCCTTTCTCCCTCTAGTCTAAACCGTATTTTACAAGCCCAAAGACATAATTAACTAACACCCAATCACTAAAAAAGGATAACCCAACTTAACCAAATTTAAGACACAAGCCTCATCTTTTTTCGATTATAATCCAATCACGATATCAATGATCTAATACGAATGCGAAAACCAAGTGATTGATTGATTCAAGTATGAGAAGCAATAATAAACGATGAATCAACAAAGTTAATAAACACTTACTATCAGGTGATCAAATCATTGATTAGTATTACAACTCGATTTTTGTCTAACACAAAGGTTTCGGTTAAGCCACCGAAATCTTTCGCTGGTCTCTCTCAAGTCATGAATTCCCTCTCTCTTTCTTATGTGTATTTCGGTAAACCTTAGCTGGTTGTATGTGAGTTTACACATTTATTACATGGGCCAAAGCCCTTAGTCCCTCGAGTTCAAATCGTATTTTACAAGCCCAAACACATAATTAACTAACAACCAATCACTAAACAATGATTTGATATCTATGATGCGGAAATCGAGTTGTAATAGTAATACTATCAAAACTCGATTTCTATCTAGCACACAAGTTTCGGTTAAGCCACCGAAATCTTTCTCGGGTCTCTCTCAAGTCACGAATCCTCTCTCTCTCTCTCTCTCTCTCTCTCTCTCTCTCTTGTGTCTATTTCGACGAACCTTAGCTAGTAGGATGTGAGTTTGCTTAAATACTAACTCACACATTTATTACATGGGCCAAAGCCCTTTCTCCCTCTAGTCTAAACCGTATTTTACAAGCCCAAAGACATAATTAACTAACACCCAATCACTAAAAAAGGATAACCCAACCTAACCATATTTAAGACACAAGCCTCATCTTTTTTCGATTATAATCCAAACACGATATCAATGATCTATTACGAATGCGAAAACCAAGTGATTGATTGATTCAAGTATGAGAAGCAATAATAAACGATGAATCAACAAAGTTAATAAACACTTACTATCAGATGATCAAATCATTGATTAGTATTAGAACTCGAGTTTTGTCTAACACAAAGGTTTCGGTTAAGCCACCGAAATCTTTCGCTGGTCTCTCTCAAGTCATGAATTCCCTCTCTCTTTCTTATGTCTATTTCGGTAAACCTTAGCTGGTTGTATGTGAGTTTACACATTTATTACATGGGCCAAAGCCCTTAGTCCCTCGAGTTCAAATCGTATTTTACAAGCCCAAACACATAATAAACTAACATCCAATTACTAAACAATGATTTGATATCTATGATGCGGAAATCAAGTTGTAATAGTAATACTATCAAAACTCGATTTCTATCTAGCACACAAGTTTCGGTTAAGCCACCGAAATCTTTCTCGGGTCTCTCTCAAGTCACGAATTCTCTCTCTCTCTCTCTCTTGTGTCTATTTCGCCGAACCTTAGCTAGTAGGATGTGAGTTTGCTTAAATACTAACTCACACATTTATTACATGGGCCAAAGCCCTTTCTCCCTCTAGTCTAAACCGTATTTTACAAGCCCAAAGACATAATTAACTAACACCCAATCACTAAAAAAGGATAACCTAACCTAACCAAATTTAAGACACAAGCCTCATCTTTTTTCGATTATAGTCCAAACACGATATCAATGATCTATCACGAATGCAAAAACCAGGTGATTGATTGATTCAAGTATGAGAAGCAATAATAAACGATGAATCAACAAAGTTAATAAACACTTACTATCAGATGATCAAATCATTGATTAGTATTAGAACTCGATTTTTGTCTAACACAAAGGTTTCGGTTAAGCCACCGAAATCTTTCGCTGGTCTCTCTCAAGTCATGAATTCCCTCTCTCTTTCTTATGTCTATTTCGGTAAACCTTAGCTGGTTGTATGTGAGTTTACACATTTATTACATGGGCCAAAGCCCTTAGTCCCTCGAGTTCAAATCGTATTTTACAAGCCCAAACACATAATAAACTAACATCCAATTACTAAACAATGATTTGATATCTATGATGCGGAAATCAAGTTTTAATAGTAATACTATCAAAACTCGATTTCTATCTAGCACACAAGTTTCGGTTAAGCCACCGAAATCTTTCTCGGGTCTCTCTCAAGTCACGAATTCTCTCTCTCTCTCTTGTGTCTATTTCGCCGAACCTTAGCTAGTAGGATGTGAGTTTGCTTAAATACTAACTCACACATTTATTACATGGGCCAAAGCCCTTTCTCCCTCTAGTCTAAACCGTATTTTACAAGCCCAAAGACATAATTAACTAACACCCAATCACTAAAAAAGGATAACCTAACCTAACCAAATTTAAGACACAAGCCTCATCTTTTTTCGATTATAGTCCAAACACGATATCAATGATCTATCACGAATGCAAAAACCAGGTGATTGATTGATTCAAGTATGAGAAGCAATAATAAACGATGAATCAACAAAGTTAATAAACACTTACTATCAGATGATCAAATCATTGATTAGTATTAGAACTCGATTTTTGTCTAACACAAAGGTTTCGGTTAAGCCACCGAAATCTTTCGCTGGTCTCTCTCAAGTCATGAATTCCCTCTCTCTTTCTTATGTCTATTTCGGTAAACCTTAGCTGGTTGTATGTGAGTTTACACATTTATTACATGGGCCAAAGCCCTTAGTCCCTCGAGTTCAAATCGTATTTTACAAGCCCAAACACATAATTAACTAACAACCAATCACTAAACAATGATTTGATATCTATGATGCGGAAATCGAGTTGTAATAGTAATACTATTAAAACTTAATTTCTATCTAGCACACAGGTTTCGGTTAAGCCACCGAAATCTTTCTCGGGTCTTTCTCAAGTCACAAATTCTCTCTCTCTCTCTTTCTCTCTTGTGTCTATTTCGACGAACCTTAGCTAGTAGGATGTGAGTTTGTTTAAATACAAACTCACACATTTATTACATGGGCCAAAGCCCTTTCTCCCTCTAGTCTAAACCGTATTTTACAAGCCCAAAGACATAATTAACTAACACCCAATCACTAAAAAAGGATAACCCAACTTAACCAAATTTAAGACACAAGCCTCATCTTTTTTCGATTATAATCCAATCACGATATCAATGATCTAATACGAATGCGAAAACCAAGTGATTGATTGATTCAAGTATGAGAAGCAATAATAAACGATGAATCAACAAAGTTAATAAACACTTACTATCAGGTGATCAAATCATTGATTAGTATTAGAACTCGATTTTTGTCTAACACAAAGGTTTCGGTTAAGCCACCGAAATCTTTCGCTGGTCTCTCTCAAGTCATGAATTCCCTCTCTCTTTCTTATGTGTATTTCGGTAAACCTTAGCTGGTTGTATGTGAGTTTACACATTTATTACATGGGCCAAAGCCCTTAGTCCCTCGAGTTCAAATCGTATTTTACAAGCCCAAACACATAATTAACTAACAACCAATCACTAAACAATGATTTGATATCTATGATGCGGAAATCGAGTTGTAATAGTAATACTATCAAAACTCGATTTCTATCTAGCACACAAGTTTCGGTTAAGCCACCGAAATCTTTCTCGGGTCTCTCTCAAGTCACGAATTCTCTCTCTTCTCTCTCTCTTGTGTCTATTTCGACGAACCTTAGCTAGTAGGATGTGAGTTTGCTTAAATACTAACTCACACATTTATTACATGGGCCAAAGCCCTTTCTCCCTCTAGTCTAAACCGTATTTTACAAGCCCAAAGACATAATTAACTAACACCCAATCACTAAAAAAGGATAACCCAACCTAACCATATTTAAGACACAAGCCTCATCTTTTTTCGATTATAATCCAAACACGATATCAATGATCTATTACGAATGCGAAAACCAAGTGATTGATTGATTCAAGTATGAGAAGCAATAATAAACGATGAATCAACAAAGTTAATAAACACTTACTATCAGATGATCAAATCATTGATTAGTATTAGAACTCGAGTTTTGTCTAACACAAAGGTTTCGGTTAAGCCACCGAAATCTTTCGCTGGTCTCTCTCAAGTCATGAATTCCCTCTCTCTTTCTTATGTCTATTTCGGTAAACCTTAGCTGGTTGTATGTGAGTTTACACATTTATTACATGGGCCAAAGCCCTTAGTCCCTCGAGTTCAAATCGTATTTTACAAGCCCAAACACATAATAAACTAACATCCAATTACTAAACAATGATTTGATATCTATGATGCGGAAATCAAGTTTTAATAGTAATACTATCAAAACTCGATTTCTATCTAGCACACAAGTTTCGGTTAAGCCACCGAAATCTTTCTCGGGTCTCTCTCAAGTCACGAATTCTCTCTCTCTCTCTTGTGTCTATTTCGCCGAACCTTAGCTAGTAGGATGTGAGTTTGCTTAAATACTAACTCACACATTTATTACATGGGCCAAAGCCCTTTCTCCCTCTAGTCTAAACCGTATTTTACAAGCCCAAAGACATAATTAACTAACACCCAATCACTAAAAAAGGATAACCTAACCTAACCAAATTTAAGACACAAGCCTCATCTTTTTTCGATTATAGTCCAAACACGATATCAATGATCTATCACGAATGCAAAAACCAGGTGATTGATTGATTCAAGTATGAGAAGCAATAATAAACGATGAATCAACAAAGTTAATAAACACTTACTATCAGATGATCAAATCATTGATTAGTATTAGAACTCGATTTTTGTCTAACACAAAGGTTTCGGTTAAGCCACCGAAATCTTTCGCTGGTCTCTCTCAAGTCATGAATTCCCTCTCTCTTTCTTATGTCTATTTCGGTAAACCTTAGCTGGTTGTATGTGAGTTTACACATTTATTACATGGGCCAAAGCCCTTAGTCCCTCGAGTTCAAATCGTATTTTACAAGCCCAAACACATAATTAACTAACAACCAATCACTAAACAATGATTTGATATCTATGATGCGGAAATCGAGTTGTAATAGTAATACTATTAAAACTTAATTTCTATCTAGCACACAAGTTTCGGTTAAGCCACCGAAATCTTTCTCGGGTCTTTCTCAAGTCACAAATTCTCTCTCTCTCTCTCTTTCTCTCTTGTGTCTATTTCGACGAACCTTAGCTAGTAGGATGTGAGTTTGTTTAAATACAAACTCACACATTTATTACATGGGCCAAAGCCCTTTCTCCCTCTAGTCTAAACCGTATTTTACAAGCCCAAAGACATAATTAACTAACACCCAATCACTAAAAAAGGATAACCCAACTTAACCAAATTTAAGACACAAGCCTCATCTTTTTTCGATTATAATCCAATCACGATATCAATGATCTAATACGAATGCGAAAACCAAGTGATTGATTGATTCAAGTATGAGAAGCAATAATAAACGATGAATCAACAAAGTTAATAAACACTTACTATCAGGTGATCAAATCATTGATTAGTATTAGAACTCGATTTTTGTCTAACACAAAGGTTTCGGTTAAGCCACCGAAATCTTTCGCTGGTCTCTCTCAAGTCATGAATTCCCTCTCTCTTTCTTATGTGTATTTCGGTAAACCTTAGCTGGTTGTATGTGAGTTTACACATTTATTACATGGGCCAAAGCCCTTAGTCCCTCGAGTTCAAATCGTATTTTACAAGCCCAAACACATAATTAACTAACAACCAATCACTAAACAATGATTTGATATCTATGATGCGGAAATCGAGTTGTAATAGTAATACTATTAAAACTTAATTTCTATCTAGCACACAGGTTTCGGTTAAGCCACCGAAATCTTTCTCGGGTCTTTCTCAAGTCACAAATTCTCTCTCTCTCTCTCTTTCTCTCTTGTGTCTATTTCGACGAACCTTAGCTAGTAGGATGTGAGTTTGTTTAAATACAAACTCACACATTTATTACATGGGCCAAAGCCCTTTCTCCCTCTAGTCTAAACCGTATTTTACAAGCCCAAAGACATAATTAACTAACACCAATCACTAAAAAAGGATAACCCAACTTAACCAAATTTAAGACACAAGCCTCATCTTTTTTCGATTATAATCCAATCACGATATCAATGATCTAATACGAATGCGAAAACCAAGTGATTGATTGATTCAAGTATGAGAAGCAATAATAAACGATGAATCAACAAAGTTAATAAACACTTACTATCAGGTGATCAAATCATTGATTAGTATTAGAACTCGATTTTTGTCTAACACAAAGGTTTCGGTTAAGCCACCGAAATCTTTCGCTGGTCTCTCTCAAGTCATGAATTCCCTCTCTCTTTCTTATGTGTATTTCGGTAAACCTTAGCTGGTTGTATGTGAGTTTACACATTTATTACATGGGCCAAAGCCCTTAGTCCCTCGAGTTCAAATCGTATTTTACAAGCCCAAACACATAATTAACTAACAACCAATCACTAAACAATGATTTGATATCTATGATGCGGAAATCGAGTTGTAATAGTAATACTATCAAAACTCGATTTCTATCTAGCACACAAGTTTCGGTTAAGCCACCGAAATCTTTCTCGGGTCTCTCTCAAGTCACGAATTCTCTCTCTTCTCTCTCTCTTGTGTCTATTTCGACGAACCTTAGCTAGTAGGATGTGAGTTTGCTTAAATACTAACTCACACATTTATTACATGGGCCAAAGCCCTTTCTCCCTCTAGTCTAAACCGTATTTTACAAGCCCAAAGACATAATTAACTAACACCCAATCACTAAAAAAGGATAACCCAACCTAACCATATTTAAGACACAAGCCTCATCTTTTTTCGATTATAATCCAAACACGATATCAATGATCTATTACGAATGCGAAAACCAAGTGAT
This sequence comes from Deinandra increscens subsp. villosa, assembly GCA_039602395.1. NCBI lineage: Eukaryota > Viridiplantae > Streptophyta > Magnoliopsida > Asterales > Asteraceae > Deinandra > Deinandra increscens. The sequence continues at coordinate 46,840,320 of JBCNJP010000006.1, forward strand.
TGATTGATTCAAGTATGAGAAGCAATAATAAACGATGAATCAACAAAGTTAATAAACACTTACTATCAGATGATCAAATCATTGATTAGTATTAGAACTCGAGTTTTGTCTAACACAAAGGTTTCGGTTAAGCCACCGAAATCTTTCGCTGGTCTCTCTCAAGTCATGAATTCCCTCTCTCTTTCTTATGTCTATTTCGGTAAACCTTAGCTGGTTGTATGTGAGTTTACACATTTATTACATGGGCCAAAGCCCTTAGTCCCTCGAGTTCAAATCGTATTTTACAAGCCCAAACACATAATAAACTAACATCCAATTACTAAACAATGATTTGATATCTATGATGCGGAAATCAAGTTTTAATAGTAATACTATCAAAACTCGATTTCTATCTAGCACACAAGTTTCGGTTAAGCCACCGAAATCTTTCTCGGGTCTCTCTCAAGTCACGAATTCTCTCTCTCTCTCTTGTGTCTATTTCGCCGAACCTTAGCTAGTAGGATGTGAGTTTGCTTAAATACTAACTCACACATTTATTTACATGGGCCAAAGCCCTTTCTCCCTCTAGTCTAAACCGTATTTTACAAGCCCAAAGACATAATTAACTAACACCCAATCACTAAAAAAGGATAACCTAACCTAACCAAATTTAAGACACAAGCCTCATCTTTTTTCGATTATAGTCCAAACACGATATCAATGATCTATCACGAATGCAAAAACCAGGTGATTGATTGATTCAAGTATGAGAAGCAATAATAAACGATGAATCAACAAAGTTAATAAACACTTACTATCAGATGATCAAATCATTGATTAGTATTAGAACTCGATTTTTGTCTAACACAAAGGTTTCGGTTAAGCCACCGAAATCTTTCGCTGGTCTCTCTCAAGTCATGAATTCCCTCTCTCTTTCTTATGTCTATTTCGGTAAACCTTAGCTGGTTGTATGTGAGTTTACACATTTATTACATGGGCCAAAGCCCTTAGTCCCTCGAGTTCAAATCGTATTTTACAAGCCCAAACACATAATTAACTAACAACCAATCACTAAACAATGATTTGATATCTATGATGCGGAAATCGAGTTGTAATAGTAATACTATTAAAACTTAATTTCTATCTAGCACACAGGTTTCGGTTAAGCCACCGAAATCTTTCTCGGGTCTTTCTCAAGTCACAAATTCTCTCTCTCTCTCTCTTTCTCTCTTGTGTCTATTTCGACGAACCTTAGCTAGTAGGATGTGAGTTTGTTTAAATACAAACTCACACATTTATTACATGGGCCAAAGCCCTTTCTCCCTCTAGTCTAAACCGTATTTTACAAGCCCAAAGACATAATTAACTAACACCCAATCACTAAAAAAGGATAACCCAACTTAACCAAATTTAAGACACAAGCCTCATCTTTTTTCGATTATAATCCAATCACGATATCAATGATCTAATACGAATGCGAAAACCAAGTGATTGATTGATTCAAGTATGAGAAGCAATAATAAACGATGAATCAACAAAGTTAATAAACACTTACTATCAGGTGATCAAATCATTGATTAGTATTAGAACTCGATTTTTGTCTAACACAAAGGTTTCGGTTAAGCCACCGAAATCTTTCGCTGGTCTCTCTCAAGTCATGAATTCCCTCTCTCTTTCTTATGTGTATTTCGGTAAACCTTAGCTGGTTGTATGTGAGTTTACACATTTATTACATGGGCCAAAGCCCTTAGTCCCTCGAGTTCAAATCGTATTTTACAAGCCCAAACACATAATTAACTAACAACCAATCACTAAACAATGATTTGATATCTATGATGCGGAAATCGAGTTGTAATAGTAATACTATTAAAACTTAATTTCTATCTAGCACACAGGTTTCGGTTAAGCCACCGAAATCTTTCTCGGGTCTTTCTCAAGTCACAAATTCTCTCTCTCTCTCTCTTTCTCTCTTGTGTCTATTTCGACGAACCTTAGCTAGTAGGATGTGAGTTTGTTTAAATACAAACTCACACATTTATTACATGGGCCAAAGCCCTTTCTCCCTCTAGTCTAAACCGTATTTTACAAGCCCAAAGACATAATTAACTAACACCCAATCACTAAAAAAGGATAACCCAGCTTAACCAAATTTAAGACACAAGCCTCATCTTTTTTCGATTATAATCCAATCACGATATCAATGATCTAATACGAATGCGAAAACCAAGTGATTGATTGATTCAAGTATGAGAAGCAATAATAAACGATGAATCAACAAAGTTAATAAACACTTACTATCAGGTGATCAAATCATTGATTAGTATTAGAACTCGATATTTGTCTAACACAAAGGTTTCGGTTAAGCCACCGAAATCTTTCGCTGGTCTCTCTCAAGTCATGAATTCCCTCTCTCTTTCTTATGTGTATTTCGGTAAACCTTAGCTGGTTGTATGTGAGTTTACACATTTATTACATGGGCCAAAGCCCTTAGTCCCTCGAGTTCAAATCGTATTTTACAAGCCCAAACACATAATTAACTAACAACCAATCACTAAACAATGATTTGATATCTATGATGCGGAAATCGAGTTGTAATAGTAATACTATTAAAACTTAATTTCTATCTAGCACACAGGTTTCGGTTAAGCCACCGAAATCTTTCTCGGGTCTTTCTCAAGTCACAAATTCTCTCTCTCTCTCTCTTTCTCTCTTGTGTCTATTTCGACGAACCTTAGCTAGTAGGATGTGAGTTTGTTTAAATACAAACTCACACATTTATTACATGGGCCAAAACCCTTTCTCCCTCTAGTCTAAACCGTATTTTACAAGCCCAAAGACATAATTAACTAACACCAATCATTAAAAAAGGATAACCCAGCTTAACCAAATTTAAGACACAAGCCTCATCTTTTTTCGATTATAATCCAATCACGATATCAATGATCTAATACGAATGCGAAAACCAAGTGATTGATTGATTCAAGTATGAGAAGCAATAATAAACGATGAATCAACAAAGTTAATAAACACTTACTATCAGGTGATCAAATCATTGATTAGTATTAGAACTCGATTTTTGTCTAACACAAAGGTTTCGGTTAAGCCACCGAAATCTTTCGCTGGTCTCTCTCAAGTCATGAATTCCCTCTCTCTTTCTTATGTGTATTTCGGTAAACCTTAGCTGGTTGTATGTGAGTTTACACATTTATTACATGGGCCAAAGCCCTTAGTCCCTCGAGTTCAAATCGTATTTTACAAGCCCAAACACATAATTAACTAACAACCAATCACTAAACAATGATTTGATATCTATGATGCGGAAATCGAGTTGTAATAGTAATACTATCAAAACTCGATTCCTATCTAGCACACAAGTTTCGGTTAAGCCACCGAAATCTTTCTCGGGTCTCTCTCAAGTCACGAATTCTCTCTCTCTCTCTCTCTCTTGTGTCTATTTCGACGAACCTTAGCTAGTAGGATGTGAGTTTGCTTAAATACTAACTCACACATTTATTACATGGGCCAAAGCCCTTTCTCCCTCTAGTCTAAACCGTATTTTACAAGCCCAAAGACATAATTAACTAACACCCAATCACTAAAAAAGGATAACCCAACCTAACCATATTTAAGACACAAGCCTCATCTTTTTTCGATTATAATCCAAACACGATATCAATGATCTATTACGAATGCGAAAACCAAGTGATTGATTGATTCAAGTATGAGAAGCAATAATAAACGATGAATCAACAAAGTTAATAAACACTTACTATCAGATGATCAAATCATTGATTAGTATTAGAACTCGAGTTTTGTCTAACACAAAGGTTTCGGTTAAGCCACCGAAATCTTTCGCTGGTCTCTCTCAAGTCATGAATTCCCTCTCTCTTTCTTATGTCTATTTCGGTAAACCTTAGCTGGTTGTATGTGAGTTTACACATTTATTACATGGGCCAAAGCCCTTAGTCCCTCGAGTTCAAATCGTATTTTACAAGCCCAAACACATAATAAACTAACATCCAATTACTAAACAATGATTTGATATCTATGATGCGGAAATCAAGTTTTAATAGTAATACTATCAAAACTCGATTTCTATCTAGCACACAAGTTTCGGTTAAGCCACCGAAATCTTTCTCGGGTCTCTCTCAAGTCACGAATTCTCTCTCTCTCTCTCTCTTGTGTCTATTTCGACGAACCTTAGCTAGTAGGATGTGAGTTTGTTTAAATACTAACTCACACATTTATTACATGGGCCAAAGCCCTTTCTCCCTCTAGTCTAAACCGTATTTTACAAGCCCAAAGACATAATTAACTAACACCCAATCACTAAAAAAGGATAACCTAACTTAACCAAATTTAAGACACAAGCCTCATCTTTTTTCGATTATAATCCAAACACGATATCAATGATCTAATCACGAATGCGAAAACCAAGTGATTGATTGATTCAAGTATGAGAAGCAATAATAAACGATGAATCAACAAAGTTAATAAACACTTACTATCAGATGATCAAATCATTGATTAGTATTAGAACTCGATTTTTGTCTAACACAAAGGTTTCGGTTAAGCCACCGAAATCTTTCGCTGGTCTCTCTCAAGTCATGAATTCCCTCTCTCTTTCTTATGTGTATTTCGGTAAACCTTAGCTGGTTGTATGTGAGTTTACACATTTATTACATGGGCCAAAGCCCTTAGTCCCTCGAGTTCAAATCGTATTTTACAAGCCCAAACACATAATTAACTAACAACCAATCACTAAACAATGATTTGATATCTATGATGCGGAAATCGAGTTGTAATAGTAATACTATCAAAACTCGATTTCTATCTAGCACACAAGTTTCGGTTAAGCCACCGAAATCTTTCTCGGGTCTCTCTCAAGTCACGAATTCTCTCTCTCTCTCTCTCTCTCTCTCTTGTGTCTATTTCGACGAACCTTAGCTAGTAGGATGTGAGTTTGCTTAAATACTAACTCACACATTTATTACATGGGCCAAAGCCCTTTCTCCCTCTAGTCTAAACCGTATTTTACAAGCCCAAAGACATAATTAACTAACACCCAATCACTAAAAAAGGATAACCGAACTTAACCAAATTTAAGACACAAGCCTCATCTTTTTTCGATTATAATCCAATCACGATATCAATGATCTAATACGAATGCGAAAACCAAGTGATTGATTGATTCAAGTATGAGAAGCAATAATAAACGATGAATCAACAAAGTTAATAAACACTTACTATCAGGTGATCAAATCATTGATTAGTATTAGAACTCGATTTTTGTCTAACACAAAGGTTTCGGTTAAGCCACCGAAATCTTTCGCTGGTCTCTCTCAAGTCATGAATTCCCTCTCTCTTTCTTATGTGTATTTCGGTAAACCTTAGCTGGTTGTATGTGAGTTTACACATTTATTACATGGGCCAAAGCCCTTAGTCCCTCGAGTTCAAATCGTATTTTACAAGCCCAAACACATAATTAACTAACAACCAATCACTAAACAATGATTTGATATCTATGATGCGGAAATCGAGTTGTAATAGTAATACTATCAAAACTCGATTTCTATCTAGCACACAAGTTTCGGTTAAGCCACCGAAATCTTTCTCGGGTCTCTCTCAAGTCATGAATTCTCTCTCTCTCTCTCTCTTGTGTCTATTTCGACGAACCTTAGCTAGTAGGATGTGAGTTTGCTTAAATACTAACTCACACATTTATTACATGGGCCAAAGCCCTTTCTCCCTCTAGTCTAAACCGTATTTTACAAGCCCAAAGACATAATTAACTAACACCCAATCACTAAAAAAGGATAACCGAACGTAACCAAGTTTAAGACACAAGCCTCATCTTTTTTCAATTATAGTCCAAACACGATATCAATGATTTATCACGAATGCGAAAACCAGGTGATTGTTTGATTCAAGTATGAGAAGCAATAATAAACGATGAATCAACAAAGTTAATAAACACTTACTATCAGGTGATCAAATCATTGATTAGTATTAGAACTCGATTTTTGTCTAACACAAAGGTTTCGGTTAAGCCACCGAAATCTTTCGCTGGTCTCTCTCAAGTCATGAATTCCCTCTCTCTTTCTTATGTGTATTTCGGTAAACCTTAGCTGGTTGTATGTGAGTTTACACATTTATTACATGGGCCAAAGCCCTTAGTCCCTCGAGTTCAAATCGTATTTTACAAGCCCAAACACATAATTAACTAACAACCAATCACTAAACAATGATTTGATATCTATGATGCGGAAATCGAGTTGTAATAGTAATACTATCAAAACTCGGTTTCTATCTAGCACACAAGTTTCGGTTAAGCCACCGAAATCTTTCTCGGGTCTCTCTCAAGTCATGAATTCTCTCTCTCTCTCTCTCTTGTGTCTATTTCGACGAACCTTAGCTAGTAGGATGTGAGTTTGCTTAAATACTAACTCATACATTTATTACATGGGCCAAAGCCCTTTCTCCCTCTAGTCTAAACCGTATTTTACAAGCCCAAAGACATAATTAACTAACACCCAATCACTAAAAAAGGATAACCGAACGTAACCAAGTTTAAGACACAAGCCTCATCTTTTTTCAATTATAGTCCAAACACGATATCAATGATTTATCACGAATGCGAAAACCAGGTGATTGTTTGATTCAAGTATGAGAAGCAATAATAAACGATGAATCAACAAAGTTAATAAACACTTACTATCAGATGATCAAATCATTGATTAGTATTACAACTCGATTTTTGTCTAACACAAAGGTTTCGGTTAAGCCACCGAAATCTTTTGCTGGTCTCTCTCAAGTCATGAATTCCCTCTCTCTTTCTTTTCTCTATTTCGGTAAACCTTAGCTGGTTGTATGTGAGTTTACACATTTATTACATGGGCGAAAGCCCTTAGTCCCTAGAGTTCAAATCGTATTTTACAAGCCCGAACACATAATTAACTAATAACCAATCACTAAACAATGATTTGATATCTATGATGCGGATATCGAGTTGTAATTGTAATACTATTAAAACTCGATTTCTATCTAGCACACAGGTTTCGGTTAAGCCACCGAAATCTTTCTCTGGTCTCTCTAAAGTCACGAATTCTCTCTCTCTTGTGTCTATAGTGTCTAAGCCTTGTTATATGATCTTTTGAGGCTCGCCAACACAAGAGTGTCTAAGCCTAGGAAAAACATTAAATGGTTCACTCGAATGAGTGAACGATTTGGTTGTGAGTTTGTGAAGCATGACACACAATCATTCAAGAAACTTAATCCCATGGTGAAACATATGATCCAGTTGGGTTGTATCCTTTTATGCATGTCTTGCTTACACGAATAAGTCACAAACAAGAATCATTAGAACCAGGTATGTTTCATAAAGAATCTTCAACTTATATTATTTGTCTGATGTAAAATCAATGAAAAGCAAAGTATTAATCCTAGACAAGCTAGGTCAAAACAACCATTTGTTTTAAATACTATCAAGGAGGTGAAAGACATGATCGAAAGCAAATGGCCTTAAAAGGGTAATTCGAATCATGTGTCCCTCGATTAAGCTTTTCTTAGTTTCACATTCCTACAAGGCATTCAAGATGTCAGGCATGGATGCATTGGTGGAAAACCTGTGAAAATCTAATAACATTAGTTTGAATATGTCACACCCCCAAAATACCACTAACGGAGTTTATACCGTTAAGGGGCACGACTAGACCAGGATCCACAACCATAGTTACAAATACTAAATGAATCAGGGTTAGTTCAAACACAAGTTATAAATAAAGTTTCAAATACAACGCAGCGGAAAATTAATTGTCTTTAGCACTAACCACGTGCTTTACATAAATGTTGTTTTAAATTCCCAAAATAGTTCAATTAAAATAAAGGTCTTCACGTGCCATGCCAACCCGCTCCGGATACTCCTTAGCGATCTGCAAAAGTTTAAACCACGCAAGTGTCAACCTAACGGTTGGTGAGTTCACAGTGGGCTTGTCATGCATTGGCCCGGTCTCATATTCATAATTCGCGTCAAGATGTACTTACAAAATATTTATTTGTGAAAAACAATGCTCGTATTTAATTCTCAGTTTATAAATGGTTTGTCCGTGACCACGTCATCGGGTATGTACTAGTTCCGTAAAGTTAAAGGACTCAACCGATATCGCGGGTAGCTAATCCGTTGTTCCATGCTCTAAGGAAGTTTGTACCAAAGCTGACTTATTTTGTGGGGGCCGAGCCATCCCGTACGGTGCGGACCAAGTCATCGCGGTTTCTGCCTCCCCCGTGTCCTCTCGGGACCACGTTCAAATAGGCTGATATTGTTCCTCCGTGCACTCCCCGTGCCACGGGGCGGAGTTTGTCAAACTCCAGTAGATCTACCCAACATCCCCTCGCTTTCACAAATTAATGGCACAATTAAGTTGAGGACTTTTTAAGTTATAAGGCATCCTTAGAAAACATGTGATATCATATGGTTTAGACTTTAACCTACACTAGCCATATTAAAATGTTTTCAGTTTTGTTTCAAAAAGCAGTTTGATCAGAGTTCACAAGTGTTCCCATAAAACACTTCAGTTCATCAAGTGGGTGCCAAGCATCCCGGGTTCTCATGTTTATCAGTGAGGTGCCTAGCACTCTCGAGTTTATCAGCATTGTTTTCGTTAAGTTATTCTGTGTGGCCCATCGGACTCACGGTAAGCGGGTTAGTGACACTCACCTTTGGTTGCACTGCTACTCTTCAAGTAATCCAAATATTGTTGTTTAACGAAGACCTAGAACACGTTTGGGTCTTAAGTATTAGTTTCGTGTCTAATCTTTACTTAACGTCACTATGGCCCATAACATAGCACGTTGCAACTATGACTCGACATACCGACACACGACACCAATGGTTGATCATAAACAAGGGTTCATATGAATCAGATTCAAGCATGTTTCATCATGGTATAATCATGTAAGTCATGGCATAACACTTAAGCAATTTTCACAAGTTTGGTTTTTAGGTCAGGTCTTAGTTTCGCTAGCATAGTTTCGCTAGGCAGTTTCGCTAGGTGCACGGGCAGCACTTTCGCTAGGCAATGCCCGGTGACACAGTTTCGCTAGGCTAGTTTCGCCCGAAACTGCTGACGCAGTTTCGCTAGCCTAGTTTCGCAGGGAAACTGGTTTGAACTTTCGTTCGGGTATTTTGCTCGATAGTTTCGCTCGAGCTGGTCTGGTCAGGTTACCGGCGACACTATAGTTTCGCTGGTCAGTGTCGCTGGAAGGAGATATAATTTCGCTACATAGTTTCGCCCAGAGAACACACAGTTTCGCTGGTCGCGAAAAACATACGGATTTGCCTAAAAATCAACCTAACAGCTTCTGATCATACATGCAATTCATTATCTAGCATCCATAGGCATTTACCAACATAAATCAAGCAACTTTAACATGTTTAACAAGCATTTTGTCATCAAATCACCAAAAAGCACATTTTAACCTAAAAAGACCTATTCTAGCATAAATCATCATCATGGTTTGTTTTTACACGTAAAGTTTCTGACTTTAAGGTAGATCTATCATCCTAAAGCAACATATTAAGAGATCAAGTGATTTCATGTAGGTTTAGGCATGCTTTTAGGAGAAATACAAAGAAAACACATGAATGGTGGTTTTTGGAGACTCACGGTTTGATCTTAGGATCCGGATGAATGATCTTCAAGGCTGAGATCTTGGTAATCCCTTGTGATCCTTAGCTGACCAGAAATCTCGAAGTAGGAGAGTGTGTGTGTGTTTGTTGTGTAATGAGGCAAATGAGGCTACTTAGGGTTTATTAAGTTTATTTATATCAGGTGCCAGTTTCGCTGGCAGTTTCGCTGGCCAGGCGAAACTAGCTCTGGTCTCGTGACATTGGATTGTCTTAGCTGGCTACCGGGCGACACTATAGTTTCGCCCGTTAGTTTCGCTGGCTATCAAAACAGGTCAATTTTCACATAATCAAGTATTTACAATAAATCATGCTATTCACAATGATAAGTCATGTATTTAAATCATATTGCACATAAGGACAATCAATGATGAGCACATAACACATATGGGCGGGTTCGGTGATCAACCAAAGGTCGTGGACGTATTCGGCCTAGTTAAGCATTAGTTACTTAAGTTAACACTTATAACGTAACTAACGGGTTTGTCTAACGGAAGTTAACCTTGAAATTCTCGGGTGTCACAGAATACCTGACGGAGAACTCTAACCGTTCTCCATCTTCTTTGAGCTTAAAAGGGTAATGTATAGTACCCGATTTGTTGTACATAGAGCACTGGTGCTTGTCATGATGAGGCAGCAATGGTTGCACAAATCTTTTGCCATTGGTGTTGGTGCCAAATGTTCATGGCAATATCAATAGCCCTTTATTGCCCTTAGAGTCGATACTCTTTTCTTGGTACATGGCTCCTTAACACGGTAGCAATCACCTATGACACACGAAGTGTCAATTGAGCATAATGCTATCAACTGGTCGAACTTTTTACTAAAGCACGCAGTATATACTAGTTATATAGTAGTGAAAAGGTATAAGCCCAGATACTCGTGGGGTAACCTAATTGAATCAGGTGATTCTGGTACCCTTTCATCTTAATGACATGACCCTGTGGAGAAGAACCTTGCATGGAGCTCTTCTCCATCTTGCAACAAAACATGCATATTGGGCTCTTCAAGACATAGAGTTTATGAAAGATTGTCAGAACATTTTATGAGTTTGTTTCAACAAGATGAAAGTTGGTGTTATTTGATTTGTCATACTCAAGGACTGATTAAAGGGAGAATAGGATTCGTTTTCATTAGCCATTATGAAATGATAAGAGAAGCACAATATATTAGTATTTTTGATGTAAAATTTTCTTATTATAAATTGGTAAGATTTTTTTTATAAGAAAATTGAGAATTCGATTAGACAAGTTTACTTGAGACCACCAAATGAGCCTCAGGAGCAAATTTGCGTAACTAAACTGACAGCGGGTGCTAATTACGAAATCACGGTGTTGAACGATACTCCAATGTCTCCACCTTGAAAGGTAGCCTAAACACCAAGTGCGGTGTTCAACGATACTCCAACACTGATGCGTCAGTAAATACGCTCCAAGCTTGACTTGATTTTGGACGGCATGAACTATAAATTTACTATTACCAGATAGGGATATTAATTGCTTTTAATCTTGGTGATCGGTAGACATGAACGATAAACCCTATCATCACTCGGGACACTAATTTTAAATAACCTATTCTATAAAATTACAACTAGGTTGTTGCGAGTTATGTAACCAGTTAAAACTTAATAAATGACTTATTCATTTTGATTGAGTTTTATAAATTCGAAAATTTCCAAAAACTCATTAAGGTGGTTACATTAAAATTTAGGTCAAGTTGTAAGGCTTTTAGAACTTGAAACCTATTGATTGTATTCTTAGTTTTAAAAACATTTTAAAAGAATTTCGGTGTTTTAGTTGGTGATACCACTATTAAAACAAGCAACCAAAACAAGCAAAACGGATATGTATACGGCCATTAGGGTTTTGGTCTTGCTAGAGACTTTTAGCGAGACCAAATGGGTCACAGGACAAAAACAAAACAACCACAAGGTAGGCATCTTCATGTAGCGTGCATGTTCTGTAAGCTCCCACTGACCTCGAGACACCTTTTGACATCGATTGGATCTTCGGGTCTTCTTAATGACAAATTGTGCCAAAGTAGAACATTTCAAAAAAGAAACACTTAACTACAATTTTGAACCGAAAAACAAGTGGGCCAACCCAAAGCCTAAACTATTATGATAATTAGCCAAAACATGGGCCAAGCCATAACAGAAAAGTAATCACGCAACAGTCAAAACGGGGGTCTCGATGAATACATATAAAATACAATCAAAACAAATTGCAATTTAATTGGTCAAAATAAAGTTGACCTAAATGCAATTTAATTAAGCAACACAAATAAAATTAGATTCGCAACTTTCAGGCGTTTAACCTCAGTTTGCGAATCCACCGGTTTAAAATCGACCTGTTCCGATTTGCGCGTGGTAATCAAGGCTCTGATACCACAGTGGTATTCGGGTCGCCTTGTGACATATTAAAATTTTTGCGTGACCGATAGAGTAATATTTTATAAAATAGTTTACCGAATTAATATATAATTAATTCTAAAACGCAGCGGAATAAAAAATATATATATAACAAATTATATATATATTGAAAACTAATTGATCAATTAACACAAATACCAGTACGCAACATGATCCGATTACCAAACACGCAAACACAGAAATAAATAAATAATTAATCTAAACTAATAGTGAGTTTAGATATACATTGGCGGTGTTGAACAAACGTTCGAGACACCGAGTTTCAATGAACGAAGCGCTAGGTTGAAACGGGACGAAACAAACCACTTTCGAGCTCAAACGGTTGTCGCGTATCGCGATGATTCTAGTGGTCCGGTGTCGCGTACGGTTACCGGACTGCGTTTATGACTCGTGGTCACTACGCGTCGTGAGAGTATGTCGTGACTGACACCGTGTCTCGCGAGACTACGAGATCAAACAGATTCAAATCTGATTGCAACCGGAGACGACGCACGGCGAAAGGCATTGGGCTCGCGTAGACAGGCGACGGTCATGCGACGACAGGCGAGCGGCGGTAGTGGCGGTGGGTGACGGCGGCGACGGCGACGGGTTTCACTGTGGTGATCGGAAGGTTTTTGCCGCGATGATTGGTGGCGAACTGAACAGCGGATCAGGGCGTACGAGGCGGCGATCTCTAGTCTATAAGGAGGTCTATGGGCGTTGACTGATGGAACACCCTGACTAACAACGTCCACGAAGATGTGCTGGGTCGAAGATGGCCACCAGAGAATGCGGTGGCAGTGATCGGCGTAGGGTTTCGTCGAGATGAAAAGGAAGAATTTTAATCATCTAATATGTATTAGATAGACCGGCCCCCTCGAATATTAATCCCAACTCGTACGCGAGCCCCCGAGACAATGTTAGTATAATTTTCACTAACGAATAACTCGGCCTTGAATATAAATAAAACCACTTCAATTTAAATATCATTCACCAATTATTATTAAGCTCGTTAATAATAATATTATTGATTATAAATTATTTATAACTAGTATAAATAATTTATATATAATCAAACGTTTTCGTTTCCTTTACCGGTTAACTAGTAAGCGGGTTTAGAGTCCGTTACACCCGGTTTAACTCTTACGGGTTGTAACCGAGTCGGGTTCAAGATTTGTCGGGTCAGGACATACAATATCCAACAGAGCCGCCCTTCTTTGATGTGGATATCACAGCCGCAAACCCTCCTGCTGACAGAGATTCTATCGTGGTTACTCTGAGTGCATCTCGTCCTCCTTCTTCGTGCGTACACTAGAGTCAGTTTTCTTCACTTAAAGCCCCAAGAAGAAACTGAGTTCTCCCATTGAGCTCATCTCGAACTTCGCTTGCATAAGAACCTCAAACTCCTTGCAAAGAGCAGAACTGTATGAACCAAAGATGATGTCATCCACATAAATTTGAACCATCAACATGTCTTCACCAACTTTCTTGATGAACAGTGTTTTGTCAATTTTGTTTAGGCAAAGCACGACAAAATAAATAAAGAAACCAAAAAAAGTACAAGGGAAGCACACACTTAAACCATTAGGTTGGACAATTCCAAACCTTAACAGATAAGTGAGCATAAAAAGACCATACAACTAACCTATCAACCAAAATACAACTACCGTATGAATTTACCATACTGTAACTAAAACAATACATACAAAGGCAACACATTTGTTATCAGCAGCCAAAGTGCAAGTGATTTCCATAACAACCGAACAATCTTCATAGAATGGCCTCTTCTTTGATACAATATCTTCAATCTTCCAACCAAATCAGCCCAAAAACATTGTCAGCATTCTTCCTAAACTAGCAACATATGAACCAGTTATCCCGTAATGCCAAGAAATTAAACCAGTCCAATACCGAAGCATTCCACAATAGCACCCTCAGATCCAAATCAGAGTCACTATCTAACTTCATTCTAACAATCCTCAAAATAGAACTGCTGTAAAAAATAATAGCACATAGGACTAGCGACCTCATATTTTCATCAGTGTTAACACTATCAAAATTCCACCTTGACTAAATTTTCTTGCCAAAAAAATAACAAATTTCAGTCCCAAAATGACTTATCCAGCACACAATTTGCCAAAAACCAAGGCCAAGAAACTCAACAATCACTTTGCATAAACTCCACATATGTCTCTAATGGGATCAATAACCTGCCAACACTGAAGTAAACACACCAGGGACTCCAAGACCACATGCACCAGCCAACATTTTTATACTTTGAGTGAATGATATCCTTCTCAAGATCCCCTAACTCTATATCCTTACTGCATCTGCTGCCAAACACTTTATACCAGTCCATATTCATATTAACAACCCATCTAAATATCCAGAAGCCAAAATCTCTAAACAGAATCCAAAAAACACCCATCTGTCCCCAAACATCAGAAATGAACCCTAAGTCAAAAATATATAGTGACTCCTACCTTTAGACCAGCAACATCCATAATTCTTGCATTTACCAACATAAGTACTCATATTAAGCCTCCAAACAACAACAGTACTAAGATCAATCATATCAGCTCTCAAACTGCTTCTACACTCCCTCCCACCCATCCAGAAAATGCAACAGATGCAGCAAATATTACTCTCTTTAAACTTCTCACAGTACCAACCCAACATCATAACAAAACCCATAACTTCCCCACCCCACCTCCAAGTGGAGGAAAGAATCCAAAAAAGAAAATCAAAAAAGGCTGACTCAAAAAGATGGAAAACAGGGATCAGGCATTAGAGACTGGTTCTACAAATATAAAATTTAGGGGTAGAGAATAATGTCCTAAAAGCCCTAGTGCCAACCAACCTTATCTATTTTTCTTTTTCTTTTTTTGGGTACGAAACAAGTAGTATGGAAGAACCCATACTAATTCATACTTGGGACATGCCCCACAGTATGTAAACCAAAATAAAACCAGAAACAAACACAACCACCTAGCACAAAAACTAGGAAAACAAAAGCCAAAACGCTAAGTGGTTCTACTCAATCCAACATGATCGCCATTAGCCTTCCACACATCCAGGATTTGCACCACTCTAGGAGTCTTCTTCCACTGTAAGCCAAGTAACTGATGTCGAACCACCTCAGTAATCAGCCAAGCCAAAGCATCAGGGGGTCTAGCATGGTTATTGAAAATCCTACCATTCCTCTCCTGCCAGACATAGTAGGCAGCAACATGAACCACCAGTTTATCAACCACAAACTGCAACGAGCGCAACGGCTTGTTCACTAAATACTCATTAATATCGGCCCAGCTATTAGAGACCGAACCCATACTAGTGTACTTACGAACCAAACTCCAAACCTGAGAAGAATATTCACTTTAAAGAATAGGTGAGCATGAAAATTGAAGTTGTTATAGCATAAAAGGCAGCGCATCATATTCATATTCTTTCAGTGAGAAAGATCCCACCCCAGAATCTTATCCTGGGTCAATAACCGCTCTCGCATAATCAGCCACACAATAAAAGCATGCCGGGGGACACTTTGAGCAAACCAGACAAATCTAGTCCACGAGACAACCCCTTGGCGGACACGGGTAACATCCCACACCCTAGTGGATGAGAAATCATGTAAAGTACCATCAATCCTCCAAAGCATCCTATCCCTTGACCCAATTACAGATTAACGTTGACAGTCTCAATGAGAACCGGATACAGATCCCACCAGACCGTAGGCCAAAGCCAGCCATTAACACCATGTATATCAGCCACCCTCGCAGAGGAGGTAAAGCCGGCTGAAAAAAAAACACGCGGGGAGATATACCTACAAAGAGGACCAGATTCGGTCCACTTGTCAAACCAAGCCGAAGTGTTATTCCCGTCACCCACCAACGACCACATATAAGAACGGATAAGGGACTGGATATATAAAATCTTCCTCCAACTCCAGCAACAGACAGAAGGGCACTTGATATCCCAAAAGTTCCTGTTTTTAACACGGTAAGCCATAATCCACGAAACCCATAAAGGCTCCCGTTTAGACACAATGCTCCATATGTGATAGGACATCAAAGCCCTACTCATATCAGCAATACATCTTATGTCAAGGCCCCCCTCAGACTTAGGAGCACACACATGCAACCAAGCCACCTTAGCCATCCCTTTTTTGAAAACTCCTTGGTTCCACAAAAAATCCCTCATTTTCTTCTCCAGAAGAGTAATCGTATGAGCCGGGAGAATGAAAACAGAAGACCAATAAATATGGAATGAAGACAGAACAGAGATAAGCTGGACTCTACCATCAAAGGAAAGAAACCGATTCTTCCAGCTAGTAATGCGTTGCTCAAGTTTCTCCACCAAGACAGCATAATTATTGGACTTGAGCCTAGAAGAGATTAGCGGGACCCCCAGATAACGCACAGGAAGGGAATCCTCCACCATATTTAAAACCCTCAAAATCCCACCTTTCACCATTTCAGGAACATTGCTGAAAAACATAGAGCTCTTCTGAGGGCTAGGAACAAAGCCAGACAACCTAGAAAACAAGCTCAACGATGGGGATATAACTTTTGCAGAGTTCACATCCCCCTTAGAGAAGATAAAGAGATCATCCGCAAAACACAAATTAATAATCTTTAGCTTCTCACACTGATTATGAAATCTGAAAGAAGAATCAATCGCAGAAGCATGCTGGAAGATGCGAGATAAGATTTCCATAACCAGAGTAAACAGGTAAGGGGACAACGGGTCACCTTGCCCCAGACCCCGTTTCCCCCGAAAAAACCATAGATATTGCCATTGACACCAATGGAATAGGAAGGGGTAGAAACACACGTCATTATCTAGTGCACCATCTTATGATGAAATCCAAACCCCTTCAAGATCGTCTCAAGAAAATGCCAATCAACCGTGTCATAGGCTTTCTGAATATCAATTTTGAAAGCACACCGAGGCGGCCCCACAGACCTATGATAATTATGCATGAGCTCTTGGGTTAGCAGAATATTATCAGAAATCTTCCTCCTAGGGATAAACGCAGACTGATTAATGTCCACAATCTTAGAAAGGTCATACTTGATCATATCAGCCACGATCTTGCTAATACATTTATAAACCACATTAAAACAAGAGATAGGCCGGTAATCATTAATTCTCAATGGGGTAGGCACTTTGGGAACAAGCGCCACAATCGTATGGTTTAATTCATTAAGTAACTTGCTCGTGACAAAGAAATCTCGAACAGCACCACACACCTGAGCACCAACAATAGACCACGCCTTTTTAAAAAGAAAGTCGTGTACCCATCAGGACCCTGGGCTTTATTATCATCCATTTGAAATATCGCATTGCGAATCTCTTTGTCCAGCACCGGCCTAACAATATAGTCAGCCGACTGAGCATCAAGATTTTTATCAAACAATACCGGAGAAACCAACAAATCGCCATCTCCCGGGCTGCCAAGGAAACCTTTATAATGTTTCACGAAAACCATCGGAACATCATCACCCTCGAAAAGCTTGCCCCCATGTCAGAATTAACATTTATGCGACTAGAGTGATTTTTGGTTTTAAGCGACGCATGGAAGAAGGCAGAATTTGAATCTCCTGTGGCCAACTAGTGAACCTTAGACTTCTGCTTGAGAAAAGACTCTTCATCCAACGAAATAGCACAAAAATCAGCCATGCATCAAGCTTCATCATCTCTTAATCGATCATCACCCGGGTTTTTATCAAGAGCTCTCTGAATGTCATCAAGGCTTTTACATAATTCCTCCACCTTGGTATGTAAATTACCTTGATTATAGAGCAGTTTACGTAAAGGATGTTTAAAGAGTTTAAGCTTCTTGGCAATACAGAATTAAGGAACCCCTTGAATATTAACATTCCACACATCATCCACCGCTTTTAAGAATCCCGGCTTTGTGGTTAAAAAATTAGAAAACTTGAATGGTCTCGCCTTCTTTGAATTAGCCGACAGGAGCCGTAACACGCAAGGACAATGGTCATAGATCCTATACGGCTGGAACACAGCACAAGCCACCGGAAAAGCATCCGTGAAGTGAATGTTGCCCATCACCCTGTCAATCTTCTTGAAAACACCACTACCCGTCTTCGGTTTTTGACTCCACGTATAATGCAAACCAGAACTATTAATATCAAACAATCCCAGTTGATCAACACACTCCTTAAAGTCACGCATACCAATATCAATGCCCGAAGAACCAACCACCTTATCATCACTATTCAGAGCAGAGTTGAAATCCCCCATAACCACCCAAGCTCTATCTTTAATGAACACATGATGTTTACAAAGGTCACGCCAAAGGATTCTCCTCTTAATATAATAATTATCCGCATATACAATGGAGGAAAAAAACATTTTCCTAGAGTCTTTGCACACCACTTGAACATGCATAACTTGATCCGTTTGAGCAATACACATTACGTCAAAAACACCCGGATCCCATCCCAAAATGATACGAGCCCCCTTTGTACATATACCCCCATTCGACGTCCAATCTCAACCCATAAAAATACCCTTACAAACTTTAAATAACTTGCCCACATTCACATGCGATTCCAGGATAGCAAATATACTTAGATTATTTTCCTTTAAAACATGGCGAACTTCTTTTTGTTTCAGAGGACGGTTCAATCCCCTAACATTCCATAAAGCGATGCTAATCATTGGGAACCATTGATAGAAGGAGTGCTTGCCCTTGTTTAGTGTTAGTAGTTCCTGAAACCATGAATTCCTCAGTTTCATTATAAACCTCCACAACATCGTCTTCCTCATCCTCTACCCGACTACTAGATGCCCCAGAATAAGACAAATCAGATTGCACTTGGCCTTTTTCAAACCCCACATCCTCATCTTCATCTCTTAACACCCCAAAAGAATTTGAGGTACCAATAGTATCATCCTTCTTTGAAGTAGATTTGTTATTCGCATGCACTCTTAAAGAGATTGCTCTATATTTAAACTTCTGCTTAACTTTAGTTAGTATTGTAACTGGCTTACTAGCTACCTGTTTCCCTTTCGGCTCAACAAAACCATCATCATCCACCCTTGGAACGGCCGACTTTTTCTTTTGCTTAGGGCATTTAGTATGATTATGCCCAAACACACAACAATGTCGACACCTGGGAGGTTGCCACTCGTACTCCACACCCACCGACTCGGTAATGAACACATCATCTTCAAGGTCCGGAATAGCAATTTTGACCGTTTGCAGAAAATCCTGATCAACCGATATTTCAAAAAGCGCCCTCGCATAACTACTTCTCCCCCACCCATTTAAACACATTGAGGCAGTGAAAGAATCAAGCATCTTACTCTTACCCACTTTAGTAGCTAGAAGACTTAACCCATCATCCATAAATGCAGCCGAAGGAACATTATGTAACTTTACCCAAACTGACACAGCCTTAATGTCATCTTTTTTTAGCTGCGTGGTCGGTGTACAAACATTAAGGAACATCGACCTATTCTTTATTAACCAAGGACCACCCTCTAAAGCATCAATCATTCCCTTTTTATCCGAGAATATAAAAAAGAAGAAATTGTTGGCATCCATCATTACCTTAGGCAATCCAAAGTTTCTTCCAAGTTTGCTTAACATAGTAGTCAACCACTGGGAACGCTATTCTATCCCCTAGGAGGTAACCATAGAGAGTAAAGGATAATTTAGCATTAACAGAACGAACCGAATCCTTGGGTAAGACAATATCTGCCCATCTCTAGTAGCTTCCGATATCAGAGAATGAAAATTAACAGTCTTGTTGTTATTAAGAAGCTACGAGGGGGGGGGGGGCAACTGGATCATGAGCCTTCATCAAAGGTTTGCTCGGCGCATCCCTAATCACGGGATGGCCAGCCTCAAGAGCTGCATGTTCCGTAACAGTAGGTTCAGACATATTCCTTTTCGAATCCAGCACCACATGAGGAGACTTATCCACCTGACACGAAGGGTTGAACGCGACACTTTTAGGTTTATCATCTTTCACCGTCCCTGAGTTATTTTTCAGAATTCCACGTACCGACAGCGTCATACCATAAATATTTTTCAGCCGACTAAACGAGGAGGATCCCTTGCCAATCGGAAGACGTTGACCTGGCGTATTACACGCCATGCACTCACAGCCGTCGAAACCCTAATCGATCTAAAAAATGATCAACAGATTTAATAAACCAATCAAATAAATGCCACAAGACATTTTCTAACAAAAATAAACAAAGAACAAAGGATAGAAATATAGAAGGTGCACAAATTTACCTTCTTTTTTATTTGATTGGTTTATTCCCACCACCCCAATTCCTATCACTAAAAAATTCCCTCATCTCCTCCACTCCTCCCTTTAATATGCCACCATACCTCTCACTCTCCACCCCTCTAATATTTCCAAAGGAAGTGAAGTGTGTGCAATTTGTACCAAAGACCCCCTGCATCCAACCCCAAAACTCACCAATTTGCTTGGAACCCATCCTCTCCACCACCTTCCATCCCAAATACACCCCGCACCCATAGTCCAAGTGGACAGACACAAAAAGCCCAAGCAGGCCAAAATAAAAAAAAGGCTAAGTTGCAGCAAGTTCAACAAAGGTTTGTGTAGCATGAGGGGGTTCTACAAATATAAACTTTTAAGGTTGAAAGGTTCATCCTACCTCTCAAGCCACACCCCTCACCATCAGAAATAAGGGAGTGACAACACTACTGCTCAACAATACCTAACACCATCCGAAACACCAGCAGAAATGATGAGAGCCTTGTTACCAAGACTCCCCATCATCAGAATAAAGACCCAAAACAAAAATAAAGAAGAAAATAAATTTTTGAAGAGAGGAAGTGTAACAATACACCAGAAGACTACCCACAGTTTGTAAATCAACTCATCATCACAATAGAAGACCCAAATGATACCCCCCCCCACCCTTCCAAGGAGAATAATGTAGAAAACCAACCAATAGTATTCCATACCATATCGAAATAAAATCCGGAATGTACCTCATTAGAAATATGAAAAGGAAGAAAATGCCATACATCATCAGTCAATAAGACCTGAGTAGAGAACTTCATCATTTTTCCTTTCAGTTTGAGTCTTATAGCTTCAGTTATAAAAAAACTCCACCATTTCAACAGTTCTACTTTTATTCTGAAACATCCTCATATTTCTCTCCTGCCACAAAAAATAAACAACAACAGCCACAGGTAGCTTCTTAATAACAACCCAAACTGACTTACCCTTAGGCAAGGAACTCATATAGTTTATCATAAATTTCCAACAGTTTGGTGTTGCATTCTTTTTTTGGGTAAAGGGTTACCCCAGTGATTTGTATATATATACTGCTAAAAGAGTACAAGTAGTATGGAGACATCCATACTAATTCATACTTGGGACATGCCCCACGGTATGTAAAGAACACAAAACAACCAAAAACAGAACAAGCAAATGCAAAACCACCTAGTACACTAGACTAGGACACAAAAACACAAAAGGCTACGTTGGGCTCTCCATTCCCATATTGTCGTCCATAGCCTTCCATTTTTCCAGAAGCTGCTCCACCCTAGGCGTCTTCTTAACCTTCAAACCAAGCAATCTGTATTGGACCACATGAAGGATCTGCTTTGCCAATAAATCCGGAGGCCTTGCATGATTATTAAAAATCCTCCCATTCCTCTCCTGCCACACAAAATACGTTGTAGCATGGACCACAATCTTATCAATCACAAACTTCAACGATCGCTTGGGTTTATGCATAAGATACTCAGAAATGTCGATCCATTTTCCCGGAACCATCATCATCGAAGTGTGAACCCGAACCATAAGCCAAACCTGATTAGCATAATCACACTCAAAGAAAAAGTGAGCATGCGAATCACAATTGTTGTAACAGATTAAACAACACATCATATTCATGTTCTTGCGACGAGAAAAATCTCAACCCAGAATTTTGTCTTGAGTTAGAAGCTGCTCCCTCATATGAGCCAAACCAGAAACGCATGCCGAGGAATACCTTGGGCGAACCAAACAAGACTAGTCCATGGAACCACATCGTGATGCACACGAGACACGTCCCACACCCTAGCTGCAGAAAAATCATGGACACCATCACTCGTCTTCTAAACCACCTTATCATGCTGACCCAGATGCAAAACAATATTAAGCGTTTCAATAAGAACCAGGAAAAGATCCCACCAAGGAGTAGGCCAAAGCCAACCATTCCCCCCAAGAATATCCGCAACAGTGGAAGAGGAAGTAAAACCAGCCGAAAACATAGCCCGAGACGAGATGGAATGACAAAGAGGACCAGATTCAATCCACTTATCATACCACACCGACGTATTTCTCCCATCACCAATCAAGGACCAAAAATAAGGACGAACCTGGTGCCTGATATGGAGGATTTTTCTCTAACTCCAGCAACAGATAGAAGGGCATCTCAACTCCCAGAAATTCCTGTTTTTAATCCAATGAGCCCTCACCCACGCAACCCAAAGAGACTATCGGTTAGAGACAATACTCCAAATATGATAAGTCAGTAATGCCTTGTTCATATCTGAAATACGTCTAATGCCAAGACCCCCCTCATACTTAGGCGCACACACATGATTCCACGCAACCTTAGCCATTCCTTTTTTAAAAGTCCCCTAGGACCATTGAAAATCCCTCATCTTCTTCTCAAGCAGCTTAATCGTATGAGACGGAAACATGAAAACAGAAGCCCAATAATTATGAAAAGAAGATAACACAGAGATAATAAGTTGAACTGTCCCCGCATAAGATAAAAAACGATTCCTCCAACTAGCAATTCGGTTGTCGATTTTCTCCAACAACACAACACAATCAGTAGCTCTGAGCCGAGAGGAGATAAGCGGGACTCCCAAGTAACGCACAGGGAGGGATGTTGGGATTTACAGTGGATATCCGGGTTACCGATTTTAATTTTTGGTTAAAACCGATTTAATATACAAATTAATGCCAGATTAATTTAGCAGCGGAAACGATTTAAATAAATACGCGGAAACAACTGTAACAGGATCAATCACCGTACACGACAAACATAGAAAATTATTTGTTTAAAATAAATAAATAAATCAAATTAAATTAAATATCTAAACGAGTTAGATATACCTTGGCGGGATCCGAGCAATCGCTCGAGACAGCCGGATTCAACGGGCTCGCGCTAGGACGAATTGAGACTTCTGACTCGAACCTGCGAGACAGATCATTGACAGCAGCGGCGGCCATAGGTGGCGGCGGCGGTAGTGGTGGCGGTGGTGGTAGGGTTACCACGAGCGGCGGTGAAAAATCTTTTTCCACCGGAATTGCAACCGGAACAGTCCCCACAAAAATCTCATCACCGGTGACTGGCGGTGACGCGGTGGTGGTGGCCAGCGGGTAAAGTGGTGCGGGCCACGACGAGGGGACCGAGCGCGGTGGCCTCGGCTGCATCGGTAGCGCTAGGACCACCGGCCGACGGTCGTGTGGTGGTGCGACAGAGGAGGCGACGGCTGCGGCTCGGGTCGCGGGTTTGGCTTCGGCTCGGGCTGCGGCTTCGGCTCGGGCGGCTGCGGCTTCCTTTTCGAATCGTGAGCAAATACTGGCTAAACGGGGATCCATCGGAATAGCGATGGACCACGGTGGTGGTGTCGAACGACGATCGGCGGCGGCTAAGGGGGGGCGCCGGTCTAGGGGTCGACGTAGGGAGGGAGAGAGAGACTTGTGATTAGGGTTTTGTGACTTGTGTTGCAATTAACCTCTCTCTCCCTTATTTAATTAAAAAATCACGGACCGGGGCACTGACGGACTGGGCCCGGTCGCGATTTCTACTAATCCAACATACTGATCCATCTGTTAAATCCAGTAACAACCGATCAGTCCGTTTATTTATTTTACGAGTATTTTTGCCGAAATAGTTTTGTCGTTTTAATTAAATAAATAATCAAGTATTCATTTAATTAACCACTTAGTTCGCTTTAATACTAATTAATAATTAATTAGATTTTATAGTCCGTTGACCCGGGTGTAACTCTTACGGGTCAATATCGGTCGGGTTCGTTAATTCGTCGGGTCAGGACACCCTGTTTCCAACAGTCTCCCACTTGGACTGAACGCGACAGTTTAACGAGCGCAGTCCGAGGCACTCTAGCTATGCATGGCTACACCAACTAATATTGACACTTTAATTCGTCAGCCAAAGTATATCTAATTGACAATCAAGCAGACTCATGACTTGTGCGATCATTGTCATATGTTCCTTTCTGTATAAGAGATTGATGAATCATGAGACATGGACTATCATTTATGATTCATCGATTTTTATTCTAGATACAATTCGAAGTGATCCAACAAACACACAGTAAGTTTGGGTGAGGCCTCACACTTATCACTTGGAACCAAAGAGGGCGCCTTTATGTCTAACCGTTGCCGAAGCAAGAGTACAGAATCCCTTGTTGAGGCATACAACTCCCACTAAACCTAGAGCCATTCCCAAAAGTAACCGTTATGGTTGGCAGTTACGCGACAACGTTAGGCTACAATCAAAGAATGTTCTTTAGTAGAAGGGAGTTCGAATATGCGTCTCAGGTCTAAGGATACATTAGAGCATGCATTAATCAAGCAAGCAAGACTTCCATGTTGGCATTGCATGATGCGAGTTACGTCCAACATCATTCACCAATGAGGTCCGTGAGTTTGAACGTTAAACGGATTTAAGGTTCAAGCAGTCACAATAGTCTTACTTTAGTATAGCTCCCACTAACTAATCGACTACGGACATTTAGGACAAGAACTTATTGTCCAAGGATTAAACGTATAAATATTAAACACAGTTATGTAATTCATTATTGCATAAACAGATGGAATAAGAATAAGATAGATAACTGCTGGTGTTCATACATCCAAATACTGAATCAAAACATGTCTTTAGCTAATCTAAGCCATATCGCTTCTCTGTGGCGTATATGAGTCTCTTGAGTCATAGGCTTAGTGAAGGGATCAGCTAAGTTTTGATCTGTGTGTACTTTGCTTATTTTGATTTCATTTCTGTCGACTACTTCTCTTATGTAGTGGAATTTCCTCAGGATGTGCTTGGCCTTCTTGTGAGACCCTTGCTCTTTGGCTTGAGCTATAGCGCCTGTGTTATCACACAGCATCTCGATGGGCTGCCTAATGCTTGGCACGGCATCGAGATCGGATATGAACTTCTTCATCCACACAACTTCCTTAGCAGCTTCTGAGGCGGCTATGTATTTGGATTCAGTAGTAGAATCAGCTACTACTGGCTGTTTTGAGCTTCTCCGGGAAACAGCCCCTCCGTTAAGAGTGATTACGAATCCCGACTGTGAGCGAGAGTCATCTCGGTCAGTCTGAAAACTAGCATCAGTGTAACACCTTAAAGTGAGCTCTTCATCAACACCTCCATATACGAGAAACATATATGTGGTGTTTCTCAAGTATTTCAATATGTTCTTTACAGCAATCCAGTGAGCTAGTCCTGGCGTCTGCTGGTACCGACTTGTTACACTTAGAGCATACGAGACATCCGGTCATGTGCAGAGCATGGCACACATGATAGATCCAATAGCAGAGGCAAATGGGATCGATGCCATTTGGCTTATCTCGCGCTCGTTTTAGGTGCTTAAGATTTGTCTAAGATTGTTCCCTTAGTCATGGGAACGGCTCCTTTCTTGGAGTTGCTCATGTTGAACCGAGCTATGATCTTATCAACTTATGTGCTTTGACTGAGACCCAAAAGGCGCTTAGATCGATCTCTGTGAATTTTAATTCCCAGAATGTAAGCGGCTTCTCCAAGATCTTTCATAGCGAAACAAGATGAAAGCCATTTCTTCACTTCGTTAAGCATGGGTATGTTATTTCCTATGATCAATATATCGTCCACGTACAGTATGAGAAACGATACAACGCTCCCACTTGCCTTTCTGTAAACACAAGGTTCATCTTTATTTTGATCAAAACCAAACTCTTTGACCTTTTGATCAAAACGAAGATTCCAGCTTCGAGATGCCTGCTTGAGTCCATAAATGGACTTGCTTAGTTTGCAAACCTTGTTTGGATTCTCTGGATCGACAAAACCATCAGGGTGAACCATGTAGACATCCTCTTCGAGTTGTCCGTTCAGGAAAGCAGTTTTAACGTCCATTTGCCATATCTCATAATCATGGTATGCAGCTATGGCAAGGAGAATCCTGATCGATTTTATCATGAAAACGGGCGAAAATGTCTCATCATAGTCAATCCCTTGGGTTTGAGTGAAACCTTTCGCTACAAGTCGTGCCTTGTAGGTTTGCACATTTCCATGCATGTCAGTCTTTCTTTTAAAGATCCACTTGCTCCCTACTGCCCGAGTATCGGGGGTAGCTCAATCAAGTCCCAGACATGATTGTCACGCATGGACTGCATCTCAGCGTTCATGGCTTCAAGCCATTTATCAGATTTGGGATCTGACATAGCAGCTTTGTAGTTTGTAGGCTCATCGTTAGAATCGGCTATTGACAGAACGTCAAAGGCCTCATGATATCCAAGGTATCTATCAGGCTCATTTCGTATCCTTTCGCTCCTACGAACGCTTACGCTTGTGCTTGGGTCTGATGGTGCGACAACAATTTGTTGGTCAGACGTAGTGACCGTCTCAGGGTTAGGTATATCTCGAATTTCTTCAAGATCCACTAGATCACTATTTGTTCCTCGAGCAAGGAATTCTTTCTCAAGGAATTTACCTTTCCTTTTGATGGAAACAGTGTTTGCATCGGGATGGTAAAAGTAATAACCGGTATTACTATAGTATCCAACGAAAGTTACCCTTTCGCCTCGGGGATCGAGTTGTTGTCAGATTCGCTGGTGACATAAGCATCACATCCCCATACCCTGAGGTATGATAGTTTAGGAAGAGAACCATGCTCATATGGGGTCTTCTCTAATTTCTTGGTCGGTGCCAGATTTATTAAGCGGGCAGCGGTCAAGATGGCATATCCCTAAAAGGAATGTGGCAAGGTAGTCCTGCACATCATCAATCGAACCATGTTAAGCAGAGTTCGATTCCTCCTTTCACTTACGCCATTTAACTGGGGTGTGCCAGGTGGAGTAGGTTGTGAAACGATTCCACATTCCTTTAGATGACTCAGGAATTCAGCGCTTAGGTATTCACCGCCTCTATCAGATCGAAGTATTTTAATAGTTCGACTCAGCTGATTTTGTACTTCGTTTTGAAACTCTTTGAACTTTTCAAAAGTTTCATGTTTGTGTTTCATCAGATAGACATAGGCATATCTGCTATAGTCATCGATGAAAGTCACGAAGTATCGTTCACGATTTCTCGTTTCGATTCGAAAGGGTCCACACACGTCGGTGTGAATAATGCCTCACAATCCTTGGGCCCGTTCACCCGTATGGGTGAAGGGTGACTTGGTTAATTTACTAGATAAGCATGACTCGCACTCATCGAAGGAATCTGCATCTTGGGATTCAAGAATCCCAGCAGTTTGCAACTTCTTAATGCGGGCCTTGCTTATGTGACCAAGCCTATGGTGCCATAACGAGGATTCGTTACTATCAGCTTCGCTTCTTTTGGAAACATGATAGAGTTGATCGTTTGTTTGGAAATCTATCTCATATATACCATGTCGAGGTTTAGCCTCGAAATAAAATATATCATTAAGGTAAGAAGAAATCACATTTCCATTAAACTTATACCGAAATCCTTGTTCAAACAATGAAGAGACAGAAATAATGTTTCTGGATAAACCAGGTGCATATAAACAGTTAACTAAAGTAACTACAAGGCCAGAAGAGCATGAAAAAAAATATGTGCCGGTAGCAAGTACTGGGACCTTTTTCCCGTTACCAACGATGAGGTCCATGCAGCCTTGTTCTGTCTTTTTCCACTTCTCAGGTTCCTGCAAAACATTAATGATGTGATAACCACATCCTGTATCAAATACCCATGAATTGGAGGAAACAGTGAAAAGTTCAATAACATTTATTGACATACCAGATGAGCAACCCTTATTAGGGTTCTTGGTCATCTTCAGCTTTGCAAGATACATAGGACAGTTGCGACGCCAGTGTCCCATTTTGTTGCACTCATAGCACAGGCGCTCCTCGGGAGGCTACACCTGTGGTTTCTTGCCTTTGTATTAGCAACTCTGAGCACGTCCGGCGTGGTCCTGACCTTCACGTTGGGTATCAACGGAATAACCTCCTTGATTGATGAGCCGAACAATTAATCGCAAGAATACGATAATGTTTAGGCAAAGAACTGAGTACTACATCAAGAGCCATCCCGTCAGAGATGGAGTAGCCAAGGTCGATCAACCTGTCGCGATATGCTTTCATCAGCATGACATGATCGTATAGTGAGGAGTCGTTAGCCATAGAGCAGTTCACAAATTATGGAAGTGCATCGGCTCGCTCAGTCCTCTGACCCAACTCAAATAAATCCTTGAGTTTACGCATGATGTCATAAGCAGACATCCCCAATAAATTGTACCGATAATCCTGAGTCATGCTAGACAACATCAGGTCAGTGACGTCCTTATCATCGTCAGTGTGCTTTTGGAGCTCAGATCGCGTGTTCTCATTTAACAAGTAAGATGGAATACTCGCGATAGGTCGGTCAATGACATAGAGTTTCCCGAAGAGCCTTAAAGGTTCCTCAGGGTAGTCTGCCATGCGAGAAAGCCAGTCTCAGTGAAGGGGTCGAGTTGTACCATTGAACTTAATGGAGGTGAGTTTTCTTTAGCCTTCTGAAATAAGCAAAGTAGATTTAATCAGTATTTTCGATGTTTTATATGTCTTTAAAATAAGTTGGTAAAGTTTATTTTAAGAAATCGAGAATTCGTTTAGGCGACATTACTTGAGACCGCCAAATGAGCCTCAGGAGCAAGGCCGTGTAAACAAACTGACAACGATTGTCAATTATGAGACTCAAGTCACAACTCTCGGTATGAGGCCGCTATATACATACACTTGTATTTTGCGATACGTTTAGCCTCATCCATGTCCACTTTAGTAATATACATCCGTGGCACGGTGTTGAAATACTCCAACACCACGAACATATACGTCTAAAGCGATAGTAATCCTAAATGGTCGAAGTGATGACACGGTGTTGAAATACTACAATGTCCTCACCTTAGAAGGTACCCTCGGCACCAAGTGCGGTGTTTAAATACTCCAACACTGATGCTCCGGTAAATACGTTCCAAGTTCAACTTGAGATAGGATGGCACGAACTATCAGTTTTTAAGAATTACCATATAAGGATATTAATTACTTTTAATATTTGATTATCGTCAGACACGAACGATAAACCCAATCATCACTCGGGACCAGTAAATTAATTTAACCTAATTAAAATTACTAAGTTGTCGCGAATGGCATATTGTGTGTTAAACGGCATAAGATCATGATCTCGCTCGAGCCATACAAGCGAGATCATGGGGACATATTTAATTAAAATTAAATACTATATACGGTGAACAACCAAGGAGGCAACACAGTGCGTTCTTGGATCCAATTCAGCTCCCACTTGCTTCAACATCCCTCCGGCGTGTGTCCAGTCTTTGAGTCTTGGTATTTACAAAATTTGCAATTACAACAAATGTAACCTAGCTCTAAATATTGTATAACTTCGAAACCCTAAAACCTGGTCCAATAAACCAAAATTCGAAATACATAAATGGGCCAAAACATTTGGGCCAACCAGAGAAAAACAAACACGCCACGACATAAACAATTATGCAATTTTTAATAAGGGGTCGGCCGTAACACACAATAATCAAATTTATACATAATTAAAATTAAACAAGTAAAATTAATTCTGATTCGTAATTTGGATTTAAGTCGAAATTGCGAACTACCGGTTACGAAAAGACCGGTTCTAGTTTGCGTGCGGTGATAATGGCTCTGATACCACTGTTGGGATTTACAGTGGATATCCGGGAAACCGATTTTAATTTTTGATTAAAACCGATTTAATATACAAATTAATGCCAGATTAATTTAGCAGCGGAAACGATTTAAATAAATACACGGAAACAACTGTAATAGGATCAATCACCGTACACGACAAACATAGAAAATTATTTGTTTAAAATAAATAAATAAATCAAATTAAATTAAATATCTAAACGAGTTAGATACCTTGGCGGGATCCGAGCAACCGCTCGAGACACCCGGATTCAACGGGCTCGCGCTAGGACGAATTGAGACTTCTGACTCGAACCTGCGAGACAGATCAACGACAGCAGCGACGGCCATAAGTGGTGGCGGTGGTAGTGGTGGCGGCGGTGGTAGGGTTACCACGGGCGGCGGTGAAAAATATTTTTCCACCAGAATTGCAACCGGAACAGTCCCCACAAAAATCTCATCACCGGTGACTGGCGGTGACGCGGTGGTGGTGGCCGGCGGGTAAAGTGGCGCATGCCACGACGAGGGGACCGAGCACGGTGGCCTCGGCTGCGTCGGTAGCGCTAGGACCACCGGCTGGCGGTCGTGTGGTGGTGCGACAGAGGAGGCGACGGCGGCGGCTTGGGCCGCGGCTGCGGCTCGGGTCGCGGGTTCGGCTTTGGCTCGGGCGGATGCGGCTTCCTTTTCGAGTCGTGAGAAAATACTGGCTAAATGGGGACCCATCGGAATAGCGATGGACCACGATGGTGGCGTCGGACAACGGTCGGCGGTGGCTAAAGGGGGCGCCGGTCTAGGGGTCGACGTAGGGAGGGAGAGAGAGACTTTTGATTAGGGTTTTGTGACTTGTGTTGCAATTAACCTCACTCTCCCTTATTTAATTAAAAAATCGTGGACCGGGGCACTGATGGACTGGGCCCGGTCGCGATTTCTACTAATCCACCATACTGATCCGTCTGTTAAATCCAGTAACAACCGATCAGTCCGTTTATTTATTTTTCGAGTATTTTTGCCGAAATAGTTTTGCCGTTTTAATTAAATAAATAATCAAGTATTCATTTAATTAACCACTTAGTTCGCTTTAATACTAATTAACAATTAATTAGATTTTATAGTCCGTTGACCCGGGTGTAACTCTTACGGGTCAATATCGGTCGGGTTCGTTAATTCGTCGGGTCAGGACACCCTGTTTCCAACAAGGGATCCCTCCACCATGTTCAACACTCCTAAAATCCCATCCCTAACCAAATCAGGAACTTTGCAGAAATACGCAGAGCTTTTCTATGGGCTAGGGACCAAGCCAGAAACCCTAAAGAAATGTTTTAAGCGACTTTGAACCATAGCAGTCTTAACATCACCCCTGGAAAAAATAAAAAGATCATCTGCGAAGCACAGATTAATAATCCTTAAATTTTCACACCGATTATGAAACCGGAAAGAAGGGTCAATAGTAACCGCATGCTGAAAAATACGAGTCAAAATCTCCATAACCAATGTAAACAAATACGGGGACAAGGGATCACCTTGTCTCAAACCCCGTTTCCCATGAAAGAAACCAAAAATGTTACCGTTAATACCAATGGAGTAGGGCGGCGTAGACACACACACCATAATCCAATTGACCATCTTGCTTTGAAAACCAAATCCCTTCAGAATAGTCTCAAGAAATTGTCAATCAACCGTATCGTAAGCATTCTGAATATCAATCTTGAAGGCACATCTAGGGGGACCCACATCCCTATGATAATTATGCATGAGCTCCTGAGTCAACAAAATATTATCAGATATTCGTGGTCCATCGCTATTCCGATGGGTCCCCCTAGATGTGCCTTCAAGATTGATATTCAGGAGCTCCTGAGTCAACAAAATATTATCAGATATTCGTGGTCCATCGCTATTCCGATGGGTCCCCCTAGATGACC
This sequence comes from Deinandra increscens subsp. villosa, assembly GCA_039602395.1. NCBI lineage: Eukaryota > Viridiplantae > Streptophyta > Magnoliopsida > Asterales > Asteraceae > Deinandra > Deinandra increscens. The sequence goes on from JBCNJP010000006.1 coordinate 46,872,240, forward strand.
CATGCTCCTCATCCAGAGAACATGTTCGAAAATCAGCCAAACATTTTGCCTCTTCAACCTTCAAACGATCATCAGCAGGATTAGCATCAATCGCTTTTTGAATATCATCAAGCTTTTTACGCAGATTCTCAACTTTATCATGTAAATTGCCCTACTTGAATAACAACTTACGAAGAGGGGACTTCAGAAGCTTAAGCTTCTTAGCAACACAAAACTGAGACATCCCTTGAATATACTTGTTCCAAATCGCCTCAACAGATAAAAGAAACTCCGGTTTATTCGCTAAAAAGTTGGCAAACTTAAAAGGTCTAGGTTTACTATTAGCACATGCCATAATCCTTAAAACACAAGGGCTATGATCCGAGATTCAATATGGAAGAAAATAAGCACACGCACCCGGAAAACAATCCGTGAATTTGACATTGCCCATAATCCTGTCAATTTTCTTGAAAGTGCCAGTCCCAGTTTTTGGTTTCTGACTCCAAGTATAGTGCAACCCGGAGCTATTAATATCAAACAGCCCCACTTTATTAACACAATCACGAAAATCCCCCATACCAATATCTGGAGCCGAAGAACCAACCATCTCATCATCACTATTCAAAGCAGAATTAAAATCCCCCAACACTACCCAAGCACTATCCTTGATAAACACATCATGTTTGCACAAGTTATTCCAAAGGAATCTTCTATTCCCATAATAATTATCCGTATAAACTATGGAACAAAAGAAATGCTTTTTCGAATCCTTGCTCACAACCTGGACATGCATGACTTGGTCCGTTTGAGCAATCACCATGACATCAAAAATACCAGGATCCCATCCTAAGATAATATGAGCACCTTTGGAATAAACACCCCCATTAGAAGTCCAATCCCAACCCGTAAAAATACCTCTACAAACCCCAAACAACTTTTTCACATTAACATGCGATTCCAAAATAGCAAACATACTGAGATTATTTTCTTTTAAGACATAACGAACCTCTTTCTGTTTTAGAGGACGGCTCAATCCTCTCACATTCCAAGCAGCGATTTCGATCATTGGGAACCATGTTCAGAAGGAGTGCTTGCCCCTTTTTTGTGTAAACAGTACCCGACTCCATAAACACTCCAGTTTCATCTTGAGACTCCAAAAAATCGTCATCCTCATCGTCACCCGGATAGTTTCTTTTAAAAGACGAAGTGGCCTCACTATTTCGCCCAACTCTATTCACCTCAGCTGCCTCGGGATCAAGAACATCAAATTTATTAGAAATAATCACCCCCTTGCCACGATCTTTCACATCATTCTTTTGTATCGGTTTAGTAGCCACGGGTCTATATTCAAACTTAGATTTAATCTTTGTTGTTTGTTGTGTAGGTCGCTAAGCCAACTTCTTATTTGGCTCCACAAAGCCATCCTCATCCATCTGATTCATATGTAGTTTTTGCTGCTTTTTGACTCTATGAGGACAATGATCCGTATCATGATTAAACACACAACACTTGTTGCACCTTGGGGGTTTCCACTCGTACTCAACATGTATCGTTTCCACAAGAAAATCCTCACCATCTAGATCCGGAACACTCACCTTAATAGTCTCCACGTATTCATGATCAGCAGATATTTCAATTAACGCTCTAGAAAAACTACTTCTTCCCCAAGAATCGTAACACATGGAACTATTTAGGACATCAAGCCTCTTAGGCTCACCGATTTTAGTGGCTATCATACTCAGTCCGTCAGCAGTGAAAGAAGCTAGGGGAACATCATGTAGTTTGACCCAAACCGAAACCTTCTTGATGTCATCTTTTTTTAGTTGAGTAGTTAGGCTCCACATATTGAGAAACATGGGCCTATTTCTAATCTGCCAAGGACCTCCTTCCAAAGCATTAACCATTCCATGTTCATCAGCATATTTAAAGAAAAAGTAACCATTTTCATTCATCATCGTTTTCTGGAGACCGAATTTCTTCCAATTCTGCTGAACATAATAATCGACTACAGGAAACCCAATCCTATCACCCAAGAAATAACCAAACAAAGTGTAAGAAAGTTTCTTTTGCACACTTCTAACAGAATCCTTAGGCAGCACAACATCGACCCCATCTTGAGCAGCTGAAGAATTTAGAGCCCGAAAGTTAATTGTGCGGGACGCAGATGATCCCACAACCTTTTCCACGAATGAAATTTTGCAAACAGTAGCCGAAGCTTGCTTAATCGGATCAGCCAGACTCTCAACATTCAAACTTCCATCCTTGTCACCAAGATTATCAGCTCTATTACTTGTGGAAGAATTTAAAATCGGTTGAGGATTTAATTTCCGAATTGGGATCCAAATAACGGGTCAAATTTGGCATCGGGTCATTAATTTCTGTCCCCTCCTCAGCGGATGACATCAGCCCTACCTTCACCAAATTATTATCCTTTGAATTAATAATATGAGTACCCGATTTCAACCCTGCATTGATATTCTTCATTAAACCGCGTGTAGGTATTGGTTTACCATCCACTTGCTTCAAATTCGTAAAATTGGACGTGGGATTTTTCTTATCAGGTGGCTGGTTTTTGCTAGCCATGCATGAGACGTAAAAACAAACCCGTTGAAACCCTAATCGCACACCGACAATGCTAAAACGTTCGTTCCACACCTAAATCAAGTCAAGGATCTAGAACAGATACAGCTTAACTCAATCTAGACAATGGAACCGACAGTTATACACAAGGTGAACAAATAGTGAATCCGGAAACAAGGAACAAACCGTAATCGAACAAGAATCGATTAAGGACTTAAAAGACAGAAACGAACACCGTAGTCAATGCAATATGGCCGCTAACAATACTCGTACCCTTCCAATCTCTCAACTAACTCAATCACAGGGTGTTACACGATTAATGCACAAACCAGGGATTGAAAACTCAAACCTTAATTTACCGAAAATCGCTAACACACTCGTACTAAGTTAATGATTAAAGGAAGAAATCACAGGATTGCTACGTGCTAATCACAATTGGAAAATAGTGTAACAAAAGTGAAGAACGAATCAAACCAGAGAAAAACGATTCTGGGAGAAGAAAGTCGCCAAAATCGCCCTAGGACCCTAGAGAGAATTTTCCTGCATGCTCATTTGCTCCTTCAACGAGTTAGTTTGGTGCTGCATTCATCCTAGCCTTTTGCTTCATTCTAGCCCAAATCTGAGCTAGGAACCTGCACTCAAAGAAAAGATGGCAGTGACTATCAGGCCTTTCATTACAAAAAACACATTTAAGGTTACTTCCTCTAGACCACCTATCAAGCCTATCTTGAGTTAAAAGTTTGAATTGCATAGCCATCCATAAAACAAGGGCATGCCTAGGAATCCTATGGGAGAACCAAACACTACCAGTCCAACCCAAGACAGGATAAGCACCCATCAGATCATGATAACAGTAGGCAGTACTAAATTCTACTAACTCCCCATCACTCCTTATCCATCTAAGTCTATCAATCTTGTCATCAATAAGAGATGGGCATTGGATCCAATTCAGAACCGGGAACAAAGTAAACCACTCATTAGGAAAATTCCACCTACCATTCCTAACAATATCAAAAACATAAGAGTTATCAATAAATCCAGCCCTATTTATTTCTCTGTTATTAATGTACATATCAAGAGGGCCTAATTCATGCCACCTATCATGCTAGGCATTTATCCCCTTACCAGAGCCCACCTCAAACAAGATATGAGGCTTGACAAGTTTTCTACAAAGAAGAATATTTCTCCATGACCAACTTAAACCATCCTTTTGCTGCAAACTCCAAAAATTCCTATCAGCAACCAAATGCGCCTTTACCCATTTAACCGAAATTGAGTTTTTACCTGACACAAGGTTCCAGATGTGCTTAGCAATGAGAGCTTTATTCATTAGTTTCAAAGATTTGATCCCTAAACCCCCAGCATTCCACTTATGACAAAGCCTATCACAACTCCCTCTAACTTTCCCTCTAGCATTAGTCTCTTGAGTCCACAAGAAATTCCACATCATTCCCTCTATTTCATTAAGAACCTTACCAGGAAGGATAAACATAGAAGTCCAGTAAATACCAATAGAGAACAACACATATTTGACTAACTACAACCTACTAGCAAAAGACATAAATTTTTTCTTCCAACTATCAAGCCTTTTCCTAACTTTTTCAATCAAAACAATGCAATCATTATATAAAAGTCTACTAGAAAGTAATGGGATTCCTAAATATCTAACAAGCAATTTTCCAGATATGAAAGGCATAATAGAATTCAGAACCTGCTTTGTGGCATCCTTCACATTACCATAGAAAACTGTAATTTTCATCAGATTTGGTATAAGGCCTGAAACACTGCTGAATTCAGAGAGAGCATCCTTGAGCACTTGAACTGAGTACCTGTTAGCATTACAAAAAAGCATCAAGTCATCAGCAAAATATAAATGTGTTATTTTGAGGTCTTTACACCTCCAATGATATTTGGAATACTCATCATTTCCCACTTTTCTCTTAATAATCAGATTTAGCACTTCCATCACCAAAGTAAAAAGGTATGGAGACAATGGATCACCCTGACTTAATCCCCTCATTCCTTTGAAGAAACCTTGAAGCTGACCATTGACATAGATGGAGAATGAAGCTGTTGAAATGCACTCCATGATCCAATTTACCATAATCAAAGGGAACCCAAATTTACCAAGAATGAACTTAAGAAAATCAAGATCCATTGTATCAAAGCTTTTTGGATATCAATCTTGTAAGCAAACTTACCACAGCCACTCTTTCTGTTATAATGCCTCACTAATTCTTGAGCTAACAACACATTGTCATTAATCTGCCTTCCTGGAATAAAGGCACTCTGATTTTCATCCACAATTAACTCTAAAACACCCTTTATCCTATTACACAGAATTCTGCTATTGCATTTGTAAATGACATTGTAGCAAGCAATGGGTCTGAAATTTGTAACACATGAAGGATTATTACTTTTAGGAACTAAAGATATTGAGGTGGCATTCACTTCCTTCAACAACTTTCCATTCTTGAAAAATTCCATAACAGCTTCACAAAAATCATCTTTAACCACTCCCCAAGCAGCTTTGAAAAACTTTGCAGTAAACCTATCAGGCCCAGGGGCCTTATCATCATCAATATCCATCAAAGCTTCTTTGATCTCAGACTTAGTAACAGGAGCAACCATGGCATCAACCATATCAGCAGGAATTGTATTGATAAACAGAGACTCAGGATCATAAATTTCAACAATAGAACCTTTCTTGCCTAGAAAATTGCTAAAGTGTTTCACAAAAGCTTCACCAATTTAATCTCCATAGTACTACTCTTCACCATCAGCATCTCTAACCATAGCAACCTTGCTTCGTTTCCTTCTTTCCTTGACAGCAGCATGAAAATTATCTTGTATTACTATCACCATCCCTTAACCATTTAATTTTAGCTTGCTGTTTATTAAAACGGTATTCATCAATAAGAGCATCTTTATAAGCATTTAAATACACAAATTCCTCATCTCTAAGGGACCCATTCTCAGGATCATTCACCATCTCTCTCTGAACTCTTTCTAACTTAATTTTCAATTTCTCAGTCTTCTCAAACAAGTTCCCATTCATAAAATTTAGATTCCTCAAAGGCCTCTTTAAACCTTTCAATTTATACACAAGACCAAACATCTTGAATCCCAAACAGTGTTTATCCCAGCCCTTAGCAACAATATCATGGAATTCGGATTTTCTTGTTAAATAATTCAGAAATCTAAAGGCCTTAGCTTTCTGCTTACAACTGTTCCCAAACTTCAGCAGCATAGGAGAGTGATCAAATGTGTAGAAAGGTAAAAATTCCACCACAACTCTATCATAGCTGGAACGAAAATTTTGATTTGAAATAACTCTATCCAGCTTTTTAAGAATTCCACCACCAGTCTTTGGCTTACTGGTCCAGGTGAACTTCAAACCATGATATCCACAATCACTTAACCCACGGGTATTAAGACTGTCTCTAAATTGAGAAATAGAGGAACTCATAACAGATTTAGCAAAAGTAGACTCAGCAGGATCAAGAATGCTGTTGAAGTCTCCCATACAAACCCAAGGATGCTCCTTAATTAACTGGTTATGACAGACCAAATCAAGCCATAATAATTTCCTTTTGGCAGGGGTGATCTGCCCATAAACAAAGGAACAAAGAAAGCTTTCCTTACCTTCAATAGAATTAACAATGAAATGTATAGCCTGATCATTCATATCAAGGATTTGAACATCAGCTTTGGAGCATTCCCAACCCACAACAACTCCAGCCCAATCCCCATAGCAGACCAGATTAGAAATCCATCTCCAATTGTTATTAACTTGCTTGGTAACAGCCTCAATTTTATCAGCCCCCAACCTAGACTCTATAAAACCACAAATCCAAATTCCATTCTCTCTAAGAACTCTCTTGACTTTTCAATCCTATCAAGATTGTTCAAGCCCCTCACATTCCAAGCTAGGGCCTTCATTTTAAAGATTGAGAAAGAGACCCAGATACATTCATGCCATTCTCCTGATCCTCATCATTCTCATTGAAATCATCCTGCATATCACAAAAGCATTCCTCTCATCCTCCAAAATACATTCCATACCAGCTTCAAAGCCATTCTTGTTACATAGAATCATAAACAACTTTCTATGAGCAAAACTCCAAGCACATCTTCTTTCAAAAGGTGGAGCAATCTTATTAGTTACATGAACAACTACCTCATCCCTTTCTTCATTAGACAGACTTTTGTATCCAAAGCTGTAGTGAGAATTTTTGAATTATTGACAGGAATAAGTTCCTCATTAAGCTGATAGATAGAATTACTTTGAGAAGAATTTGTGATATCAGCTGTAATGTCATCCAGGTCATTGAAAGAATTGAATTTTTTCAAAGGAATAGGCTTGTCAGGAGGAATAGACTTCCCTGTTATGCTGTTGCCCTTTAGCCACAAACACCCTGCCATAAGAATTTTTGTCATCTTATGATTTTCCATTCTTACCTGACTTGTCATTCCCCTGATTATTCTTGTAACCAGTTTTCTGATCTTTTTTCTTCTCCTCACCACTACCCCCCCTTTACTAGCAGCATTAAGATTCTCAGAATTGTTACTAGCACCAACCTTTTTCTGATCTTACTGGTTAGTCACAGGTGTTCTACTAGAGGATACCTGACCACTATTCCGATTTTGCCATTCCTGTTGATTACTCCTCTTTGCTGAATTAATGGATGCATTAACTACAGGCCCCTTGTTCCCATTCCCATTCTTCCCCTCAGAATTCCTTAAGTCAAATTGCCTATTTCCAGAATTCCTCTTGTTAACAACCACTTGAAACCCATCAGCATCAACACCAGGCTTGCTAACATTATTATTATTCCTTGGATCCTTGTAATCAACAGTGTTTTGTCAATTGCTCCTCTCAGGTACCCATTTTCCAAGAGATAGTTGGAAAGGGTTTGATACCAAGTCCTGGGAGCTTGTTTGAGACCATATAAAGCTTTGATAAGCTTACACACCTTGTTACGATGGTGTGGGTCCTCAAAACCAGGAGGTTGACATACATACACTTCTTGGTCTAACAACCCATAAACAAAGGCACTCTTGACATCCATTTGGAACACTTGAACGTTTTTTAAGGTAGCATAGGCTAAAAAGATGCTGATGGCTTCTAATCTTGCTATAGGAGCAAAAACTTCATCATAGTCAACTCCTTCCTCTTAAGCATACCCTTGCACCACTAATCTTGCTTTGTTTTTCCCCATAATTCCTCTGTCATCCTTTTTATTTCTGAACACCCATGTAGTACCAATTGGTCTGCCCCCTTTGGCAAATCAACCAATACCAAAACTTTCTATTTTTGATTTGAAATAGTTCTTCTTGCATAGCTTCTACCCAGTTGTTGTCTTCTAAAGCATCCTTCACCTTGGTAAGAACCTCTTGTGATAGAAAGGCAGCATGCAAGCAAATGTTTGCATCAACAGATTTGCTTCTTGTCAACATAGGTGCTGCTATATCTCCAATAATATTTTCCAACGGATGATACTTGCTGACTCTTCTATCTGAGAATAATGGAAACTCATAACCAATGGGTGAGATGGGATATGATGTTGTGTTCAACTCTTGGGAACTAGGCATTGACCCATAGGATTCATGTTCAAAACTGAGCTTATTTGACTGAAAATCATTTGAGTTTGAAGGCTCAGTGATCATAGAGTTGGAGTTCTACAAAGACTCAGAACTGCCATTTTCCGGTTGAACTTAGACCGGAATTTCAGCAGGTTCCATTTGAACTTGAACCGGAAGTTCTTCCGCTTGATTTTGAACCGGAACAACATCTGCTTCAATTTGAATGACATCATAAGTATTATTCACAACAGTTGGCCTAATTGGCTTCAAGCTGATTAATGAGAAGAATGGAGGATCAACTGAGAAGTTCTTTGTACTGTTCCTCCAATGCTCATCTATTCTTGCATAGAATTACTAACTAGCTTATCACTCCCTATTTTTGATTTTCTTTGCAGGGCTTTTCTTTCTCTGAACTCTCTAAACTTCCTTTGTTTGTTTGACTCAGTTTTCATGAAATCATTGGTTGAAGGTTGGTTATGACTTTGGACTCTAGTTCTTTCAGGTGAAGCAGTATATTTATTTGATGCAAAACTATTTTTGACAATTTTAGCATTTTGAAACGGAAGAGTGAAACTTCCGCTTGAACTAGCTACAAATTCATTTTGACCAAACTTTCTTTCATTTTGAAAAGAATTTCGAGGATTAACTTTTCCTCTTGAAGGATTTCTCCTTCCTTGGCTTTCAAACACTTCATAACTTTCATTGAACTTCACAAATGGTCTTTGTTTTAAAGGCTATGACAGATCTGAGGTTTCTTCTATTTTCCGGTTGAACTTGGGTTTGAGCGGAGAATGTTCCGCTTGAACTTCAGCCAGAAAATTATTTCGCTTGAAAACTAAGAAACTTCCATTTTTCTCATTACCAATTAAAACATAATTTTTAATTTGACTCAAAATGTTTAACTGTATGGTTCTTAACAGGCGAGACTTTTCCTGTTAGCTTCTTAGCCAAGTTTTGACTTTTCACAGTTTTAGGTTTCACAGTTTGGTTTTTGTTCAGAGGATTAAAATAGCAGTCAGCTGCCAAATGACCAATTTCCACAAACTATACACTCTAGGATTCTAGGAGAATCATATGACTGAGTGTATCTAGGGGACTTCTTATTAGTTTCTTGACTGAAAACAGTTCTACCAACAACTTGACCTTTGCCAGTTTTAACATTTTCAACATGTTTACCTCCAACCTTAGAATCTTTTGGTTCATAAAAAGTTGGTGGAGGTACTTCAAGCCTTGGTTTCAAAGTGTTTGATTGATCAACTTCTGTAAAGGTGCTTGCAATAGTGATTTTAGTTTTGACAGTTTCACATTTTTCTTCAACTGCTGTTTCAGAAACAGTGTTATCAACAACTAAGCTGACTGTGCAATCAGTTTGTAGGGCTGGAATTGGCTCAATGACAGGTAAGTAGTCACATGGTGGTTTTACAGTGTTGTAACCAATCCCATTTTTGTCATACATAGCACCTTTCCAAAGTTTTTCAGCTTTCTCATTTGCTTTTTGAAATTTGTCACAAGTGAATTGAGCTTCAGTTAGCTTCACCTCAAAAGCACCCACATCTGCCTTAGCATGTTGGGTCTCCTTTCTTGAGGTGTTCAGTTTGGAGATTAAGTCATCAAATTGAGTTACTAAATTGGAGTTTGTTTGTTTCAGTTGTTCAATTTCTTCATTTAAAGCAGTTATTTTTTAAATGTATGAACTTTTTCAGTTTTTCTAAAACATTCTTTTAACTCCTTTAAGTTTGAAACTTGTTCAATCAGCTCAGAATTGTGATTCCTGTATCTTTCCACTTGTTCAATGCAAGCAGGAGAGCACGGGTGTTAAAACGTTCTCAGGAATAGGTTTTACCTAAGTTGATGACTCTTTTATGTCCATGAGTGCATGGTTGATTGGCTCAAATTCTGCAATAACATATCCTCATTTAACAAACTCCGTTTGGTTAGCCACAGCTATAGTTGAGTTACTGTTGTTTCCACTTCCACTTGGTTTTGGCGATGTTGGCTATGAGCTTGAGGAAACATTGGTGTTGTTGTTCTTGTAGCTATTGTTGTTGTGATGATTGCTTCCTTGACTCTTCCCATGAGCTTGATTTTAATACTGACCTTCCTTTCTTAGACTTGAACGCTCCCTTGCAAAATTACCCAGTTAGTGGCAGTTATAGCACTTGACCTTACTTTTGTCAAGACCAATACGTGCATTCTTGGCTCCTTTGTAAGTTCTCCCTGTTCGTTTATAAAAACATTGGGCTCTTATTGAGACCATAGCAAGTTGTGTCATAATGTCCATATCCTCTAAGTCATCTGCTCCAATGCACTCAAGATCTTCACGTGTGAAGTTGGAGTGTGAGTTAGAGACTACAAAAGCATGATGGTTGTTCTCAAAGTTATGAGACATAGTTTCAGAAAAAATTGAGTTTACGCTTCTTTGAGTTTGAAATTCAGTGGTTACAAGAGCAGTGGATTGAGGCTGAGATGCTTCAGATGCTGAGCCTTGTTTAAGGTTAATCTCCATCTCATAGGCACATAAGATGCCATGGAGTTCGCTCAGTTTCATTTTCTTGAGATTTATGCACTCCCTGATGCTAACTGTATAAAAAGTCCACATAGAAGGTAGTGATCTCAGAAATTTTCTATTAGCATCTGCCTGTTCAAGAGTTACACTAGCTCTTTGAAGCTCATCAAGTAGAGAAACAAATCGAAGGTATTGGTTGGTCATGCTCTCACCAGTTTTGTAACTAAAGTTTTCATATTTTTGTTTCAAAATGTCCTTTTTATTTTCTTTTACCTCACGTGTACCCTCATACATCTCATTAAGATCATTCCACAGATCAAAAGCCGTTTTGTACCCCTTAAAACCAATTAATATGGAGTTAGGTAGCGCAGCTTGCAAGGTCCAGTAGGCCTTGAAGTTAGGCTCGAGTTTTTTATGGTCTATGTCGGTGAACTTTTCAAGTGGTTTTGGAATATGAACTTCTTCATTATCTACTTCTGGAACAGTTACAATAATGGGACCTTCGGTCATAGATTTCCATATATGGTGGTCTAAGCTACGAATAAACCCTTCCATACGGAGCTTCCATGTGTCGAAAGTCCTCTAGAGTGAACATGGGAGGTTTGTTGGTGCTAGCGTTTGAAGTTACGAGACTGAGATCATTCATTTTGTAAATTCTTTTGAAAGAAAAGCTTAAGATAGTAAAGTAGACAAAAAAATATCAACTTTGAGGCACTGAAAGTCTTCAAAGTGAGAGCCAAAGCTCTGATACCACTTGTAGGATCGATATTACTTAACACCTAATTAAGTTACAAGATTTACTTGCAAGATTAACCTTGCGGAATTAAGTTAATCTTCACTTTACTTTAAACGATTAACACTTGTAAATAATAGTTGTTTGCATAAGTATAGTAACACATGAAGTAAATTATACTCGGCACTATTTGCATTAACTCAACAATATTACACAGTGATAAGGATCAAACATCCGTGTACAAGGTTGAAGACGAGCTATGCTATATATAGTGCTAAGGGAAATCAATGATAGCCATTAATTTCCAAACGATCATCTAGACCGTTGATTACAAAAGTCAAATACTACTACCAAAAAAGAATAATCTTTGACAAATGGGACATCTTGCGTGTGATCAGCAACTATCTACTTTGGGAGAGCGGCTTTCATTGAACTCTGTTCAGCCGGAACTTCTTCAAATTAAGACTTCAGCCGAAATCATCAAAGTGATATTCCTTACACTCTTGCCATTCTCGAGGCTCACGTTGTCAAACTCAAAAATCTACACCGTTTCTTTTGACCGTGCCCTGGACACCTTGCACACTCTTCTGCCTGACACCAACGGTGTCGCCGGTGCTGCGCTCGCATTTGTTGAGGCACTCGCTGAGTCGCTGCTAGCAACCCTTCTCATGGAGACTTTACCGCTGTCCTCCGCCTGACGCTTTCGGTGATCACACAGATTGGGGAGATTCTCGCATTACTCGAGAAGGCATGATTTATCTAGTAGATGTTGACATATGGGGATCTGTTTTACCCCAAATTTTGTAATGTATTGACTCCTGTACTACTGTGGAATCGTGATTTATCCACCTAAGTAATGCTATCTTTTGTAAGTATTGTTTAAGACAAGACTATGTATGTTATGATTATGTTATGACTCTCTTTTTAATTATGTTGTGATGTTATGATTCTCCTTATATGTATGTGTGGTTGATGTGTGTCATGGTATGTATGGTTATTATTATAATGCCTTACTCTTATTTTGCCTATATGTGAAATTAGAATCATGCCCAGACGCGCTACGAGAGCTAACAGGAACCCTTCTCCCCCTCCGCCTCCACCACCGCATATGAATGCTGCTGCCATTGAAGAGTTAGTCCTTCAACGTGTGACTGAAGCACTCGATGCTGCTAACGCAGAACGTTCTACCACCTCCGATGGACGTCGCTCACCTATCGGTAAGTTAAATCCACGATTGGATTGAAGATCATCGAATATCAATTATGAAGGATTGTTTTCAAGAAGCTTTTGGTCTAAACTTACAAGTTCTCGTGACTATATCTACAAGGACTTCATGAACTACAAGCCTGTTTACTTAAATGCACTGAAGGTGTAGTCGGACTGATTCGGTGGTTCGAAAAGACCGAGTCTGTCTATCGCATGAGTAAATACCCTGACGAGTATAAGGTCAAGTATGCAACTGTACCTTCAGCGAAGGCGTTAATATAACGGTGAAACATAGTACAATACGAACTGTGATCCCAACCCTAATCACCTGTCCACCGATAGTAGAGCTCGTTCTACCGGAATCACCACCCGAAGGATGCGATCACCAGTGGGGATGGGAAACCCTAGCAACCCACCAGTGAGATCACTACCCGAGTGAGGAGATCGATGAATACATGAATACTAGGGAAGTAGATTGATTAGCGCATGGATAAGAATGGAGCCGGTGAACTTGTGATATGTCGCTAGTAGCGAGTAGTTTTCCGATGAGAAACCCTAGTCGCCTAAGTCGCCAACCATAGAAGGATTTCGGTGACTTAACCGAAACTTGTGTGCTAGACAGAAATCGAGTTTAAATAGTAATCAACGATTTGATCTTCTAATCGTAAGTGTTTATTAACATTGTTAATTCATCGTTTATTATTGCTTCTCCTACTTGAATCAATCAATCACTTGGATTCCGCATCCGAGATTGATCATTGATATTGTGTTTCGACAATAATCAATAAACGATGAGGCTTGTGTATTAAATTGGGTTTGGCTTGGGTTATCCATGTTTAGTGATTGGGTGTTAGTTAATTATGTGTTTGGGCTTGTAAAATAAAGTTTGAGCTAGAGGGACAAAGGGCTTTGGCCCATGTAATAAATGTGTGAGTTTGTATTTAAACAAACTCACATCCTACTAGGTAGGTTTGCCGAAATAGACACAAGAGAGAGAGAGAGAGAGAGAGGGAATTAGTGATTTGAGAGAGACTAGAGAAAGATTTCGGTGGCTTAACCGAAATCTTTATGTTAGACAAATCGAGTTGTAATAGTAATCAACGTTTTGATCATCTAATCGTAAGTGTTTATTAACTTTGTTGATTCATCGTTTATTATTGCTTCTCATTCTTGATTCAATCAATCACTTGGATTCCGCATTCGTGATTGATCATTGATATCGTGCTTAGACTATAATCGAAAAATGATGAGGCTTGTGTATTAAATTGGGTTGGGCTTCGGTTATCCATTTCTAATGATTGGGTGTTAGTTAATTATGTGTTTTTTCTTGTAAAATACAGTTTGGACTAGAGGGTGAAAGGGCTTTGGCCAATGTAATCAATGTGTGAGTTTGTGTTTAAACAAACTCACATCGCACTAGCTAAGGTTCGCCGAAATAGACACAAGAGAGATAGAGGGAATTCATGACTTGAGAGAGACCAGAGAAAGATTTCGGTGGCTTAAGTGAAACCTGTGTGCTAGACAAAAATAAAGTTGTAATAGTAATCACCGATTTGATCATATAATTGTAAGTGTTTATTAACTTTGTTGATTCATTGTTTATTATTGCTTCTCATACTTGATTCAATCAATCACTTAGATTCCGCATTCATGATTGATCATTGTTATCGTGCTTGGACTATAATCGAAAAATGACGAGGCTTATGTATTAAATTGGGTTGGGCTTCGGTTATCCATGTTTAATGATTGGGTGTTAGTTAATTATGTGTTTCATCTTGTAAAATATGGTTTGGACTAGAGGGAGAAAGGCCTTTGGCCCATGTAATCAATGTGTGAGTTTGTATTCAAATAAACTCACATCGCACTAGCTAAGGTTCTCCGAAATAGACACAAGATAGAGAGAGAGAGAGAGAGAGAGAGCGAATTCATGACTAGAGAGAGACCAGAGAAAGATTTCGGTGGCTTAACTGAAACCTTTGTGCTAGACAAAAATCAAGTTGTAATGTTAATCAACGATTTGATCATCTAATCGTAAGTGTTTATTAAATTTGTTGATTGTAATAGTAATCAACGATTTGATCATCTAATCGTAAGTGTTTATTAACTTTCTTGATTCATCATTTATTATTGCTTCTCATACTTGATTCAATCAATCACTTAGATTCCGTATTCGTGATTGATCATTGATATCGTGTTTGGACTATAATCGATAAATGATGAGACTTGTGTATTAAATGGGTTTGGGCTTGGGTTATCCATGTTTAGTGATTGGTGTTACTTAATTATGTGTTTGGGCTTGTAAAATACGGTTTGAGCTAGAGGGACAAAGGGATTTGGCTCATGTAATAAATGTGTGAGTTTGTATTTAAACAAACACACATCCTACTAGCTAAGGTTTGCCGAAATAGGCACAAGAGAGAGAGGGAATTCGTGACTTGAGAGAGACCAGAGAAAGATCTCGGTGGCTTAACCGAAACCTATGTGCTAGACAGAAGTCGAGTTGTAATAGTAATCAACGATTTGATCATCTAATCGTAAGTGTTTATTAACTTTGTTAATTCATCCTTTTTTATTGCTTCTCATACTTGATTCAATCAATCACTTGGATTCCAGCTAGTAAATTTGATTATTCTCCTTAGCGAACTTGGTATGCCCTAGCGAACTTGTTTGGCTTCTTAGCGAACTACAGTTGGCCTTAGCGAACTTGATGAGGCCTTAGCGAACTTCATCTCTTCTTAGCGAACTTGGAGGTGTTAGCGGACTTGTTGTGTGTTTAGCGAACTTCACTCTGTTCTTAGCGAACTTGCATGACTGATAAGATGTTACTTCTAATTTGTGATACAAATATAACTTGTACTACGTGATCACATGTTCTTAGCATCGTTACTACCTTATTGCAACTTAGAATGTATTGTTCATGTGAATGAATGTTTTATATAACTTGTGCTCGTGTGAGACATCCCTTGGTATCTTATGACTTCCTAGTATTGGGTATACTAACCTTTGGAAGGTTTGCATTGATTGTTAGAAATCATGCCTCCTCGGAGAAATAACGAACATAACCCAGGAAACTTCACTGCTGCTCAAGTTCGGGACATGATCAACCAGGGAGTTGCTGCAGCTATGGCAGCCGCTCAGCTCCAGTTCCAAGGACAGAATCATCCTTAGTGCACATTTAAGACGTTCATGGATAAGCCCCTGGTGTTCAAGGGCAATGAAGGTGCTGTGGGCCTACTAAGATGGCTCGAAAAGTTAGAAAAAGTATTCGCTATGTGTAACTGCCCGGTGGGGGATCGGGTGAAATATGTTACCGGTACTCTTGAGGATTCTGCATTGACTTGGTGGAGTGCTCAGATTCAAATGTTGGGAATCGATGCAGCTAATGCCATGACGTTGCAAGAGTTTAAAAATGCGATCATGGAGGAGTATTGTCCTCACGATCAGGTTAAGAGGTTGGAACTCGAGTTTGTGAATTCAAAGATGGTAGGCTCAGAGATAGAGGAGTACACTGCTAGATACTATTTAATACTATGTCCCACAATGGTCGATGCTGATTACAAAAACATTGAAAGGTATGTGGACAGCCTGGCTCCACAAATTCAGGGAATGGTAACCTCCTCAAACCCGCTTAATGTGCGGCAAGCAATCAGGCTGGCACACAAGTTGACAGATCAGGCGGTAGCCCAGGGGACTCTACCACCAAAGAAATCTCTGAAAACTGCTCTTGATGGAAAAAGGAAACGGGATGAAGAACCTATCAACAACAATGCTGGCAACAACTTTGGGAGGTCTTCAAACTCCCAGAATCAGAACAAAAGGTTTGACAACTCTAAGAGTGGTTTCAATAACAGTGGAGGCGGCAACCAGAACCGTCAAGGTAGCAGTGGTCAGATCTCGAACCGGTACAAGGGAAAAGCACCCTACTGTAACAGGTGCAATATGCATCACACTGGTGACTGCAACAAATCCCCATGTAAGCGTTGTGGAAAAATAGGGCATATGGCCAAGAATTGCTGGAGTGAACTACCGAACCGACCAAGGCAGAACAATGATGGCCCCAAGGGATGTTTTGAATGTGGAAAACCGGGTCATGTGAAGAAGGATTGCCCCCAACTTAAGAAGAATGGAAACAACAACAACCACCACAACAACAACAACAACAATGGTGGAGCTGGTGGTGGAAACAGGGGAAATGGTGCTAGAGGACGCGCGTTTGTCATGGGGTCGGGTGAAGCAAAGAATGATGCCAACGTGATAACTGGTAAGTTTCTTCTCAACAACTACTTTGAAATGTACTCTTTGATTCTGGTGCTGAGAAAAGTTTTATTTCAACTAAGTTTTGCAAGTTGATAAAGGCCAATATGAAACCTCTAGAAGCTAGGTACACTGTTGAACTAGCTAATGGTAAGCTCATGATGCAACACATTTAGTCAAGGATTGTACCTTAGAACTCTCAAGCCATAAGTTCAGCATAGATTTGATGCCTTTCACAATTGGTAGCTTCGATGTAATAATCGGCATGGACTGGCTGTCCGTGCACCACGCAGAACTCGTCTGCCAAGAGAAAGTCGTACGTATAACCGCCGCAAACGGAGAAGTACTCTCGATTCAGGGTGAGAAGGGAGGCACTGTCTCCGAAATCATATCGTACCTCAAGGCTCAGAAGTATCTTCAAAAAGGACACGTAGCCATTCTAGCAACGGTTACAGATCAGACCCTGGCAGAAAAGAAAATTGATGATTTCCCGATAGTGCGTGATTACCCCGATGTATTCCTGGAAGGACTACCTGGTCTACCCCCCGCATCGACAAGTGGAGTTCGTAATCGATCTTATCCCCGGTGCAGCTCCGGTTGCCCGAGCTCCATATCGTCTGGCTGTGAACGAACTGCATGAGTTATCCACTCAATTACAGGAGTTATTAGATAAAGGTTTCATCAGACCTAGTTCGTCGCCATGGGGCGCGCTAGTATTATTCATCAAGAAAAAGGATGGAACGTTCAGAATGTGCATTGACTGCCGTGAGCTCAACAAAGTTACTATTAAGAACCGGTATCCTCTCCCTCGGATCGATGACCTCTTCGATCAACTTCAAGGATCCAGTTACTACTAAAAATCAACTTAAGGTCCGGGTATCATCAACTTCGAGTCGCGAAGAGGACATTTCAAAGACAGCTTTCAGAACGCGCTATGGTCACTACGAGTTCCTGGTCATGCACTTCGGCTTAAGGAACACACCAACGGTATTCATGGACCTCATGAACCGCGTATGCAAACCCTACCTAGACCAGTTCGTAATTGTTTTCATCTACGACATACTCGTTTACTCGAGGACAAAAGAAGAACACGAGGAACATCTACGATTAATCTTAGAGTTATTAAGGAAGGAACAACTCTACGCGAAATTCTCCAAATGTGACTTTTGGATCCGAGAGGTTCAATTTCCGGGTCACATTGTCAACGAGCAAGGTATTCATGTGGATCCAGCCAAGGTAGAGGCGATCAAGAATTGGTATACACCACGAGCACCAACGGAAATTCGGCAATTTCTAGGGTTAGCGGGTTACTACCGTCGTTTTATTAAGCGATTCTCTCAGATAGCTCAACCGTTAACCGCTCTCACACACAAAGGCATTCAGTACCGATGGGGCGACAAAGAAGAGGCAGCATTCCAAACCTTGAAAGAGAAACTCTGTATCGCACCTATACTATCTCTACCCGAAGGTATCGACGACTTCGAGGTCTATTGTGATTAATGCAAAGGGGTAAAGTCATCGCTTATGGGTCAAGACAGCTAAAATCTCATGAAAAGAATTACACAACTCACGATTTGGAGTTAGGAGCAGTTGTATTTGCCTTAAATTTTGGAGACATTACCTTTATGGTACCAAGTGCACGATCTACACTGATCACAAAAGCCTCCAGCACATCTTCGAACAAAAAGAACTCAACATGAGGCAGCGTAGGTGGGTCGAGCTGCTAAACGACTACGACTTAGCGATAAAGTATCATCTAGGAAAGGCCAATGTAGTGGCCGATGCACTGAGCAGAAAGGAACATGTTAAACCCAGAAGAGTTCGAGCTCTACAACTCACGATCCATGCGGGATTACCAGATAGAATCCGGGATGCCCAGAAGGAGGACCTGAAAGAGGAAAACTACGATTCTGAATCCTTGAATGGCATAGATGGAACTTCGGAGGTTAAGTCGGAGGTTAAGTCTCGATATTCGGTCCATCCCGGTTCAGAAAAAATGTACCAAGATCTGAAAGGACTCTATTAGTGGCCTAATATGAAGGCCGACATTGCTAAGTATGTCAATAAGTGTTTGACATGCTCGAAGGTCAAAGCAGAACACCGGAGGCCACCAGGATTACTGCAACAACCGACAATCTCTGAGTGGAAGTGGGAAGAAATCTCCATGGACTTCATCACGGGATTGCCCCGTACTCCCCATGGAAATGACATGATTTGGGTTATTATGGACAGGTTAACCAAATCCGCCCATTTCTTAGCTCTCAAAGAAAGTGACAAGACTGACAAGCTGGCGCAAATCTACATCAATGAAATTATCAAACTCCACGGAGTGCCCTTATCAATTATCTCCGATCGAGACCCCAGATTCGCTTCACAATTTTGGAGATCTTTACAATCAGCCTTGGGTACCCGTTTGGATATGAGTACCGCATACCATCCGCAAACAGATGGCCAAACTGAGCGCACAATCCAAACCCTTGAAGATATGCTTCGAGCTTGCGTAATGGATTTCGGAAAGAACTGGGAAACTCACTTGCCACTGGTCGAATTCTCTTACAACAACAGCTATCATTCCAGTATTGGAGCCGCTCCCTTTGAGGCTCTCTACGGACGAAAGTGTAGATCACTGGTCTGCTGGGCCGAGGTTGGTGACAACCAACTCACTGGACCGGAACTAGTGTACGAAACGACGGAAAGAATTGTGCAAATCAGAAACTGTATGAAAGCCGCAATAGACAGATAAAAGAGTTATCCATACAAACGTAGAAGGCCATTACAATTCGAGGTTGGTGACTGAGTATTATTGAAGGTCTCGCCCTGGAAGGGTGTTGTACGCTTTGGAAAGCGTGAGAAGTTGAACCCCCGCTATATAGGACCCTTCCCGATAACAGAAAAGATTGGAACGGTGGCGTTTCGTTTGGACTTGCCACCTGAGCTAGATGGGGTACATAATGTGTTTCACGTTTTAAATCTGAAGAAGTGTCTGGCTGACGACACTCTAATAGTTCCACTAGAGGAACTCCATGTCGACGAACAACTTCGGTTCATAGAACAACCCGTTGAGATAATGGGACGCGAGCAGAAAGCATTAAAAAGAAGCAAGATTCCAATCGTCAAAGTCAGATGGCATTCTAAACGTGGACCGGAGTTCACGTGGGAACGGGAAGACCAGATGAGGAAGAAATACCCTCACTTATTTGATCAAGCCTCCGCATCGAACTAAGGTACTAGCTAAATTTTCGGGACGAAAATTCTTTAACATGGGGAGACTGTGATAATGAACACTCGCATATTTATTTATGTTCATTTGATAAATAATTCCGGTAACTTGTTTCGTGAATTTATTTCGTGACTTTATGTGTTACTGTAAAAATCCACATTTTCGGGTGAAACCGGACTTCGTGCGTAAATTGGAATTTTTATGTGTAAATGACATTTTTACTTGTCCAACTAAACATGACATGCTAAACGAGTTTAAAAACAATTAGAAACATTTTTAGAATTTTTACTTCACAAGTTTTTTTTTTAGCTAAAACCCATTTATTTGAGTTTTATGCTTTATGTGTTAAAATAAAACCTTGAGGGGTCAAATATGTAATTATTTTAAACACAAAATCTGCCCATCTCCTCCCCCATCTTCATTTTCACATATCATCCTCATCCCCTCCTCCCCTTTCTCACGGTCACGCACACACCCACATCCACACTTGAAATTTCATGAAATCAAGCTTCAAGGAGCAAGAGATTGAGGCTTTGATCTACTACAAGACCAAAGGAAGCGTCCTCTTCACTTCATCTTCTCCTACCCGCGATTTCTTTTTTCAAATTTGTAAGCCCTAGATTCTAAAATCCGAAATTCTTAGGTTGCATGTGTTGATTTTAGTGTTTAGATGTTAAATGGTGAGTTTATATGCTCATGAATCATGTCTTAGTTTGAGGTATGCTAATTATTGATTTGGGGGTTATTAATGGATGGGTTTAAGGGCTGGAAATTTGAGTTCAAGACTGCCATGTATGTTCTTGTATGAATGTTGGGTGTTTGGACGTGGAAATAGGACATGTGTGCTTGTAAGCTAGTTCCTATGTTGGGATTTTGTTACGATTTTGGTATGAACATTTAGGGACAGAAATTACATGTTGAGATGGTTATAATTATGTTAGTAGGTATTGGATGACCAAATTGTTGCTCAAAATTTGAAAACCGAAACTTTTACAAACTATAAAAATTGGACAGATTCGTCCAGATTTTTAGTTCATTTTGCAGAGGTCATAACTTGTTCAATTTTGCTCGGAATCAGTTAATTCTTTTTCCTAGTAAAGTATTATGTATTAGCTTCGATTGGGCTACTCGCACACTTTCTAAAACATCCGTTTGGTCATCCAAAACACTGCTGCAAGTTAGGTGTGCAAAGCTGTCATTTTCTGTGAAAAGTGGACTTTTCAAATTGGTTGGGCATGCTAATCTTGTTTTATTGAAAAAGATTGTTAATTGGATATGGGGTTTATATATTAAAAGTATGATCTGGAAAGTTTGGTTCATAAATTCTAAGTTTTGTACAAGTTATGCAAGTTTTAAGTTTACTTTGACAATTTTACAAAAAGCTAAAAATGCCAACTTCTGACGCACGTAACTTTCTCAATGCTTAATGTTTTTACTTGATTCTTTTTGTAACAAGTCCTAAATGATATGTAGTAGTACATTCCTATAAAAAGTTAGGGGTTAACTCCAAGAAATGTGTAATTTGGGTATGTCACTAAACTTGTGCTTGAAATTTGACTTTTTGGTACATGTTTTGACTTGTAAGGTGAATCCATGTTTCTCTCCTAAATTAGGACATGTGGGTGTATGTTATGACTTGTATGATTGTTTGAAACATATTTGGTTGATCATACGCTATATTCGTCCTCGCGACAACCTCTAATCCGGTGAGGCCGTAATTACCCAATTTGGTCGATATTGACCAACCTGTAGAACCAAGTGCCGTGTACCAGTGCATGGGGCTGTAGTAGTTTTGCTCGTGTATTTGTGGAGATTTCGGCTGACCAACCATTTCGAGATAAGTTAACTGTGGCTATCCCTGATGCGAGTGGTACTTTCTTTGTTAAAGAAGTTATTAATGTTGAGTATGAATGGCAACCCCTAGATGCACTCACTGTTGTGTGTTCGGCCATGTTGATAAGGAATGTGCTAAACATAAACCCAAAGCTACGAAGGGGCCGGTTTTTTATGGGAAAGGGTTTGTGGAGGTGGGACGTAAAAAAGCTGCAAAGAAACCTGGATTTCAAGTGTCAAAGCCTCCCCCTCTGTTTGAATATAGGTAGGTTACAACACCTAAATCAGGTCCTATTCCAATGACCCAACGCACTGGAAAAGGGATCGGGTCAAAATACACAAGTTGGTAAGGGAAAAGAAGTTCATACGTCTAACCCTTTTGATGTTCTGTCTGATAAACATGAGTTGGCAACGGCTAGTGGAGTTGGTAAATTCGGCTAATGGTGATCCAAATCAGGAGGTTGTGGGTAATGAGAGTGAAACGGGTACTTTTATGGCAACGGGTTTAAAAGGGGCAAGCATTCTTTCTTTTAAGGTTCTCAATGATTAGTATTGCATCCTGGAATATTAGGGGGTGAACCGCCCTCTCAAGAAAAAAGAGGTTCGTTAGGTGTTGTGTGAAAATAATTTGTCTTTATGTGCTATCTTAGAATCTCATGTGGATGTTGATAACTTATTCGAAGTGTGTAAAGGGGTTTTTCATTCTTGGGATTGGACGTCTAATGGGTTGCATTCTCCTAAGGGTACTCGTATTATGATTGGTTGGGATGTTAAAGCCGTTGATGTTGTGGTCATTGATATGACTGATCAGGTTATTCATTTTTGGTTACTTCTCAAACATAATTCTATGGTGATTTTTTGCTCTATGGTCTATGCCAGTAACAACTACATTAATAGGCGTCATTTGTGGTCTTCGCTTCTTTTACATAAGCACGTGGTTAAGGATGAGCCTTGGGTCCTTCTTGGTGATTTTAATACTATCTTAAACATTGAGGATAGATCGATGGGTGCGTCTAAAGTGGATATTGGCATGGTGGATTTTAAGGAGTGTGTCAACAATCTGGAAATTATGGATATTAAAGGCACTGGAATGCATTTTATATGGAACCAAAAACCTAAAGGTGGCGTAGGGGTGATGAAGAAATTGGATCACATTATGGGGAATATTACCTTCATTGATAAATTCCCTAATTCCTTTGCTTTTTTCAGCCCTACAGAATTTCGGATCATTCCCCATCTTTTTTGATAATGCCCTCGTTATCTAAAGGCAAACCGAAGCCCTTCAAATTTTCTAATTTCCTTACTCATAGAATTTTCTGAAAGGTAACTATCTCAGTTTCATATCATATAGAAATTGATATTATATAGAATTTTTGAAAAAGAATTTCGAAAGGAAAGACTTACTATCTTTGGAGTCTGATCCTACACCGCTGCTCAATACCTTAGTGGATTGACTCTATTACATAAGTGGATTCCTAACGTTTGTCTCAATCATGACATAAGTAAGCAGTTCTTATTGTATCGGCCAAAACCTCACTAATTGATCTTTACGGTGCTTACTCTATCAATTAGATCCTTTACCCATAGACTAAAATAACTAGGCATATCTAATTTATTCATATTTCAACTTCTATGAAGTTTCTTTCTTTTCTACAGCTAATAAAAATCGTTGTAAGGAGTTCTTGGATGTGGTTGATGAACAATGGAAGTTTGATATTTGTGGTGTGCACCAATTTAAATTGGTCAAGAAACAGAAGCTCCTTAAGAAGCCGTTGCGGGCACTTCTTCATAAACAAGGTAACCTTCACCAAAAAGTGGCTCATTTGCGTAATGATCTTGATGCAGCTCAACGAGCTATTGATGCTGACCTGGGTGATCTTAATCTTTGTATGATTTATGGCGAATGTTTGCAACAATTCACAGATGCAAGTATTGATGAGGAGCATTTTTTGAAACAAAAATCTAAGGTTCATTGGCTTGCCAAGGGGGATTCAAATACCAATTTTTTCCATAACTCGTTAAAATGTTGGAATTACCGGAGTCGAATTGATGTTATCAAGGATGGTGATGGGGTGACGCATACGAGTAGCGACTTACATGCTGCCTTTGT
The DNA here is from genome assembly GCA_039602395.1 of Deinandra increscens subsp. villosa. NCBI lineage: Eukaryota > Viridiplantae > Streptophyta > Magnoliopsida > Asterales > Asteraceae > Deinandra > Deinandra increscens. The sequence goes on from JBCNJP010000006.1 coordinate 46,896,247, forward strand.
TAATCACTTTTGTAATTTTTTTGGTAATGATTTTGATATGGAGTTAGTTCCACCCTTGGAGCTGTTCCATACTAAGTTGGGTAATGATATGGCTATCGCTATGGTTTCCCCGGTGTTGGACGAGGAGATAAAAAAGGCGTTGTTCTCAATGGGGGGATGATCAAGCTCCAAGTCCTGATGGGTTTTTGGCTGCGTTTTTTAAAAAATCTTGGTTGGTTATCCATAAGGATTTTACTACAGCGGTTTAGGATTTTTTTTTCATGAGTCAATTGCTAAAGGAGCTAAATCATACCACGCTTGCACTGATCCCTAAGGTAACCACTCCGGCTTCGATCACTAATTTTCGTCCTATTGCTTGATGTTATATTATTTGTAAGTGCATCAGCAAGATCATTGCTAACCGGATTAAAGTGGGCTTGAATGAGATCGCCAGTCAGAACCAATCGGCATTTGTCCCTGGTCGTCACATCTCTGATAACATCTTGCTTACCTAAGAGCTCATGCACAACTATCACCGTCACTATGGTCCGGCAAGGTGTGCTTTTAGGGTCAAAATTCAAAAAGCCTATGACACGGTAAACTGGAATTTTTTGAGAAGAACTTTATATGGCTTTGGTTTTCATCCTACTATGATCAATTGGATTATGAAGTGTGTTACTACTCCGTCCTTTTCCATTTGTATTAATGGTGAAATTCATGGCTATTTTTTGGGTATGAGAGGTCTTCGCCAAGGTGACCCTCTCTCACCATACTTGTTTACCCTTGTTTACCCTTGTTTACCCTTATTATGGAGGTTCTTACTTTGCTTCTTCACAAGCACGTTGTTAATGATGTCTCTTTCATATTTCATCATAAGTGTGCCAAACAGAAGATTATAAACCTTTGTTTTGCTGATGATTTGTTCCTTTTTGCTCATGGAGATATCTACTCGGCCTCAAGATTGACAAAGGTTTTAAGGGATTTTTCTTTGATGTCGGGCCTATTCCCTAACAACCATAAGAGTACAGCTTTCTTCTGTAATGTCCCAACTGCAACAAAACAGGAGATTTTAGCGTGTTTACCTTTTTGGAAGGTTGGTTACCGGTTCAGTACTTGGGAGTTCCCTTAATCTCCTCGAGATTAAGATCTCATGATTGCAAGGTTCTAATTGATGGGTTGGATTCTCGTATTAACAGTTGGACATCTAAGTTTCTATCTTATGCAGGTAGAGTTCAGCTTATTTTTTCTGTGCTTTCATCGATGCATATTTTCTAGGGCCTCCATATTTGTTCTTCCTAAATCCACAATTCATGATTTAGAGAAAAAAATTAGAGGTTTCTTATGGTGTAAGGGCCCTTTGCAAGTTGGTAGGGCGAAGGTGTCTTGGAAGGATGTGTGCCACCCTAAAGCTGAAGGTGGTCTCGGGATTAGACGAGTTGAAGAAAATAATATTGCTCTAATGTCGACACATATTTGGAGCATTGTTACCAAACGTCCATCTCTTTGGGCTGAATGGGTGTATGCTTACAAGTTGATGGATCGAAATTTTTGGGACATTTGCATAGCGTCTAATTGTGGGTGGAGCTGGAGGAAACTTTTACAGATTCGACCACATATTCGGCCCCATATTCGGTCTATTGTTGGTAATGGTGAATCTACTTCTGCTTGGTTTGATTGGTGGGATGAGGTTGGAACGTTAAGTGATAGGATTACATCTCGCATGATGTACATGGAGGGTTTTTCACGTTCCACGACTGTTACTCAACTTGTCACACAACCTGTTCCAGATCATTGGGGTATTACGAGTGTGGTTAATCAGATTAACTTTCATCCAATGTCGATTGATAAACATGTTTGGCGATTTGGAAACGTGCATGGTGAGTTCCCCACAACGCTAGCTTGGGATTCCATACGTGATCACTCTCCCGTGGTGATTTGGAAACCCTTTCCACTTGTTGTTGGTTTTAAAAAACAGATTGCTTACTCAAGACAGATTAACTCGTTGGGCTCATCAGAAGGGCAACATGAACTTAATGTGTTGCCCTCTATGTGTAGCTGCTATTGATTCTACTAAGCATTTATTTTTTGATTTCTCGTACTCTTCTCAGGTTTGGAGATTGATTCGTGACATGGCGAGTATGCCTCATGTTTCCTCCTCTTGGGATAACATTGTGGACTATTTAGCTTTAATGGCTTCTTCTAAAACTTTATGTTCCATTGTAGGTAAAATCTTGGTTGTGGCTGCTGTGTATCATGTCTGGCAGGAACGCAACAACAGGATTTTCAGAGATCATGCTCGCCCTCTTGACGTATTAGCGACTCAAGTGCTGGATACTGTTCGAATGAAGCTCGCTACATTAAAATTTCGCAACTTGGCTCATATCGCTAGCGCTTTGGCGGATTGGGGAGTGGGGGAACACGCTTTGTCTGATGATGGCGGTTGATGATCCAGTTTTTTTTTTTGCTTAAAGTCCTAGTTATGGTCTAGGTTGTTTCTGTTTTGGTTTTTTCCCATGTTGGGGTGGTTTGCTTTGTTTACTTTCAGGGGCATGTCACCTGTCTAAACTAGAGAGTATCTATGCTCTCTACTTGTACTCATTTTGGTATATATAAAATCACCATGGTAACCTTTACCCAAAAAAACAAAGTTAATAAACACTTACAATTAGATGATTAAATCGTTGATTACTATTACAACTCGATTCTATCTAGCACACAGGTTTCGGTTAAGCCACCGAAATATTTTTATGGTCTCTCTCAAGTCACGAATTCTCTCTCTCTCTCTCTCTTTCTCTCTCTCTCTCTCTTAGCTAATGAGATGTGAGTTTGTTTAAATACAAACTCACACATTGATTACATGAGCCAAAGCCCTTTCTCCCTCTAGTCCAAACTGTATTTTTCAAGAACAAACACATAATTAACTAACTTCCAATCATTAAAGATGGATAACCCAAGCCCAAACCCATTTAATACACAAGCCTCATCATTTATCGATTAGAGTCGAAACACAATATCAATGATTAATCATGAGTGGAGAATCCAAGTGATTGATTGAATCAATGAGGAGCAATAATAAACGATTAATCAACAAAGTTAATAAACACTTACGATTAGATGATCAAATCGTTGATTACTATTACAACTCGATTTCTGTCTAGGACAAAAGTTTCGGTTAAACCACCGAAATCTTTCTCTGGTCTCTGTCTCTCAGGTCACTAATTCCCTCTCTCTCTCTCTCTCTCTCTTATGTCTATTTCGGCGAACGTTAGCTAGTAGGATGTGAGCTTGTTTAAATACAAATTCACACATTGATTACATGGACCAAAGCTCTTTCTCCTTCTAGTTCAAATCGTATTTTACAAGTACAAACACATAATTAACTAAAAACCAATCATTAAACATATATAACTGAAGCCCAACCCAATTTAATACACAAAGTCATTTTCCTAATATAGTCCAAACACGATATCAATGATCAATCATAAGTGCGGAATCCAAATGATTGATTGAATCAAGTATGAGAAGCAATAATAAAAGATAATCAACAAAGTTAAAAAACACTTACGATTAAATGATCAAATCGTTGATTTGAGAGAGACCAGAGAAAGATTTCGGTGGCTTAACCGAAATCTATGTGCTAGACAAAAATCGAGTTGTAATAGTAATCAACGATTTGATCATTTAGTCATAAGTGTTTATTAACTTTGTTGATTCATCGTTTATTATTGCTTTTCATACTTGATTCATTCAATCATTTGGATTCCGCACTCATGATTGATCATTCATATCGTGTTTCTACTATAATCGATTAATGATGAGGCTTGTGTATTAGGTTGGTTTCGGTTATCCATGTTTAATGATTGGGTGTTAGTTAATCATGTGTTTGTTCTTGTAAAATACGGTTTGAGTTAAAGTTGCAAAGTGCTTTGGACCATGTAATAAATGTGTGAGTTTGTATTTAAACAAACTCACAGCCTACTTTTTTTTTTTGGAAGGCAATGCATTAAACAAGGGCAAAACCCCTAGCAAGAAGCTAGAAGGCGCCAACTAGGAACATTACAAGAGAAAGGAATACCATGATTCCCAATTAATATGGTGAGACTTACATCGATTAAGAAACCAAGGAAAACTCCAAGTTTTATTTCGAAAACCACCCGGTGCACCGAAGGGGATTTGTGGTTGAAGATAACATTGTTCCTCTCTTTCCACAAGCACCAACACGTAGTGAGCATGATCGTGTTTAACGCCTTTGATTTCCACTCCAAAACCGAAGACCCATTGTGTATCTTAACCACATCTTTGACTGAGAAGAAGAAGAGGTTAGGGAGACGACACCATTGCGCCACGATGATCCAAATCCTATCCGCGAAGGAACATCCCGTAAACACGTGGTCCACCGATTCCAGCCCGTCGTCACAAAGAATGCAAGCCAACGAGTCAACATGAACATTCCTCCTTGCAAGCGCGTCTTTTGTGGGAAGTCTTCCAAGAAAGGCCCTCCAAATAAATAAATTGACTTTGAGTGGCACAACTTTGCTCCACACAAAATCAAAAACAATACCCTGCCCCTGAGCCGACTGAAGAAAATCTCGCATGGCTTTTACAGAAAAGCCTAGCTCAATATTATCCACCCACTGCCACCTTTCCCCTTCCCTAACAATTAATTCATTAAGAGCCACCCCTTTGGAACCGAGGTCTCGCTCCACCCGACCAATCGCCTTCCACACTCCTGTTGCCGCCATACTACACGGGATTAAACCATTTATCGAATTCCCACCATGAATACTCTGAATGACTATCCTCCACAGCCTTGTCGGTTCCGTGTTATACCTCCAAAACCATTTGGCTAAAAGACATTTGTTAAAGGATCCCAGATCCATAAGCCCCAAACCCCCTTCAGAAACAGGCCTCCAAATCTTATCTCTCGCCACCCAATGAATTTTTGACTTTTCTCCATCCCCACCCCATAGAAAATTAAAGCGTATTTTTTCCAAAGTTGCTAAAACGTTTTTAGGAGCCCAATAAAGCATCTAACACCGATTTAATAAGGGTTAGTCTACCCCCCATCAAAAGGTTCGGTCGAAATAGACACAACAGAGAGAGAGAGGGAATTCGTGACTTGAAAGAGACCAGAGAAAGAGTTCGATGACTTAACCGAAACCTGTGTACTAGAGAGAAATCGAGTTGTAATAGTAATCCACGATTTGATCATCTATTCGTAAGTGTTTATTAACATTGTTGATTCATCGTTTATTTTTGCTTCTCATACTTGATTCATTCAATCATTTGGATTCCGCACTCCTGATTGATTATTCATATCGTGTTTCTACTATAATCGATTAATGATGAGGCTTGTGTATTAAATTGGATTGGTTTTCGGTTAGCCATGTTTAGTGATTGGGTGTTAGTTAATTATGTGTTTGTTCTTGTAAAATACGGTTTGAGGTAGAGGTGCAAAGGGCTTTCGCCCATGTAATAAATGTGTGAGTTCGTATTTAAACAAACTCAGATCCTACTAGCTAAGGTTCGTCGAAATAGAAAAGTGAGAGAGAGAGAGAGAGAGAGAGAGAGAGAGTGAGGGAATTCGTGACTTGAGAGAGAGCAGAGAAAGAATTCGGTGGCTTAACCGAAACTTTTGTGCTAGACAGAAATCGAGTTGTAATAGTAATAAACAATTTGATCATCTAATCGTAAGTGTTTATTAACTTTGTTGATTCATCGTTTATTATTGCTTCTCATACATGATTCAATCAATTAGTTGGATTCCGTACTCATGATTGATCATTGATATCGTGTTTCGACTATAATCGATAAATGATGAGGCTTGTGTATAGGGTTGGTTTCGGTTATCCACGTTTAATGATTGGGTGTTAGTTAATTATGTGTTTGTTCTTGTAAAATACGGTTTGAGTTAAAGTTGCAAAGTGCTTTGGCCAATTTAATAAATGTGTGAGTTTGTATTTAAACAAACTCACATCCTACTAGCTAAGGTTCACCGAAATAGACACAAGAGAGAGAGAGAGAGAGAGGAAATTTGTGACTTGAGAGAGACCAGAGAAAGAGTTCGGTGACTTAACTTAAACCTGTGTACTAGAGAGAAATAGAGTTGTAATAGTAATCCACGATTTGATCATCTATTCGTAAGTGTTTATTAACATTGTTGATTCATCGTTTATTTTTGCTTCTCATACTTGATTCAATCAATGACTTGGATTCCGCACTCATGATTGATCGCCGATATCGTGTTTCGACTATAATAAAAAAATGATGAGGGTTGTGTATTAAATTGGGTTGGGCTTCGGTTATCCATGTTTATTGATAGGTTGTTAGTTATTTACGTGTTTGGGCGTGTAAAATACGGTTTTGAGTAGAGGGGCAAAGGGCTTTGGTCCTCGTAATAAATGTGTGAGTTTGTATTTATACATATCACATCCTACTAGTTAAGGTTTGCCGAAATAGACACAAGAGAGAAAGGGAATTCGTGACTTGACAGAGAACACAGAAAGATTTCGGTGGCTTAACCGAAACCTGTTTGCTAGACAAAAATCGAGTTGTAATACTAATCAACGATGTGAGTTTGTATTTAAACAAACTCACATCCTACTAGCTAAGGTTCGCCGAAAAAGACACAAAAGAGAGAGATGGAATTCGTGACTTTTGAGAGACCAGAGAAAGATTTTGGTGTCTTAACCGAAACCTGTGCGCTAAATAAAAATCTATAGAAATCTAGTTGTAATAGTAATCAAAGGTTTGATCATCTAATCGTAAGTGTTTATTAACTTTGTTAATTCATCGTTTATTATTGCTTCATATACTTGATTCAACTAATCACTTGGATTCCGCATTCGTGATTGATTATTAATATCATGTTTGGAATATAATTGAAAAATGATGAGACTTGTGTATTAAATTGGGTTGGGCTTCGGTTATCCATGTTTAGTGACTGGGTAATAGTTAAGTATGTGTTTGTTCTTGTAAAATATGGTTTGGGGTAGAGAGGCAAAGGGCTTTGGCCCATGTAATAAATGTGTCAAGTTTTATTTAAACAAACTCACATCCTACTAGCTAAGGTTCGCCGAAATAGACACAAAAGAGAGAGAGAGAATTCGTGACTTAGACCAGAGAAAGATTTCGGTGGCTTAACCGAAACCTGTGTGCTAGATAGAAATCTAGTTGTAATAGTAATCAACGGTTTGATCATCAAATCGTAAGTGTTTATTAACAATGTTAATTCATCGTTTATTATTGCTTCTCATACTTGATTCAATCAATCACTTGGATTTCGCACTCATGATTGATCATTGATATCGTGTTTTGACTATAATCAAAAAATGATGAGGGTTGTGTATTAAATTGGGTTGGGCTTTAGTTATCCATGTTTATTGATAGGTTGTTAATTATTTACGTGTTTGGGCGTGTAAAATACGGTTTTGGGTAGAGGGGCAAAGGGCTTTGGTCCTTGTAATAAATGTGTGAGTTTGTATTTATACATATCACATCCTACTAGCTAAGGTTTGCCGAAATAGACACAAGAGAGAAAGGGAATTCGTGACTTGACAGAGAACACAGAAAGATTTCGGTGGCTTAACCAAAACCTGTTTGCTAGATAAAAATCGTGTTGTAATACTAATCAACGATGTGAGTTTGTATTTAAACAAACTCACATCCTACTAGCTAAGGCTCGCCGAAAAAGACACAAAAGAGAAAGAGGGAATTCGTGACTTTTGAGAGACCAGAGAAAGATTTTGGTGTCTTAACCGAAACCTGTGCGCTAAATAGAAATCTATAGAAATCTAGTTGTAATAGTAATCAACGGTTTGATCATCTAATCGTAAGTGTTTATTAACTTTGTTAATTCATCGTTTATTATTGCTTCTCATACTTGATTATATTAATCACTTGGATTCCGCATTCGCGATTGATTATTAATATCATGTTTGGACTATCATTGAAAAATGATGAGACTTGTGTATTAAATTGGGTTGGGCTTCGGTTATCCATGTTTAGTGACTGGGTGATAGTTAATTATGTGTTTGTTCTTGTAAAATACGGTTTGGGGTAGAGAGGCAAAGGGCTTTGGCCCATGTAATAAATGTATCAATTTTTATTTAAACAAACTCACATCCTACTAGCTAAGGTTCACCGAAATAGACACAAAAGAGAGAGAGAGAATTCGTGACTTGAGAGAGACCAGAGAAAGATTTCGGTGGCTTAACCGTAACCTGTGTGCTATATAGAAATCTAGTTGTAATAGTAATCAACGGTTTGATCATCAAACCGTAAGTGCTTATTAACATTGTTAATTCATCGTTTATTATTGCTTCTCATACTTGATTCAATCAATCACTTGGATTTCGCACTCATGATTGATCATTAATATAGTGTTTCGACTATAATAAAAAAATGATGAGGGTTGTGTATTAAATTGGGTTGGGCTTCAGTTATCCATGTTTATTGATAGGTTGTTAGTTATTTACGTGTTTGGGCGTGTAAAATACAGTTTTGGGTAGAGGGGCAAAGGGCTTTGGTCCTTGTAATAAATGTGTGAGTTTGTATTTATACATATCACATCCTACTAGCTAAGGTTTGCCGAAATAGACACAAGAGAGAAAGGGAATTCGTGACTTGATAGAGAACACAGAAAGATTTCGGTGGCTTAACCGAAACCTGTTTGCTAGACAAAAATCGAGTTGTAATACTAATCAACAATTTGATCATCTAATCGTAAGTGTTTATTATTGCTTCTTATACTTGAAACATTCAATCACTTGGATTCTACACTCATGATTGATCACTGATATCGTGTTTCAAATATAATTGATAAATGATGAGGCTTGTGTATTAAATAGGTTTGGGCTTTGGTTATCCGTGTTTAATGATTGGGTCTTCGTTAATTATGTGTTTGTTCTTGTAAAATAGGGTTTGGACTAGAGGAAGAAAGGGCTTTGGCCCATGTAATAAATGTGTGAGTTTATATATAAACAAACTCACATTCTACTAGCTAAGGTTCACCGAAATAGACACAAAATAGAGAGAAGGAATTCGTGACTTGACAGAGACCAGAAAAAGATTTCGGTGGCTTAACCAAAACCTGTGTGCTAGATAGAAATCTAGTTGTAATAGTAATCAACGGTTTGATCATCTAATCGAAAATGTTTATTTAGTTTGTTAATTCATCGTTTATTATTGCTTCTCATACATAATTCAATAATCACTTGGATTCCGTACTTATGTTTGATCATTGATATCGTGTTTCGACTAGAATCGATAAAAGATGAGGCTTGTGTATTGGGTTTTTTCGGTTATCCATGTTTAATGATTGGGTGTTAGTTAATTTTGTGTTTGTTCTTGTAAAATACGGTTTGAGTTAAAGTGGCAAAGTGCTTTGGCCCATGTAACAAATGTGTGAGTTTGTATTTAAACAAACTCACATCCTACTAGCTAAGGTTCACCGAAATAGACACAAGAGAGAGAGAGAGAGAGTTCGGTGACTTAACTGAAACCTGTTTACTAGAGAGAAATGGAATTGTAATAGTAATCCACAATTTGATCATCTATTCGTAAGTGTTTATTAACTTTGTTGATTCATCGTTTATTTTTGCTTCTCATACTTGATTCAATCAATCACTTTGATTCCACACTCATGATTGATCATTGATATCGTGTTTCGACTATAATCGAAAAATGATGAGGGTTGTGTATTAAATTGGGTTGGGCTTCGGTTATCCATGTTTATTGATAGTTTGTTAGTTAATTAAGTGTTTGTTCTTGTAAAATATGGTTTGGACTTGAGGAAGAAAGGGCTTTGGCCCATGTAATAAATGTGTGAGTTTGTATTTAAACAAACTCACATCCTATTAGCTAAGGTTCGCCGAAAAAAACACAAAAGAGAGAGAAGGAACTTGTGACTTGAGAGAGACCAGAGAAAGATTTCGGTGGCTTAACTGAAACCTGTGTGCTATATAGAAATCTAGTTGTGATAGTAATCAACGGTTTGATCATCTAATCGTAAGTGTTTATTAACTTTGTTAATTCATCATTTATTATTGCTTCTCATACTTGATTCAATCAATCAATTGGATTCCGCATTCGTGATTGATCAATGATATCATGTTTGGACTATAATCGAAAAATGATGAGTCTTATGTATTAGATTGGGTTGGGCTTCGGTTATCCATGTTTAGTGATTTGGTGTTAATTAATTATGTGTTTGTTCTTGTAAAATACGGTTTGGGGTAGAGGGGCAAAGGGCTTTGGCCCATGTAATAAATTTGTCAGTTTTTATTTAAACAAACTCACATCCTACTGGCTAAGGTTCACCGAAATAGACACAAAAGAGAGAAAGGGAATTCGTGACTTGAGAGAGACCAGAGAAAGATTTCGGTGGCTTAACCGAAACCTGTGTGCTAGATAGAAATCTAGTTGTAATAATAATCAACGGTCTGATCGTCTAATCGTAAGTGTTTATTAACATTGTTAATTCATCGTTTATTATTGCTTCTCATACTTGATTCAATCAATCACTTGGATTCCGCATTCGTGATTGATCATTGATATCGTTTTTCGACTATAATCAAAAAATGATGCGGGTTGTGTATTAAATTGGGTTGGGCTTCGGTTATCCATGTTTAGTGATTGGGTGATAGTTAATTTTGTGTTTGTTATTGTAAAATACGGTTTGGGGTAGACGGGCAAAGGGCTTTCGCCCATGTAATAAATGCGTGAGTTTGTATTTAAACAAACTCACATCGAACTAGCTAGGTTTGCTGAAATAGACGCAAGAGAGAGAGGGAATTCATGACTTGAGAAAGACCAGAGAAAGATTTCGGTGGCTTAACCGAAACCTTTTTGCTAGACAAATTTCAAGTTGTAATAGTAATAAATGGTTTGATGATCTAATCGTAATTGTTTATTAACTTTGTTGATTCATCGGTTATTATTGCTTCTCATACTTGATTCAATCTATCACTTGGATTCCAAACATGATTGATCATTGATATCGTGGTTCGACTATAATCGATGAGAATTAGGTTATCCATGTTTAATAATTGGGTGTTAGCTAATTATGTGTTTGTTCTTGTAAAATACGGGTTGGACTAGATTAAGAAAGGGCTTGGGCCCATGTAATAAATGTGTGAGTTTGTATTTAAACAAACTCACATCCTACTTGCTAAGGTTCACCAAAATAGACACAAGAGAGAGAGAGAGGGAATTCGTGACTTGAGAGAGACTAGAGAAAGCTTTCGGTGGCTTAACCGAAACTTGTGTGCTAGACAGAAATCGAGTTGTAATAGTAATCAACGGTTTGATCATCTAATCGTAAGCATTTATTAACTTTGTTAATTCATCGTTTATTATTGCTTATAAAAACTTGATTCAATCAACCACTTGGATTCCGCTTTCGTGATTGATCATTGATATCATGTTTGGACTATAATCGAAAAATGATGATGTTTGTGTATTAAATTGTGTTGGGCTTCGGTTATCCATGTTTAGTGATTGGGTGATAGTTAATTATGTGTTTGTTCTTGTAAAATACGGTTTGGGGTAGAGGGGCAAAGGGATTTGGCCCATGTAATAAATGTGTGAGTTTGTATTTAAACAAACTCACATCGCACTAGCTGGCTTGCCGAAATAGATGTAAGAGAGAGAGAGGGAATTCATGACTTGAGAAAGGCCAGATAAAGATTTCGGTGGCTTAACCGAAACCTTTTTGCTAGACAGAAATCGAGTTGTAATAATAATAAACGATTTGATCATCTAATCGTAAGTGTTTAATAAGTTTGTTGATTCATCGGTTATTATTGCTTCTCACACTTGATTTAATCAATCACCTGGATTCCGCACTCATGATTGATCATTGATATCGTGTTTCGACTATAATCGATGAGAATTAGGTTATCAATGTTTAGTGATTGGGTGTTATTTAATTATGTGTTTGGGGTAGTAAAATACGGTTTGGGGTAGAGGGGTAAAGGGCTTTGGCCCATGTAATAAATGTGTGAGTTTGTATTTAAACAAACTCACATCCTACTAGCTAAGGTTCGCCGAAATAGACACAAAAGAGAGAGGGAATTCGTGACTTGATAAAAACCAAAGAAAGATTTCGGTGGCTTAACCGAAACCTGTGTGCTCGACAGAAATCGAGTTATAATAGTAATCAACGGTTTGATCATCTAATCGTAAGTGTTTATTAACTTTGTTAATTCATCGTTTATTATTGTTTCTCATACTTGATTCAATCAATCACTTGGATTCCGCATTCGTGATTGATCATTGATATCATGTTTGGACTATAATCGAAAAATGATGAGACTTGTGTATTAAATTGGGTTTGGCTTCGGTTATCCATGTTTAGTGATTTGGTGATAGTTAATTATGTGTTTGTTCTTGATGGTGGGGGCAAAGGGCTTTGGCCCATGTAATAAATGTGTGAGTTTATATTTAAACAAACTCACATCGCACTAGCTAGGTTTGCTGAAATAGACGCAAGAGAGAGAGAGAGAGGGAATTCATGACTTGAGAAAGACCAGAGAAATACTTTGATGGCTTAACCGAAACCTTTTTGCTAGACAGAAATCGAGTTGTAATAGTAATAAACGATTTGATCATCTAATCGTATGTGTTTATTAACTTTGTTGATTCATCGATTATTATTGCTTCTCATACTTGATTCAATCAATCACTTGGATTCCGCACTCATGATTGATCATTGATATCGTGTTTTGACTATAATCGATGAGAATTAGGTTATCCATGTTTAGTGATTGGGTGTTAATTAATTATGTGTTTCGGGTAGTAAAATACGGTTTGGGGTAGAGGGGTAAAGGGCTTTGGCCTTTATCTCCCTTTCGTGGAAGGTGTGCTCCCGATCAGATATTTAGGGGTCCCCCTTATCTCCTCGAGGCTGCGATATAATGATTGTGTTGTCCTGATTGATCGGTTGAATTCTAGGATATCCAGTTGGTTGAATAGATTCCTGTCTGCTGCGGGTAGACTTCAGCTGGTTGTTTCGGTCCTTTTGTCCATGCAGGTTTATTGGTCTTCGATGTTCATTCTGCCTAGCCATATCATCAAAGACATTGAGGCTAAGTTGTGTGTTTTCTTGTGGGGTACAGGTCAGGCTAAAGTTGCGTGGAAGGATGTGTGTGTTCCCAAGACTGAAGGGGGTTTGGGGATTCGTCGTCTTCATGATTCTAATAGAGCGCTTATGGCTACTCACATTTGGAGTATCATTACTAAAAGGGAGTCATTGTGGGTGTCATGGGTCTACTCGTATCACTTGCGTACTCGTCATTTTTGGGATATCTGTATTCCCCAAAACTGTTGTTGGGGTTGGCGGAAGATTTTGTCTTTGAGGCCTGTAATTCGTCCGTGGATCCGTATGCAGATCGGTGATGACCAGACTGCTTCTGCTATGTATGATAAGTGGTGTGCTAATGGCCCACTATGCAGGCATATTTCCCCTCGTATGCTGTATGATGCCAGAATCCATAATTCTTTCACAGTGGCTGAGTTAGTTGATAAAGGAATTCCGCCTGACTGGAACTTGATGGGTATTGATTTGCCGAGCCTTCATCCTGGAATTCCTGACAGGTTGGTTTGGGTGTCTGGGAATTTCTATGGGGACTTCTCTGCTTCAATTGCTTGGGACTCTGTGCGTGCTCGTTTACCTGAGGTTTCATGGGCTCCGGTTGTTTGGTTCTCCCATTGTATTCCTAAACATGCTTTTAATATGTGGCTTATCATGAGGAATAAGCTGTTAACGCAGGATCGTATTTTGCGTTGGGACAGTAGCAGAAGACAGAATCAAAATATGATGTGCTGTCTTCTTTGTTTTGCTGATGTTGATTCGGTTAACCATCGGTTTTTTCAGTGTTCCTATGCTCGTCAGGTGTGGTCTTTGCTCCGATGTAGGATGGATTTCTCTGTTGCTAATCCTGTTGGGTCTGAGATTATCCAGGAGCTCTGCAGAAGGGCTGGGTCTAAATCCTTTGATTATGTTTTTAATCGGATTGTGGTTGCTGCTGCTGCTTATTATGTGTGGTAGGAGAGGAATAATCGGTTGTTTCGCAATCAGACGCGGCCACCTGATGTTCTTGCTTCTGTTATTGCTGATGTGGTCCGTATGCGCCTTGTCAGTTACAGGTTCCGGAAGACCCCTTATGTCATTCAGAGGCTGGCTGAATGGGGGGGGGGGGTGGCGGATGGTTTCGTTTTTGATAATGGTGGCTAAGGTGTTGCAGTTCTGGTTGTTTGCCTAGCGTGTACGCGCTTGTCGTTTTGTTTGGTGTTTTTGGCTGTGCTTTCTTTGTTTCCAGTCAGGGGCATGTCACTATCTGTGTCTGTTTGTACTTTCTTTTTTAATGAAATCACTAGGGTTTTTCCCCTTTCCAAAAAAAAGCAAAGGGCTTTGGCCTATGTAATAAATGTGTGAGTTTGTATTTAAATAAACTCACATCCTACTAGCTAAGGTTCGCCGAAATAATCACAAAAGAGAGAGGGAATTCGTGACTTGAGAAAAACCAGAGAAATATTTCGGTGGCTTAACCGAAACCTGTGTGCTAGACAGAAATCGAGTTGTAATAGTAATCAACGGTTTGATCGTCTATTTTTTTTAAAGGGTTTCCCCGGTGATTCATTAAAAAATAAACGAGAACCAATACAAGTAGAAAGCAAAATCACTTTCTAGTACTAATATGGACATGCCCCTGAAAGTAAACAAAACACACAGCTAAACAAAAACACAAACACCCAATCACCAACAAACAAAGCAAACAAGAGGGAAGCAGCCTTAGCCCCCGTTATCAAACACAAACCCATCAGCCACCCCCCACTCATTCAACCGACTAAGAACAAGAGGGGTCTTCCGAAACTTTAAACTAGCAATCCGCATCCGAGCAACATCAATAATCACCGAACTGAGACTATATGGCGGACGAGTCTGATTACGAAAAAGACGATTGTTTCGCTCCTGCCAAATAAAGTAAGCAGCCGCAGCAACCACAATCCTGCTAACAACAGAGTCAAACGACTTGGACCCCATAGAACTACAAAGCTCCGCCATAATCTCCGACCAAACAGGGATAGAAGTCACTAACCGAGTTCTGGAACGAACACGATTCCAGACACAAGTTGAGTAGGAACACGAAAAAAACAGATGGTCAATGGAGTCAAAACTGGCACAGCAAAGAGGGCAAAACATCATGTTCTGAGTCCGACGTCTACTATCCCAACGTAACATCCTATCCTGAGTAAGAAGCTTGTTCTGCAAACTCAGCCACAAGTTGAACGCATGCTTAGGGATGCATTGCGAAAACCAAACCACACGAGACCACGGAACAGTAGGCAAACGCATACGAATAGAATCCCAGGCAACCGAAGCAGAAAAATCTCCAGTAAAATTCGGCAAAACCCAGACCAATCTATCAGAAACACCTGACCGAAGAATCGGTAACTCCAACCCTAATAAGTTCCAATCATTGGGAACCCCATTCACCACCAAATTAGCAATAGTGGCAGAGTTTTGAAGACGAGCACTATACACCATACGAGGAGTAATCAACTGGCATAAGGGCCCAACATCATTTCATCTGTCAAACCAAGCAGACAAAGACATACCATCACCAACAATAACTCTAATAAAGGGACGAATCAACGGGCGGAGCAACAAGATCTTTTGCCAACTCCAACAAATATTCTGAGGAATCCGAATATCCCAAAAATGCCGAGAATGCAAATGATAAGAGTAAACCCAAACGACCCATAATGACTCCCGTTTGGACAAAATACTCCAAATATGAGTAGCCATAAGCGACCTGTTGGTATCTCTTAAACGACGAATACCTAACCACCCCCCCCCCCTCAGACTTCGGCACACACAAGGACTTCCAAGCTACCTTGGCTTGCAGCGACATCAGAACCGAACGAACCAACTGGAGGCGACCCGCAGCGGACAAAAAATTATTGATCCAGCTCGAAATTCTAGAGTTCAGCTTGTCAACAAGAATACTACAATCATTATACCGAAGCCGGGAAGAGATAAAAGGAACCCCTAAGTATCTGACGGACAACACTCCTTCAACAAAGGGGAGGGAGAACACCTTAGTACTCCATGACATTGCAAAAAAACACAGTACTCTTCTGCACACTAGGAACCAAGCCAGACATACCAGCAAACATCTGTAAAGATCGGAGAATACTCTTAGCCGAATACAAATTCCCATGGGCAAACAGGAACAAGTCATCAGCAAAACATAAGTTGATAATTCGCTGTTTAGCACATTTATGATAAAACCGAAAAGCAGGATCACTACCAGTATTATGTGCAAAATAAGAGTAAGAATCTCCATAACCATAGTAAAAAGGTAAGGAGAGGCCGGATCACCTTGTCTAAGACCACGCTTACCCTTGAAGTAACCATGGACGTTACCATTAACAGATATGGAATAAGATGGGGAAGTTACACATGTCATAATCCAAGCCACCATAGTATCATGAAAGCCAAAACCCCTCAGCACACTCTCCAAAAACGACCAATTGACAGTGTCATACGCTTTCTGAATGTCCACCTTAAAAGAACATCTCGGAGGACCATACTACCTATGGTAATTGTGCATAAGCTCATGGGTAAGTAAAATGTTATCAGAAATCATTCTACCCGGAATAAAGGCAGAATGATTGATGCTAATAATATGGCCGAGCCCATCCTTGATTCTATTAGCAATAATCTTGCTGATGCAATTATAGAAAATATTACAACAAGCAATTGGACGATAATCCAACACAGAAGCGGGAGTAGGGACCTTTTGGAATGAGAGCAAGAAACGTATGATTGATTTCCTGTAAAAGTTTGTTCGTCACAAAGAAATCCTTCATAGCAGCAGTAAACTCCTCACCAATGATAAGCCACGCTTTTTTGAAAAACGCCGCCGAATACCAATCCGGCCCCGGGGCCTTATCATCACTCATAGAAAACATCACACTACGAATCTCCTCATTCGAAACCATCCTAATCATATTAGTCGCAACCTTAGCATCAAGACGATTAGAAAAGAGCCCCTCAATACCATCAAGATTAGCCATCTCCTCAATACCAAGGAAGTTTTCATAGTGAGATACAAGGGCCTCTGGCATCGCATCACCCTCATGAGTCACACCATGAACATCACAAATAGAATCGATCCTGTTCCGGTGATTCCTACATTTAAGCGAGTTATGATTGAAAGCCGTATTAGAATCCCCCGTAGCTAGCCAATGAATCTTGGACTTTTGTTTCAGAAAACGCTCCTCAACAGGAATAGCAACCTGAAATCGCCTAAGGCACTCCGCCTCCCAATTACGAATAATCTGATTTGAAGGGTTCAGATCGACAGCCTTTTGAGCCTCATCCAGCTGCATACGCAACGTATGAACGGTCTTATGAATATCTCCTTGCATGGTGAGCATTTTACGTAACGGCCTTTTAAGCAATTTCATTTATTTCACCACCCTAAATTGATGAACCCCATGAACAACCACATCCCAATTATCTTTAACCACCTCTAAAAAATCCAGCTTGTAAGCTAAAAAATTGATAAATTTGAACGGGGCATGCTTTCTGTTAAACTAGCCAGGAAATTTTGAGAACACACGGAGACTGATCCGAGCTGCGGTACGGATAAAAGCCAACCGAAACATTAGGAAAAAGATCCGTAAGCCCCATATTCCCTATAACCCGATCAAGTTTTTTCAACACACCCACACCGCCTTTAGGTTTTTAATTCCAAGTAAATTGAAGCCCACTACTATTTAAGTCAAAAACCTCCAGATTCCTGATGCATTCATTGAATTCGACCATTCCAAAATCGAATTTAGACGAACCGGTGGACTTTTCATCAACATGGAGAGTAGTGTTGAAATCACTCAAAATAATCCACGCACTATCCTTCACAAAACAACTCATGCGTTTCCAAGTTTTGCCACAACTTCCTACGAGAAACATAATAATTGGTAGCATAAATAAACGAGCAAAACATAACCACGTGAGAATGCTTAATAGTCACTTGCACATGAAGAACTTGGTCTGTCATAGAAAGAATCATAACATCCAAAACATACGTGTCCCAACCCACAATAATACGGGTCCACTTGGTACAATACATAGAATTAGACACCCAATCCCATTTGCGAAAAATCCCATTACACACCTTCGAAAGATTAGCCACATCCACATGAGACTCCAAGATAGCACACAAACTTAACTTGTGATCACGAACCAACTGACGAACCTCATTTTGTTTTAGC
>JBCNJP010000006.1:46915010-47039778 GCA_039602395.1 Deinandra increscens subsp. villosa
CATTCCAAGAAGCTAAATTAATCATTGGGAAACATTTGGTGAAGGAGTGCTTGCCCCTTTAAAATTGTCGGCCATAAACTCACCAGTTTCATCATCAACATCACGAATCACCTCCTCTTGAGTACCACCCCAATCAGTATAATATTGGGAAGTCAAAACAAAGTACCTATTAGAATTCACGGAGCTACTAGGCTCCTTGCCATTTTTGGAACCAGCCTTCGACGACTCACCCCCACTACCCGTCGGCACATTCACATTTTTCGAAGCTCCCTTAGACGACTCACCCCCACTGTTACCCCAGATTGGTTTATATTCAAACTTCTTAGGTTGCTTAGGGACCCGATAGCCAACCTGTTTCGCACTCTTTTTACGATTTACCAAAGTGTACCCATCCGTGTCAACCAAGGGGACTTACTTTTCCACCGTACTAGTAGGAGAACGTTTGTGTTTAGGACACTCATGCACTTGATGACCGAAGACACAGCAATGGTCACAACGAGGAGGTTTCCATTCAAACTCGACTTGCATCGATTCCTTTATATAGTTTTCTCCATTTTCATCTGGAATAGCTACGGTAATTTTATCCACAAACTTATGAGCAGCAGAGATTTCAATGAAAGCACGGGCATAGCTACTTCTCCCCCACACATCATGACACATCTCTGAAGTATACGCATCAAGATGTCTTGGTTTACCAACTTCGGTAGCCAACATGCTTAACCCATCATCCGTATAGGCCGCTAAGGGCACATCATGCAGTTTGACCCACACCGCCACCATATCAATATCCTCATTTTTCAACACAACATTAGGCAACCAAATATTAAGAAATATAGGCTCGTTACGGATCACCCAGGGACCTCCCTCTAAGACATCCTATAACACCCCAACCGACGGTGGAATTTACGTCGGGGTGCTAAGATTGTCCAGATGCTCACAACACTATTTAAGTTGTTATATTTAATCATGCCAATTTTCATAAAACAACCAACAAAGTCAAACATAAACATATCGCGAAAACATCGAGTTCATACATCTCAAAAAGTTCTAGATTTATTTAAAAGGTCTACTAAGTCCCATGCATAATCCTATGGTGTCGATAACAATCATAAAACAGCAACACCTGCAACATGTAGAAAAATAAGGTCAACTACAAGACTTGGTGAGTAACCATAGGTTTGAATATCTATATAATTTGAATATAAGCGTTTCATGTGTCAAGCGTACATTTCTAAATCATGATCAACATGTATAAGTGATGTGCACCAAACCTAGACAAGTAAGGGAGCAATCTCCCGGCGCCACACGCGAGGCAGACCAGGTGGGTTGTCAGCCAATAGATCTATCATTGTTGCCACGACTCGATGGTTAATGGTACATATGCGATTAGAGACTAGCGACTAGCGATTAGCGATTAGAGAATACAACAAACAAATCACAAGTATCACATAATCAGAGAATCACACATAGAGCACATAGAATCGTATGTTTGGTTTTTGTAATAAAGCGATTATAGATTTAAATATCGATACATGTTGCAACCCAAAACATTAAAATAAAAGAGGGACTATGATCACTCACCTGATGGTGAAACAAACGAGTGAGAAACTGAGATAGCGGCGCGAAATCAAACCCGAAGATCACCTTAACGATCAAACGTTGTACTGGAACACCGACAATTCAAAAATAAATAAGTAAATAATTAGATAAAGCGAGCGACTCGAACGACACGATAGGCATGATCGGATTCACAACATGGTGATTTATTTGAGTGATAATGTGAAGGTTTAAATAATTAAATGGGTCATACCTAAATCTAGGTCAAACATTTGGCATATAATTATCTATTTAACTTGAAAATTTTACGACGTCTCAAATATTGCTTATTTTCTATAAAATCATCCAGACAATATTTAGACCCCAAAAATTAATTATGGGCTGATCTAAACATATAGATGTGCCATATAAAATGTCAAGTCTTGATTCAAACGTTAACCCAACAATTTAGCCAAAAATAATTATTTTTAATCTCAAAATTTCTAGTTAGTTCAATCTCAAATCATCAATCAACTAGGGTTTCTCTTTTAGCAAGCACATCTACCTTAACATAATATTTATGATAAACTAAGGACTTATAACCTAGATCTATGCTTTGCATAACATTAAATTAACCATGGATCTATGGATCTAAACATATATATCTTTATTTTTCAAGAAATACTCATCAAAATACATATTTCCTAAACAAAACCCTAGATCTAAAGGTAAGATGATGATTTTTACTAGATCTAAACCTAGATCTATATTCAAGTTCATGCATTTCATACATTTAAACAACGTTCAAGTAGTGATGGCCATAAAACCCTAAGATCTATGAAGATCCATAAAGAAAGATTAGGAAAAAGTAAGCTTTTATCATAAAAATCAAGTCTTTGGGTTACAAATTCTAGATCTAACAAGTATGATGATTCCTTACATTAAAACATGCATAAAATTGGGATCTTTAACCAACCATAACAAGAACCAAGTTGGTCAATCAAGATCTAGTAAAAAAAACCAATAAAAGTTTATAAAAATTGTTGAAAAACTAATAAAAATCAAGTCTTTTATGTAACATCACTAGATCTATGATCTAAGATCTAGATCTAGGTTTAAAAGATGATAACAGAAGGATCTTGACTAGATCTTGAAGAGAAAAGAAGAGGGTAGAAGCAAGAACCAAGAAAACGCACACTTGATTCAACACTAGTTTTCTTCAAATTTGAGCCCCAAATCCTCCAAGATCTTAAATCCTTAGCCTCTCCAGCCGTTTTAGGGTTTTTAAGATGCTTAGAATGAGAGAAATGACGGTTGGAACGAGTTTAGAACCTTAAATAGGCGAATTTAGGTCAAAAAACGAATCTGGTCACGACGTTATCGGTGGGAGTATCGCGCCGCGCCACCTAGGAGCCGTCGCGATACGTGGCGCATTATTTCTGGGTGCGCGCACGCGTTATTTTGCTTCCAGTTTCGCGTTAAAAGTCCGTTTTGACCCCCGTTTTCACCCATTTTCTCTATCTAACATGCCAACCACATTTAATCCACTCAATTTGATATATGATTTGACCCATATTGATTATTGAATAATAAAAAATTACACACAAAATGCAATTTAGGTCGATTTTGTCGTTTTTATCGGTTTTAAGCAAATCACCAACGTTTAGCGATCCGATCAAGTGCGTGATGACTCATGATATGTTTTATGATTATAAAAGTCATGAATATGATAAAATTGATATACAAACTCAAAAACGTGATCTCCCAATTTAAATCGAAATCGCGCGGGATTTACCGAACTTTCATCGTTTTCGTCCTAGACCTTGAATTCACACCAACCTTCACTTGTATTCACTTGTGTGCTTAACTAGTATCACACCCAATTGTTATACATGTTTAGATTGATCAAATTCCCGGTTAAAACGTAATTAACATCGTGTCCGCGTAAAATCCGAAATAAGGACAAATCAACTCAATAAACATTATAATGAATCACATCACATCAAATGAGGTATAAAACATCATAGAAAACATAACTCTTCATTTATTAATGATCATGGGATTGGTTACATGGATTCAGGTCGGATCTGACAAATCGGAAAACCCGAAATGTTACACATCCATCATACACTTTTGATCACTAAACTGGAAGAAAAAGAAGCCATTCCCATTCATCATACTCTTAACAATCCCATACTTCCTCCAATTTTGTCTAGTGTAATATTCCACAACCGAATAAGCAAGCCTATCGCCCAAAAAATAACCATACAACGTATAGCCCATCTTACTAGAAACACGTCTAACAGTGTCCAACGGAATAACCACATCCACCCTATATTCGTTAGACCCATAATTTAACACCCTGAAATTTGCTTTAGAAAGACCAGAATTCTTCTCCTTAGTGACCACATTAGCATATGATGTTACCTGAGGTTGAGGGTTTTGATGTGGGAGTATCGGGTTCTCAATAGGAGCTTTAGGATCCACCAGAACTTCATTCACATTCAGGTTAGGTAAATCACTTTTAGGTTCCACACTAGAATCCGGCACCTGCAATGACGATGGAGGTTTACGCAAAGGAACCCGGCCATCAATGTTTTAACACGTTGCGCCAAGGACGACGCAGCCTTAGGTTTGGAGTTCAGAATAATCGGTTGCATGAGAGCATGCAACCCTAGCCGCCAACCAGCACAGAAACTCGATCGGCCGTCGGAATCCAAACTAACCCTCTAAGGCGCTAGCAAATTCGTACCGGCCACCGATTCAATACAAGGATCTACGACAAATACAACTTGCACTTAATCTCCGACGATCACAGATTGCTACACACCCAAGAGAACTCAATCTAATTCCCGGAAAAAAATTGAATGGAAAATGACGAACCCTAATAGGGATCGAACGAGAGAAACACACCATAATTGAAATCGATTTGGCTGCTAACACTACTCGTAACTCATCACAATCTCAGCTGGATCGATCACAGGGAGTTACACAACTACTGAGCAATTATACTTTGTAAACAAACCCTAAAAACTACAACATCCGCTAACACATCTCGTACCGGAACAGCGATTAGTAATGACGATGATAGGAATGCTATGAGCTAATCTCAAACAATTAACGTGAAGAAATAAAGAACAACGATAGGAACAAGATCGATCAAACTAAGGAGAAGAAACCCTAGGTTGCCAAAATCGCCTAGAGAGAGTAACTCCTTAACTTTTTGGTTTGATCATCTAGTCATAAGTGTTTTATTAACAATTCATCGTTTATTATTGCTTCTCATACTTGATTCAATCAATCACTTGGATTCCGCATTCGTGATTGATCATTGATATCATGTTTGGACTATAATCGAAAAATGATGAGGCTTGTGTATTAAATTGGGTTGGGATTCGGTTATCCATGTTTAGTGATTGGGTGATAGTTAGTTATGTGTTTGTTCTTGTAAAATACGGTTTAGGGTAGAGGGGCAAAGGGCTTTGGCCCATGTAATAAATGTGTGAGATCGTATTTAAACAAACTCATATCACACTAGCTAGGTTTGCCGAAATAGACGCAAGAGAGAGAGGGAATTCATGACTTGAGAAAGACCAGAGAAAGATTTCGGTGGCTGAACCGAAACCTTTTTGCTAGACAGAAATCGAGTTGTAATAGTAATAAACGGTTTGATCATCTAATCGTAAGTGTTTATTAACTTTGTGTATTCATCGGTTATTATTGCTTCTCATACTTGATTCAATCAATCACTTGGATTCCACACTCATTATTGATCATTGATATCATGGTTCGACTATAATCGATGAGAATTAGGTTATCCATGTTTAATGATTGGGTGTTAGCTAATTATGTGTTTGTTCTTGTAAAATACGGGTTGGACTAGAGGAAGAAAGGGCTTGGGCCTATGTAATAAATGTGTGAGTTTGTATTTAAACAAACTCACATCCTAATAGCTAAGGTTCGCCGAAATAGACACAAAAGACAGAGAGACGGAATTCGTGACTTGAGAAAGACCAGAGAAAGACCAGAGAAAGATTTTGGTAGCTTAACCGAAACTTGTGTGCTAGACAGAAATCGAGCTGTAATAGTAATTAACGCTTTGATTATCTAATCGTAAGTGTTTATTAACTTTGTTAATTCATCGTTTATTATTTCTTCTCATACTTGATTCAATCAATCACTTGGATTCCGCATTCGTGATTGATCATTGATATCATGTTTGGACTATATTCGAAAAATGATGAGGCTTGTGCATTAAATTGATTTGGGCTTCGGTTATCCATGTTTAGTGATTGGGGATAGTTAATTATGTGTTTTTTCTTGTAAAATACGGTTTGGGGTAGAGGGGCAAAGGGCTTTGGCCCATGTAATAAATGTTTGAGTTTGTATTTAAACAAACTCACATCGCACTAGCTAAGTTTGCCGAAATAGACGTAAGAGAGAGAGAGGGAATTCATGACTTGAGAAAGACCAGAGAAAGATTTCGGTGGCTTAACCGAAACCTTTCTGATAGACAGAAATCGAGTTGTAATAGTAATTATCGGTTTGATCATCTAATCGTAAGTGTTTATTAACTTTGTTGATTCATCGGTTATTATTGCTTCTCATACTTGATTCAATCAATCACTTGGATTCCACACTCATGATTGATCATTGATATCGTGGTTCGTCTATAATCGATGAGAATTAGGTTATCCATGTTTAATGATTGGGTGTTAGCTAATTATGTGTTTATTCTTCTAAAATACGGTTTGGACTAGAGGAAGAAAGGGTTTTGGCCCATGTAATAAATGTGTGAGTTTGTATTTAAACAAACTCACTTCCTAATAGCTAAGGTTTGCCGAAATAGACACAAAAGAGAGAGAGAGAGAGAGAAAGAGAGAGAGAGAGAGAATTCGTGACTTGAGAAAGACCAAAGAAAGATTTCGGTGGCTTAACTGAAACTTGTGTGCTAGACAGAAATCGAGTTGTAATAGTAATTAACGGTTTGATCATCTAATCGTAAGTGTTTATTAACTTTGTTAATTCATCGTTTATTATTGCTTCTCATACTTGATTTAATCAATCACTTGGATTCCGCATTCGTGATTGATCATTGATATCCTGTTTGGACTATATTCAAAAATTGATGAGGCTTGTGCATTAAATTGGGTTGGGCTTCGGTTATCCATGTTTAGTGATTAGGGATAGTTAATTATGTGTTTTTTCTTGTAAAATACGGTTTGGGGTAGAGGGGCAAAGGGCTTTGGCCCATGTAATAAATGTGTGAGTTTGTATTTAAACAAACTCACATCGCACTAGCTAAGTTTGCCAAAATTGACGTAAGAGAGAGAGAGGGAATTCATGACTTGAGAAAGACCAGAGAAAGATTTCGGTGGCTTAACCGAAACCTTTGTGATAGACAGAAATCGAGTTTTAATAGTAATTAACGGTTTGATCATCTAATCGTAAGTGTTTATTAACTTTGTTGATTCATCGGTTATTATTGCTTCTCATACTTGATTCAAACAATCACTTGGATTCCACACTCATGATTGATCATTGATATCGTGGTTCGTCTATAATCGATGAGAATTAGGTTATCCATGTTTAATGATTGGGTGTTATCTAATTATGGGTTTGTTCTTCTAAAATACGGTTTGGATTAGAGGAAGAAAGGGTTTTGGCCCATGTAATAAATTTGTGAGTTTGTATTTAAATAAACTCACATCCTAATAGCTAAGGTTCGCCAAAATAGACACAAAAGAGAGAGAGAGGGAATTCGTGACTTGAGAAAGACAAGAGAAAGATTTCGGTGGCTTAACCGAAACTTGTGTGCTAGACAGAAATCGAGTTGTAATAGTAATTAACGGTTTGATCATCTAATCGTAAGTGTTTATTAACTTTGTTAATTCATCGTTTATTATTGCTTCTCATACTTGATTCAATCAATCACATGGATTCCGCATTCGTGATTGATCATTGATATCATGTTTGGACTATATTCAAAATATGATGAGGCTTGTGTATTAAATTGGGTTGGGCTTCGGTTATCCATGTTTAGTGATTGGGTGATAGTTAATTATGTGTTTTTTCTTGTAAAATAAGGTTTGGGGTATAGGGACAAAGGGCTTTGACCCATGTAATAAATGTGTGAGTTTGTATTTAAACAAACTCACATCGCACTAGCTAGGTTTGCCGAAATAGACGTAAGAGAGAGAGGGAATTCGTGACTTGAGAAAGACCAGAGAAAGATTTCGGTGGCTTAACCGAAACCTTTGTGATAGACAGAAATCGAGTTGTAATAGTAATAAACGGTTTGATCATCTAATCGTAAGTGTTTATTAACTTTGTTGATTCATCGGTTATTATTGCTTCTCATACTTGATTCAATCAATCACTTGGATTCCGCACTCATGATTGATCATTGATATCTTGGTTCGACTATAAACAAAAAATGATGAGGCTTGTGTATTAAATTGGGTTGGGCTTAGGTTATCAATGTTTAATGATTGGGTGTTAGTTAATTATGTGTATGGGCTTGTAAAATACGGTTTGGGTAGAGGGGCAAAGGGCTTTGGCCCTTTTAATAAATGTGTGAGTTTGTATTTAAACAAACTCACATCCCGATAGCTAAGGTTTGCCAAAATAGACACAAAAGTGAGAGGGAATTCGTTACTTGAGAGAGACCAGAGAAAGATTTCGGTGGCTTAACTAAAACCTGTTTGCTAGATAGAAATCGAGTTGTAATAGTAATCAACGGTTTGATCATCTAATCGTAAGTGTTTATTAACTTTCTTAATTTATCGTTTATTATTGCTTCTCATACTTGATTCAATCAATCACTTGGATTCCGCATTCGTTATTGATCATTGATATCATGTTTGGACTATAATCGAAAAATGATGAGGCTTGTGTATTAAATTGGGTTGGGCTTCGGTTATCCATGTTTAGTGATTGGGTGTTAGTTAATTATGTGTTTATTCTTGTAAAATACGGTTTGGGGTAGAGGGGCAAAGGGCTTTGGCCCATGTAATAAATGTGTGAGTTTGTATTTCAACAAACTCACATCGCACTAGCTAGGTTTGCGAAATAGACGCAAGAGAGAGAGGGAATTCATGACTTGAGAAAGACCAAAGAAAGATTTCGGTGGCTTAACCGAAACCTTTGTGATAGACAGAAATCGATTTGTAATAGTAATAAACGGTTTGATCATCTAATCGTAAGTGTTTATTAACTTTGTTGATTCATCGGTTATTATTGCTTCTCATACTTGATTCAATCAATCACTTGGATTCCACACTCATGATTGATCATTGATATCGTGTTTAGACTATAATCAATGAGAATTAGGTTATCTATGTTTAGTGATTGGGTGTTAATTAATTATGTGTTTGGGGTAGTAAAATACGGTTTGGGGTAGAGGGGCAAAGGGCTTTGGCCCATGTAATAAATGTGTGAGTTTGTATTTAAACAAACTCACATCCTACTAGCTAAGGTTTGCCGAAATAGACACAAAAGAAAGAGAGAGAGAGAGGGAATTCGTGACTTAACAGAGACCAGAGAAAGATTTCGGTGGCTTAACCAAAACCTGTGTGCTAGACAGAAATCGAGTTGTAATTGTAATCAACGGTTTGATCATCTAATCGTAAGTGTTTATTAACTTTGTTGATTCATCGGTTATTATTGCTTCTCATACTTGATTCAATCAATCATTTGGATTCCACACTCATGATTGATCATTGATATCGTGGTTCGTCTATAATTGATGAGAATTAGGTTATCCATGTTTAATGATTGGGTGTTAGCTAGTTATGTGTAGTTATATTTATAAATAACCTGAAAGCAATTACAATGCGGTAGGGGGTAGTCGGGTAACAAGCTGCGCCGCAACCCCCATCTGGATAGCGAAACCAATTCTACTAAATATAAAGTTTTGAGCTTTTGGCGACGACAAATTACAATGTACCACCCGCTGAACCCTGCGTTGTAATTCAACCGCCTCCGGGGCAAGAAACCAAAAGGTATCGAAAGCAAAGGGGATAAACACGTGTTGATTTTCAATGCAGGCTTTCTCATGTTTAGCAACTTTGCCGGATTCCGCCTTCAAAGCAGCTTGTCCCGCAGTGAACCCATTGTCCCGAAGCCAACAAGAGGGGACACACTGTTGGGTTACGACAGTGGCATTCGGGTCTCGGTAATAACATTTTTTTTATATTAATTATTTAAAATAAATAATTATTTAATCAATTACCGAGTAAATTAAAATTAAATAATTAAATTAACATTTAATTTAATACACAGCGGAAACGTTTTAATTTACTAACGCGAAAACCAGATAATTAGCGTAAACCAAAAACAACAGGATTCGACAATCACCATAACGCGCAAACACCAAAAACGCATATATACAAATACGCGACATATCAATAAATAAATAAATGATTAAATCAAAACTAATAACAAGTTTAGATATACCTGAGCGGGGTGATTCAAACAAACGCTTGAGACACCGGAAGTCAACGGGTGACGCTAGGGTTTCGCAGGACGTGATTCGTCTGACGAATCTGACTTTCCTCGCAGATACGGATTTACCACGCGGTGAATCAGGAACCGAGAAAATCTCGTACGTCGGATCGGGCGCAAACTAGGGTTTGCGGACGACGAGCGAACACACCACACGGTGGTGGTTCATGACTGGGTATGTCGGCGGCAGGACCGGCGACGGCGAGGATGGTGGCGGCCGGCGGGGCGGCGGCGAGGTGCGACGGGCGGCGGCGGCTATGACCGCGACTCGCTGCGGTGCCTCGGTGAGGGGCTGCGGCGGCAGCGAGGGAGGCTGGCGCGTGGCGGTGGCTTGGCGAGCGGCGGGCGGCGAACGACGGGGCAGCGGCGGTGGCGGACTCCGGGAGGCGGCACGGCGGTAGTTAGGATTAGAATTCTCACGAACGAACTGTCGGAGAACAAGAGATGGCGGCGGCGGCGTGGATACCGTCGGCGTCGGATCCGAGAGAGGCAGGAGAAGGGGAGGCCGAAATTTCTCTCTAAGAGGATTAGGGTTTCGCCTCCCTTAATCAGTTATATTTATAACTGATTAAGTTTCCGATTAGTCCCTCGTTTTTATTTAATCCTTAATCGAACCACTCAATTTGTGAGATTAACATTTAATCCCTTAAATTATTGTCGCTTGCCAAGACTTAACGAATATTAGTCAAATACTAATTCGTCAATCGTCGTTTAAGACGTAAGTGATATTTAACGTCTTTTGTCGCTTAATTAATCTTAATGATTAATGATAATTAATTAATTAATTAATTAATTAATTAATTAATTATCTATTAAACCATTTAATAAACAAATGATTAATTCTTCTCCGAATTTGCCGGTTATAAAAGTAAGCGGACTTTAAAACCCGTTGCCTCCGGTGTAACTCTTACGGGTCTTGACCGGGTCGGGTACTTGACTTAGTCGGGTCTGGACACCTAAATCCAACAGTCTCCCACTTGGATTGATCGCGACTATTAATCAAGATACAGTCAGAGGTGCTCTAGCTACACGTGGTTGTCCCAACCAGTCATGACACTTCAAGTCAAAACAACCAAGGCATATCAGTAAACTTGTGATATAGTTTAGACTTATGGTATTTGTAAAGTCATTAGATCCTTTCTGTATGAGACATCAATTGAACCAGAGACATGGATTTATTCATTCTCTTCCGTGTTCGATCATTGTATTTCTCGTTTTTTCTGTTCGAAGTGGTCCAATCAAACACACAGTAAGTTTGGGTAAGGCCTTACACTTAACACTTGGAACTAACGAGAGGGCTCACGATGTCAAACTGTTGCATTATTAATGCAAGAGCACAGAATCCCATTTTGACTACATACAGCTCCCACTAAACTTCATATACATTCCCAAAAGTAACCGTTATGGCTGGCAGTTACGCGACAACGTTAAGCTACAATATGAAGACATTCTGATGCGAGTTACGTCCTGACGTCATTCTCCAATGAGGCCTTGTGAATCTGGAAGTCAACACCTTAAGTCCAGAGTCAGAATAGGCTTGCTTCAGGCGTTGCTCCCGCAATGTCTGATCGACTACGGACCTTTAGAATATTGACGAAATATTCATGGATAACAAAACGTATAAAATTCGAACGCGTTACGCAGAATTCAAAGTCCCGTCTAACAGCTTAGAGGAGATCGAATGATATGGTGCAAACGATAATGTTCGACATCCAACACTAAAACCAAATATCGATGTGATGCAGAATTCATGCACTATCCAATAGTGTTATTTCACTGATCTGACCTGATCATTGAAAACTATAAGCTCACAATCATTTCCTTGAGTTTCGTTTTAGGATTGCCAATATCTGTTGTTTCTTAAGATTCAGTGTTTATCTTGAACAGTGAGTCTTCTTAAGTGAATTGAACTTGTGATAATGTAGTGCCCTTGGTAAGCTTATGTACGACTGTGTTATCACTTGAGCATGTTAACCGACTATTTACAGAGTCGAATTAACCCTTTGAATGTTTTACGGAATTCTTAGTTCAGATTCAATTAAGGTGGCTATCAATGTTCAATGAGTACAATTGGTACTCGGTTAATGAACATATATTCCCTTTCATCAGTGTTTAGTAGTGATGTGATTTTCCATCTATGGTCATGGCGTAACACTTTACGGCAACATTCCATGCAATATCCAAGTATTGGATTTATTTTCGGATCACATTTATTATGATTCGAATCATTTCAAGAGATTGATCGTATTAATGGTTGCTCAGGCATTTGATGATCAATACTTAATTTAATCTTGAAACTTATCATTAATTGAGGTGTCATTTGAAATTTTACTCCTGTAAATTTAAATGATCTTTAGATCGGCATTTGATCGTTATTCCTGTAAGGATCAGTGGCGATGCTCCCACTTGCTTGAGGCAGATTGACATTCCCTATCATCATTCTTCTTTCAAACCGTTTGGATATCAAATTTGCACGAAGAAAACGTGATAGTTAAATTTCGTTTCCAAGAACGAAAATGTTCGACTCCGTAATATGTGGTACGGAAATCGAATGCTTAATATCCAGATGTTATGACTTACTCATAAGTTCAAAGACGATTGTCAAAGTCCTTTCAGAGTTTGATAACATGAAGATGCATTCGTCTATGATCGTTTGAAAGTATCTCGTGGTGGTCGAGATGATGATTTATTCTATCGGATTCTCGTGTCCGACATTAGAGGATGTTTCCCTTATTCAGGTAAGGTTAACATACAAACTCTAATTAGAATGTCACTATGTTTCGTTAAGCTGCAATCCATTTTTGGTTGAAACATTGTTGGTCTGCTCGTCTCGTTTAGATGCGAGAGTTGCATTACATGATCCAGTGATTTATCAGAATCGCCTTTCTCTAGATATTTAAAGATCTAGGTTTGGACTTGTAATTACTAAATTCCATCTTCGCAAGATACTGGCCTTGGGATTGGAAGTTAGTTATGCAAGTGATGTGTGAAGGGGTGTTATGGTTACAGAAAGTGTTGGTGCAAAATATGTGTGACGTGTGTGTATTCCAGTTAGTGTCGTTAGTTGAGATAGTTAGAATAGTTAAATCAAGTTAGAGGGTAGTTTATGTCAATTTATTAAAGTGGAGGGACTAGATTGTGATTTAGTAATAATCACATATATGTGATTCGTATACGTGAGTTGAAGACCACGAATTGAAAAACACTCTCGATCTGCCAAACTGCCACCGAACTTGGAGTTCGGCTCTCACAATCACACATGTATATAAATATGAGTTCGGAACAAGTTAGTTTGGGCGATAACCGTTTCCTCGAAGCTATTTTGTAGGAGATAGTTTTTGAACGCGAATTTCAGAGAGTTTTGTGTTTAGATCATTGATTAGGATCGTTCAACGAGTTCATATCATGTAATCTCTGATCAATTTGAGCTATAAACTGAGTTATATTTACGATTTTGTGTTCTTGAGTTCGGGGTAAGTTTCGGTCCAAATTCGGTGTACAAATCACTAGATCCGACGCTCTATGAGTTTTCAATTGGAATCAGAGCAATCCAGGCGTGATTCCATTCCCGTTTTTGATCGATTTCAGTTGTTAATTCAAGCAAATTCGAGTTGTTTGACTTTTTCGAGTCAAACTTCTTAAACTTTGACTACAAAATTCGTTCAATCTGTTAAGTGTTGATGTGTGTGATTGTTACCAAAAGATTAAAAATCATCAAACGCATCTATAGCAAGTTTTAGATTCAAGTTTGGTTGAATTTTATCTGGATCGCAAAATTACAGAACACGTTGTTATGTTCTTCAAGCTCAACAATGGTGGATTTGTTGTTTCTTGATCATTTTGAATAAAATCAGTTTCTACGAGTTCTATTTGATCGTACGAAGCTTTTGCAACAAACGGAATTTGATTTCATGAACGTTTGAATCGATTGCTATTTTGTCAAAACCGTGACTTCGCCGGAGGTGATTATTCAGCGATTTAAACTTGTCAAAACCTAGAAACAATGGTGCTAGTTTGAATCCTGTCACACCCCCAATTTCCACTAACGGAGTTTTACCGTATGGGGTGTGAACCAGACCAGGACCCGAGTCATTAGTTACATCTAACATAAGTTAAGGGTTTGAAATGTAAATATATTTCCAAACGGGAAATATCAAACCAGAGTTAAAGTTTAGCGGAAGCTTATGAAAGTTATGTTGCGCAAAACAAGCGCCCGATAAGTAAATAAAGTTCAAGATAAAGGTTTTAAAAGCAAGTTCCCAAAAACAAAGTTTAACCAGCGTACGAGCCCAAAAATCCGATTCTCCTAGCGTCCTGCAAAGCATGCATAAGAGCAAGTGTCAACTAATGTTGGTGAGTTCACATAAGCACATAAGTATAACTAGTATAGTTATGCAGTACGAATACAACAGTTTGTATTCGTATGTAAGCATGTATATTAACAGTACAATCCATATCGTAGGTAGCGAGCCTAAGTTCATGTCACTAAAACGTTCGCAACCGAAGCTGACCAATTAGTTGTAGGAATTAGTTGTAGGAATAATTCCTTACGTGGTTTGCCTTCCCCGTGTCTACTCGATCACGGTAAGTTTAGGCTGACATTGTCCTCAGTCCGACCGCCAGTCGGGTGGTGCATCTCGTGCCCGCTGAGTGGGGTTTGTCAGACCCCAGTAGTACTACCCAATATCCCCTCGCTATAAACTATTAACGGTTCGATAAGTAAGGACTTTCAAAGATAAGCATTTTACGTGAACATGTGATATATGTTGGATTTCTACTATAATCATACATAAAAGATGTGGTGTTATCACCCTAACCCGGGTGTAACGTGTTTGCGTGTGTTATCGTCCAAAACCGGACGTAACGTAAGGGTTGTGTAACTCACCTTAGGGTGCGCTGCTACAATTTAGTAAGACTTCAAGCTTGCGTAATTACCGAGCACCTATCGATTTTACATATGTAAGTGTGTGTCCGCACATGAGTAACATAGCCTAGACGACGGTATTAATAACAATTAGTTCCAAATATGACGTAGGTGACGGTTTCAATACGTGATAAAAAATGTTTGTTTCAAAATGAGTCAAAAACGATATATAATCGAGGACACAAAGATCTACAAAGATCTATGTGCGTAGGATATTCCAACTAATAAATGTAGGGATCATCGGGTAAATATATATATATATATATATATATATATATATATATTTGTAAATATAAATATCGAGGCGTAGTCGAAAGTGTGAAAAATAAAACGTCCACTATATATATATAGATATATGTACGTTGTCAAAATTTCAAGAGTTTAAAGAAATTCTTTAAAACGTTCGTGTGACAATAGATCAATTATATATATATATATATATATATATATATATATATATATTTCTATGTTTAAAACAATTTATATTAATATAAACGAAGTTTTTAATTCTTTTAGGTAATAAGGTTTTCATAAAATAAAATAAACATCCAACGAGTATCCTAACGGAGTCTATTAAAACTTCACGGGTCGAGATTTAATAGTCGTGTACTAGAATTTTTAGGTTTTGAATCGAGAAAAGCTTGAAATCTCAAAAAAAAGAAATAAAACAGCAATAATGGTGGTCGGATTTTCTTTTTCCCGGAGGCCCGTCGTAGTAAAAAAAAACAGAGTGTTTCAAATGTCTTTTGGTATAGTGTTGCTAAGGTTGAGAGTGATTGCATTTGATTACTAGTAATGATCATGAAGCCTTCGGTTTCATGAATTGATGGTTGGCCGATTAAAGGGTTTGTGAAATTGAAGTCGAGTTATGTGGTAGTCGGTTACGGAACAAGTATGGTCGCCGGCTACTCTCTAAACGTGAGGTTTTAATGTGATTTCCAAGATTTGGCAAAACTAGTCCTCATCATATTACTTCTTGGGAAAGCAAGTTTTAAGAAATTACATAACAAGTCCCTCTTCGTTTTGTTTAGTTGGAGAAAGTTTAGAAATATGGCAAGATCAACCCCTCAACTAGAAAGTCGTTAACTAACTCTAACGGATTTAACGGAGAATACTTTTAACCGAGAGTATACTCGAGTTTGCTAGGATAAAATTGACGTGTAACATTTATAAAATATAAATTTGATTCGTTACATAAAATTATAAAACACAAACTTATACTTATAGAAGTGATTCACATAAAATCATGGATTACCATGTGTAATTTCGACGATGTTTATTCGTAAAACCGTATGTGTATAATGTAATGTATGTTTATATATACGTATGTAACGCATAAAATCATAGTTATAATCCACAACTATATGTTTTTAAATTTTCATAAAATTATCACATAGAATTTTAAAATATAATTATCACATAAAATGATAAGATATAATTATAAAATATAATTATCACATTTATCCAAAGAATATAATTTATCACAAATTATATATGTATATTCAAATTGGTTAACCGACGTCTAGACTCATGTGCAGTGCTCGTGTAACTATTCTAGTTAACGTAGGTAACGGACGTTATTGAAATATAACACAAGTTGTTAACGTGGTTAACCTGGGAAATTGCCGGTTGTCACGTCATCCCCTTGTTAAGGAATTTTCGTCCCGAAAATTGCCTTAAGTTGCTATGGTTTCGGTGGAAGGAAAAGAAAAATTTTAGGGTTGCTACATCATCCCCTTGTTAAGGAAATTTTGTCCCAAAATTTAACTCATACCTTGATTAGATGTTGAGGCTTGATCAAATAGGTGAGGATATTTCTTTCTCATTTGATCTTCTCGTTCCCACGTGAACTCCGGTCCACGCTTAGATTGCCATCTCACTTTGACGATAGGAATTTTACTTCGTTTCAATGTTTTCTCCTCACGGCCCATGATTTCCACGGGTTGTTTGATAAATCGCAGATTTTCATCGATTTGTAATTCCTCTAACGGAACTATGAGAGTGTCATCAGCTAAACACTTCCTCAAGTTCGAAACGTGAAACACATTGTGTACTCCATCCAATTCAGGAGGTAGATTTAAACGGTAAGCCACCGGACCAATAGTTTCGGTGATCTCGAATGGTCCTACATAGCGTGGATTTAACTTCCCGCGTCTTCCAAAGCGTACGACGCCTTTCGAAGGCGAGACTTTCAGTAGTACTTTGTCGCCTACTTCGAATTCCAAAGGCCTTCGGCGTTTATCTGCATAACTCTTTTGTTTATCACTTGCCGCTTTCATGCGGTTTCTGATTTGCATGATTCTCTCTGTGGTCTCGTGCACTAGTTCAGGTCCAGTGAGTTGACTCTCACCGACCTCGGCCCAACAGACCGGCGATCAACATTTTCGTCCGTAAAGAGCCTCAAATGGAGCGGCTCCAATACTAGTATGGTAGCTGTTGTTATAGAAGAATTCTACCAGTGGTAGATGCATTTCCCAATTTTTCCCGAAGTCGAGCACACATGCTCTAAGCATATCCTCGAGAGTTTGGATGGTACGTTCAGTCTGTCCATCTGTTTGAGGATGATACGCGGTACTCATATCTAAGCTAGTGCCCATTGCTTCTTGTAAGGATCTCCAAAAGTTTGAAGCAAACCTAGGGTCTCGGTCAGAGATGATAGATAAAGGCACCCAATGAAGCTTGACAATCTCCTTGAGATAAATCTTTGCAAGTTTGTCTGTCTTGTCATTTTCCTTGATAGCTAGGAAATGAGCGGATTTTGTTAACCGGTCAACGATAACCCAAATCATATCGTTACTGCCAGAAGTACAGGGCAATCCCGTGATGAAATCCTTCGATATTTCTTCCCATTTCCATTCAGGAATTTTAGGTTGTTGCAGTAATCCTGCTGGCTTTTGATGTTCCGTTTTGACCATTGCGCACGTCAAGCACTTGCTAACATATCTATCGATGTCAGCTTTCATATTGGGCCACCAATATAACCCTTTTAAGTCTTGATACATTTTGTCTGAACCTGGATGGATCGAATAACGGGACTTGTGGGCCTCGTCCATCACTAGTTCTCCAAGGTTTCCATGGAGAGGTATCCATATACGATCCTTATAGTAACGAAGTCCATCGGACTTAACTTCAGAAGTTCTATCGACATCACGTAATGATTCAGATCCAAAATTTTCCTCCTTTAGGGCCTCTTTCTGAACATCCCGGAGTCTATCTGGTAGCCCCATATGGATCATTAATTGCAGAGCTCAAACCCTTCTAGTTTTTAACATGCTCCTTTCGACCCAAGGCATCGACCACTACATTAGCCTTGCCTGGATGATACTTTATTGCTAGATCGTAGTCGTTTAGCAATTCGACCCACCTACGTTGCCTCATGTTGAGTTCCTTCTGTTGAAATATATGTTGGAGGCTCTTGTGATAAGTGAAAATCGTACACTTGGTACCGTACAAGTAGTGTCTCCAAAATTTCACGGCAAATACAACATCGCCCAACTCTAGGTCGTGAGTTGTGTAATTCTTCTCATGAGACTTTAATTTCCTTGACCCGTATGCGATAACTTTACCTCTTTGCATCAACACACATCCGAGTCCCTGGATTGACGCGTCAAAATAGACCTCAAAGTCGTCAATCCTATCAGGTAAAGATAATATAGGTGCAGTACAAAGTTTCTCTTTCAGAGTTTGGAAGGTTGTCTCTTCCTTGTCACCCCATCTGTACTGAACCCCTTTGTGCGTAAGAGCAGTCAATGGGTGAGCTAACTGAGAAAATCCCTTTATAAAACGACGGTAGTAACCCGCTAAACCTAGGAATTGACGAATTTCCGTCGGAGCTCTAGGGGTAGACCAATTTTTAATGGCTTCGACCTTGGCGGGGTCAACGTGGATACCTTGCTCGTTGACGATGTGACCCAGAAATCGAACCTCTCGGATCCAGAAATCGCACTTAGAGAATTTTGCGTAGAGTTGCTCTTTCTTTAACAATTCTAAGATTAACCGTAGATGTTCCTCGTGTTCTTCCTTTGTTTTCGAGTAGATGAGGATGTCGTCAATAAACACTATGACGAATTTATCCAGATAGAGCTTGCACACACGGTTCATGAGATCCATGAACACAGCTGGTGCATTTGTCAACCCAAAAGGCATGACCAAGAATTCATAATGACCGTAGCGTGTTCTGAAGGCTGTCTTTTCGATGTCCTCCTCACGGACTCGAAGCTGATGGTAACGAGACCTTAAATCAATCTTGGAATAGTAACTGGATCCTTGAAGCTGGTCAAAGAGATCATCTATTCGTGGAAGAGGGTATCGATTCTTGATAGTGACTTTGTTAAGTTCGCGGTAATTGATACACATTCTAAACGTGCCATCCTTCTTCTTGACGAATAGTACCGGTGCTCCCCATGGTGACAAGCTAGTTCTAATGAAACCCTTATCTAGCAGTTCCTGCAGTTGTGCAGATAGCTCATTCAATTCGTTCACTGCTAGCCGATATGGTGCACGCGCGATAGGAGCTGCTCCCGGTGCGAGGTCAATCCCAAATTCTACTTGTCGAAACGGAGGAAGGCCAGGTAATTCCTCAGGAAATACCTCTGGGTAATCGCGTACGATCGGGAAATCTTTGATTTTTCTCTCCACCCTGGTTTGGTCCGTAACTGTGGCCAAGATTGCCACGTGTCCTTTCCGAAGACACTTCTGCACTTTAAGGCATGATATGATTCCGGAGACAGCACCTCCCATTTCGCCCTGAATCGAGAGTACTTCTCCTCCTGCTACGGGTATTCGTATGACTTTTTCTTGACAAACGATTTCCACCGTTTCTACCAGATAGTTCTAATGTGCAGTTTTCAACCAAGTGAGTGGTGTCGAGAAGGTTACCATTTGCTAATTCAACCGTATACCTAGCTTTTAGTGGAGTTTGAGTAGCCTTAATCAACTTACATAACTTAGTCGAGATAAAACTTTTCTCAGCACCAGTATCAAATAAGACATTTGCGAAGTAGTTGTTTAGAAGAAACTTACCGGTAATGACGTTGGCAACGTTTCTTGCTTCACCAGAACCCATCACGAAAGCTCACCCTTTGGCGCCATCTCTACCGTTTCTACCACCATCACCGCCGTTGTTATTGTTGTTACGGTGGTTGTTTTTGTTGCCAGCATTGTTATTATTATTCCTTCGGAGCTGCGGGCAGTCCCTCTTTAGGTGCCCTGGTTTTCCACATTCAAAACACCCTCTAGGGCCTTCATTATTCTGCCTCTGGTTCTGATTCTGATTCTGATTCTGATTTTGATCCCGATTCTGATTAGGACGGTTTTGAGCCAACCTGATAGCATTCTGCACATTTGCAGAGTTTGAGGCAGTAACCGTTCTCTTGATTTGTGGAACTAACCCATCCACGTACCTTTCAATCCTTTTGAAGTTAGCATCAACCATCGTAGGACATAGCACCGCGTACTCGTGGTAGGGATCGGTGTACTCTTCAACTTTAGAACCCAGCATTTTTGAGTTCTGGAACTCGATTTCCAACCTTTTAACCTGATCGCGAGGACAATACTCGTCCATGGTGGCATCCATGAATTCCTGCCAAGTCATAGCATTTGTTGCGTCAAGCCCTAACATTTGAATTTGCGCGTTCCACCAAGTGAGGGCAGCTCCCTCGAGTGTAGCAGTTGCGAAATTGACCCGATTCGCAACTGGGCAGTTACACATTGAGAACACCTTTTCTGACTTCTCGAGCCATCGCAATAGACCTACGGCTCCCACATCACCCTTGAACATGAGCGGCTTACAATCCATGTAAGTTTTGAAGGTGCATTGAGCTGGGCCTGGATTTGTTTCATGAAATTATTTTAGAAAATAATTTCTGAGAATGAGAGAAAAAAAAATGTAGTCAATTTTTCGTCTGTTTTACTGACCACTGTTGTTGTTCCCTTGCACTTGAGTCGCGGCGAGTGCTGTCGCGACGTTTTCATTTATCAACGCTTAGACCTGAGCTGCTGTGAGGTGTTCAGCCATGATTTTGTTTTCTATGCAAATCATTTAAATGATTAATATACCCAATATTAATTTTATTATATACGTTAGCACGCATACAATCCAATAATTAATATATATCCAATATTAATTCTATTGAGCACTAAAAACTTATTCATGCATTCGTCCATCACACGAAATAATTTTTAGAAACACATTGGAAAAATGAAGATGTAATATCCATTACAAAATTTAAATCCAACCATGATGTATCTCAGTATTTGAAACATTCAAAATAAAATGAACACCCAGTCAAATTTATTTCAAAGTAACAAAATAGAAGAAAAGAAGACAGATTAGATCATGGATCAATAACATCTGGTTCTTCCTCCATGTCCTCCTGAGGCTCCTCCTCAAAAGGTTCTTCTTCGAAGGGTTCCTCCTCTTCATCCTGAACAGGAGCACCTTGAACCTGCAGGGCTGCCATTTGCACTTGGAGGGTGGCGACCTGCGCCGCAAGTGTCGCATTGGAGTGGTGAAGCGCTGCATTGGAATGTTGGAGTTCAGCAATCTGATGTTGTGCTAGATGCAGTTCATGCTCCAAACCGGCTGGATTGGGTCGTGACTCAAGCTCGGTGACCCTACTACGGATACCCATTACCCCCTGGGATAAGTTGTAGTGGTAGGTATCCTGATCCCTTTGATCGGCCCGAAATCGCTCAATCTCTCTATAGCGTGTGCGATTGCTGATGGCATTTTGTCTGGTTTCTCCAAGAGTGTTGTCATAGGCGGCTATCAGTCTCGTGATGACCCGCTTCAAATCAAACGGTAGGTCAACTCTGGCCGGCACATGATACATGTCAAGCAACCGGTATGTTGTCGGACCCAGCCAACTGTAATCATTTGGTGCACGCCTATCAGGACGTATGTGCTGATCCCGAAGGAAATCCATTATCGTGTACTCAGGCTCGCGGCCTTGCTGGTTGGAGGATGATGACTGTTCGTTGGCAATTTTCTTTCCCTTACCCCTCGTGTTATCGTGTGGTGCCATACCGTCAAAACCCAGACAGACACAAACAAAGGAAAAACAACCTAATGTGAGTAATCGATTTTTGGCACGCAAAAAGAAAACGTTTTTGGGAATTGTTGTAACTAATGTTCAAAGACAGTTATAGTTTAGAATTTCTGAAAATTCTAGTTCTCTGCAACCAAGGGCTCTGATACCAATCTGTCACACCCCCAATTTCCACTAACGGAGTTTCACCGTATGGGGTGTGAACCAGACCAGGACCCGAGTCATTAGTTACATCTAACATAAGTTAAGGGTTTGAAATGTAAATATATTTCCAAACGGGAAATATCAAACCAGAGTTAAAGTTTAGCGGAAGCTTATGAAAGTTATGTTGCGCAAAACAAGCGCCCGATAAGTAAATAAAGTTCAAGATAAAGGTTTTAAAAGCAAGTTCCCAAAAACAAAGTTTAACCAGCGTACGTGCCCAAAAATCCAATTCTCCTAGCGTCCTGCAAAGCATGCATAAGAGCAAGTGTCAACTAATGTTTGTGAGTTCACATAAGCACATAAGTATAACTAGTATAGTTATGCAGTACGAATACAACAGTTTTTATTCGTATGTAAGCATGTATATTAACAGTACAATCCATATCGTAGGTAGCGAGCCTAAGTTCATGTCACTAAAACGTTCGCAACCGAAGCTGACCAATTAGTTGTAGGAATAATTCCTTACGTGGTTTGCCTTCCCCGTGTCTACTCGATCACGGTAAGTTTAGGCTGACATTGTCCTCAGTCCGACCGCCAGTCGGGTGGTCCATCTCGTGCCCGCTGAGTGGGGTTTGTCAGATCCCAGTAGTACTACCCAATATCCCATCGCTATAAACTATTAACGGTTCGATAAGTAAGGACTTTCAAAGATAAGCATTTTACGTGAACATGTGATATATGTTGGATTTCTACTTTAATCATACATAAAAGATGTGGTGTTATCACCCTAACCCGGGTGTAACGTGTTTGCGTGTGTTATCGTCCAAAACCGGACGTAACGTAAGGGTTGTGTAACTCACCTTAGGGTGCGCTGCTACAGTTTAGTAAGACTTCAAGCTTGCGTAATTACCGAGCACCTATCGATTTTACATATGTAAGTGTGTGTCCGCACATGAGTAACATAGCCTAGACAACGGTATTAATAACAAGTAGTTCCAAATATGACGTAGGTGACGGTTTCAATACGTGATAAAAAAATGTTTGTTTCAAAATGAGTCAAAAACGATATATAATCGAGGACACAAAGATCTACAAAGATCTATGTGCGTAGGATATTCCAACTAATAAATGTAGGGATCATCGGGTAAATATATATATATATATATATATATATATATATATATATATATATTTTGTATGAAACCCTTGAAACCTACATAACTTCTTTATACGTTAATGTTTATTCATGAAATTTGCGCCAAATGTCTTAGAATTACGTTATCAACTCGGAAACATGTTATGAAAAAACTAAAAAAAACGTTTTTTTTTTCCGTTTGGTACCATATATATCATATACTACGATATATGTACGTATAGTCAAAATATTCAAGAGTATATAAAGAACATTCTTTAAAACGTTCGTGTGACAATAGATCAATTATATATATATATATATATATATATATATATATATATAGTTAGGTTCAAATAGAACTTTTTATTTTGAAATTTAGAACTAAATCTCAACCACAAATTTCAGGGGGGCCACTACAATTCATGGGAGGGGATACATGTAAATAAACTTGTGGTCAAATTTTCTTTAGTTTCAAACAAATTGTTCTCAAATGTCCTCTCCCTATATATATATATATATATATATATATATATATATATTTCTATGTTTAAAACAATTTATATTAATATAAACGAAGTTTTTAATTCTTTTAGGTAATAAGGTTTTCATAAAATAAAATAAACATCCAACGAGTATCCTAACGGAGTCTATTAAAACTTCACGGGTCGAGATTTAATAGTCGTGTACTAGAATTTTTAGGTTTTGAATCGAGAAAAGCTTGAAATCTCAAAAAAAAAAGAAATAAAACAGCAATAATGGTGGTCGGATTTTCTTTTTCCCGGAGGCCCGTCGTAGTAAAAAAAAAACAGAGTGTTTCAAATGTCTTTTGGTATAGTGTTGCTAAGGTATGAGAGTGATTGCATTTGATTACTAGTAATGATCATGAAGCCTTCGGTTTCATGAATTGATGGTTGGCCGATTAAAGGGTTTGTGAAATTGAAGTCGAGTTATGTGGTAGTCGGTTACGGAACAAGTATGGTCGCCGGCTACTCTCTAAACGTGAGGTTTTAATGTGATTTCCAAGATTTGGCAAAACTAGTCCTCATCATATTACTTCTTGGGAAAGCAAGTTTTAAGAAATTACATAACAAGTCCCTCTTCGTTTTGTTTAGTTGGAGAAAGTTTAGAAATATGGCAAGATCAACCCCTCAACTAGAAAGTCGTTAACTAACTCTAACGGATTTAACTGAGAATACTTTTAACCGAGAGTATACTCGAGTTTGCTAGGATAAAATTGACGTGTAACATTTATAAAATATAAATTTGATTCGTTACATAAAATTATAAAACACAAACTTATACTTATAGAAGTGATTCACATAAAATCATGGATTACCATGTGTAATTTCGACGATGTTTATTCGTAAAACCGTATGTGTATAATGTAATGTATGTTTATATATACGTATGTAACGCATAAAATCATAGTTATAATCCACAACTATATGTTTTTAAATTTTCATAAAATTATCACATAGAATTTTAAAATATAATTATCACATAAAATGATAAGATATAATTATAAAATATAATTATCACATTTATCCAAAGAATATAATTTATCACAAATTATATATGTATATTCAAATTGGTTAACCGACGTCTAGACTCATGTGCAGTGCTCGTGTAACTATTCTAGTTAACGTAGGTAACGGACGTTATTGAAATATAACACAAGTTGTTAACGGGGTTAACCTGGGAAATTGCCGGTTGTCACAAATCCTCTCGATCTCACGAATCCAACGCAACTTTCAGATTCTATTTTCGTCAAGAATTGAGAAAGTTACAGTCATTTGAAGTTGCTATTTGTTTTGTGCACTGGAAAAACGCAATTCACCGGAAATCTTTTGATTTTGGCCGGAAAAATTTGTTCTCCGTGGTTTGGGTTCGACTATTTTGTCCTATTAGGACAATTTACAAAATTACCATTTTAATCCCTTTAGTTTTTACAAATACTCCAAAAGACTATACATGTTTCCTAATAAAAAAAATCAACTAAACTTTTTTTTTAAAAAAAATTACATAAGATTTTAATAAAGACAATACAATTTTTTTAAAAAAAATTTTTAACACAAAGTTTTGTGTTTGTTGCATTGATTCGTGAACGCAAAAGCTCTTTTGTGTTTGTTGAGTCGGTTTTGATTTTCATCATTTAGTTTCTTTTCTTTAAAAACAAAACAAAACCTATAAACATTTTTTTTTCTTTCTTGTTATTTTTCGTCGTTCTGTTTGTTTT
Organism: Deinandra increscens subsp. villosa; assembly: GCA_039602395.1. NCBI lineage: Eukaryota > Viridiplantae > Streptophyta > Magnoliopsida > Asterales > Asteraceae > Deinandra > Deinandra increscens. The sequence goes on from JBCNJP010000006.1 coordinate 46,940,540, forward strand.
CATAAATCAAAACAAAAACCAATATAATTTGTCTTTCAACGTTTTTTTTCTTCTTAAAAAATTAAAGAAATATACAAAAATATTTTTTTTGAGACTTGGCTTCGAGATTTAAATTCACTAATTTCACAAAGTTCAAGGTACAAGTTTCAACGACTGATATTTTTCTGGTGTACTCACAATGAGTAAAGTTCAAGCGAGTTTGGTGCTTCCCAAATTATTAAAATGTGAAGATTATCAAGAATGGAGAAAAGATTTTGAGATTTTTATCAACGCTAACTTTGATGAATTTTGGAAGGCGATTGATAAAAAGTATTCATATCCGACTGATTGGCATGGTGTTCCTAAGTTTCAAAGAGATCTTTCATTTAAGGAAAGAGAATGTTATGAAAGAGAATTAAAAGCTTATTATATTCTCACAATGGCATTGTCAAAAGAATTACTGTCCCAGTTTAAAATGTGCAAGAATTCTAAAATGTTTTGGGATGCTCTTGCTCAGAAATATGCTGAATTGAATGAATCTGTTATGGAAGAAATTCAAAAAGATGGGTCTTCAAAATGTGAAGATGCTGTGAATGAATTGCAGCTTCAACACGAGAATGCAGAGTTAATTGCAAAAGTTTCAAAGCTGACTGAAACAAATGATGATCTGATGAAGGATGTTGAAAAATGGAAGAAGGAAGCAAATGATATGGCTGCAGTTTTTGATAATTTGTTTGCAAAATCAAAGATCAAACTTGAAGGTCTAGAAAAGGAAGTTGTTGATCTTACTGCTAAAGAATTAAGTCATCAAGAGGACAACACGAAGCTGTTAGATGCTAAAGCTGAATTGCTTCATGAAAACAAGCTTTTGAAGCAGAATGTTGAGATTTATAAACAAAAATGGGAAAAGGTTGTTCAAGAAACATATGATGCTCATGATCAGTTAAGGAGAGAAAAGTTTACTCTGAATAGAACAACATAATAACTTATTGCAACACAAAGAGAGTTGGCTGAAGCGCAAAAGAAAATTGCAGACATGAAGATTGAGGTTCGTAATTTCAAAAGACAGTTGCATAATCTCAATAATTCATCGTCTTTCACAAATTATTTGTGCAAAAAGGAGAATATTCAATAAATTTTTGGTGATGTTATTCTGAAAAGTGTTCCACCTCCTGTGGTTATTGAAAATTCTATCAATACTTTGAAAGCAACAGAAGAAGTTCATGATTATTCAAAGTTTGCTGATACAAAGTCTGAAAACAAGAAGAAGTTGAAATTTGAGAAGAACAAGGATAAAGAAAAGTTTAATCCAAGAAAAGCACCAAAGTTTGACTCAAGGTCTACATTTCTCGATAAGGAAAAAGTGTTTGAAGGCAATCCAAGAAATGTTAAAGTTCAAAAATTTTCAGAGATTGTGATTGATGAATTTTTGTTTTCCAATAAAAATGATTTAAATGCCATCAAGGATGAGTTTTCTCGACTTGCTTCACAAGGTCATGAGAAACCTAAGTCAGTCCCAGATAAATCTAAAAAGAATGGTGGTCTGGGATATGAATGCAAAGACGAGAGTGTGAATGCTGAAAATGATTTTAAAGATATGATTGAGATAGAAGAAATTGTTGATGAAATCAAGGTCGAGTTAGAGAATGAGAAAGTGAATGATGTGGTTCAAATACAAAATTCATCTTCTGATACATCGCTTAAACTTTCCAAGAGAATTACTTTGAAACAACAAGAGTTCGTCAGAAAAATGGATGAAATTTTAAATGTTGTTCAAGACGAGAAAGTTAATGCTGGAAATGAAGATTATGGTACTGAACAAGATTTTCAAAAGAAAACAAATGTCGAGTTTCTGCCAAAGAAGAAGTCTAAGTTAGAGCGTCAAGAGAGTGATTCTTCTCAACATTCAACAATGTCAACAGAATCCATGTCATCTCCTAAGTCAGCTGATAGGAGAGCTTGCTTTTACTGCAACAAGAAAGGACATGTGATTCGTGATTGTATTATTCGAAAAAGGTTTTCACATGGTTTATATCGATCACCATCATCCGATTCGATAATTCTCAATGAGGTACCTGTTAAACAAAATCTGCAAAACCAACGAAAACCAGCTCATAAGAAGCCGGTTGTTGGTAAAACCTCAAAATATGATGATTGGTCACCATATTTTTCAAAAACAAAACAAATTTTTAAATCCGATACATCAAATAGGTTTTATCATACAGATAAATTTTTTGGTTATGGAGATGATTCAGGTTTTTATGATCCTCCAGTTGATAAACGTTTTCAAAAATCTTTCAAACCAAAGACAACTAAACCTGTAATTCCAATCATGTTTGATGATGGATCGACATGTCAATTTGATCGTCGATGTTGTTTTACCTGTCATAAGAGAGGACATTTTGCTAATACTTGTCCTATAAATTTCAACAACACATCATCATATGCCAAGGATACAAAGTTTGTTAATCCTGATGACATAATTTTCAATGAACCAATGCCCAAGAATAAAATGTTTTGGAAAAAGAAAGTTGTTTCTGATTCTCTGGGTAACAGTTCTGATTGTCATTCATCAGTCGATAATGGTTCATTAGAAAATACAAAACAAAAAATAGAATGGAGACCAAAGATTGTCTCTACGGCCAACACTGATTTTGTTGAAGACACTGGACGACCTATCACAACTGTGGATGAGGGTTGGGGTTTTAGGAACTTATTATTTTCCAGTGTTTGCAGGTACTTCAAGAAGACCTATTAGCAATTGCGAAGTTGCTGATAGTGGAGTAATTTGCTTAAGTTAGCGCTTCACAGAGTTGACATTCCATAAAAATTTTGAGAAAAATGATTTTCAAAATCTAAAAATGCGAGGTATCCATGTTGATCGATCAATTTTATTTTCTTTCCTTTTGCTTTTTTTTATATCTTTAGGGGGAGAAATCTGAAAAATTCAAAAATAGAGTTTGTTGAATTTTAGGGGGAGAAATATTTGAAAAACACAAAAATATTGTGATGTTTGTTTCCTTTATGAAAAATATATAAAAAAATGAAAAATCTCAAAAAGAGAAATTGATCCAACCATGTGAGAAATGATGGTACATCAGCATACGTTATCTGCCATGAATAAAGTAGAAAGAAAGGCTGTAGGTACTTGCTTGACTTGCTTATATGTGCTGAGTAGTCTGATATATGCAAGTATGATATAAAGATAACGCTTGCTTGATAATTGTGGTTACAAATCATGATGGGTACTGTGCATATCTGGCAAAATAAAATGAGGAAGTACCAAAAACAGAATAAAGAGATGTTCTGGTGTACGCTTGCTTTATTTTGAAAAAATTTCAACTTGTTTGATTTTCTTTATTTTGTCAAACGATCGGACTTTCTCTGCGTATCGAAAGATCGGCCTGATCGTTGTTCGTTTGACGTTCTGCGTTATTTTCTTTGGTGTTTCGTATAATCCATCGGACTTTCTCTGCGTACCCACAAGGCCGACCTGATTGTTGTTGGATTATACAACTTCAACTTGTTTGATTTCTTTTAATTTATTTTCTCGATACTTATGCATTCTCTGCGTGCTCACAAGGCCGACCTGATTGCTAAGTATTTGAGGTTTCTGCTTTCTTTTTGCAAGAAACACCGTGAACTAGAAATCTCTATGGATGATATACTCTGTATAAGCAAGTTTACAATATCAGTATGAGAAATCTGCTGCGAGTAACTTGGCTTGAATAAAAGAAATATACAAAAATATGAAATAAGCGGATTGCCAGTATTCCTGATTGTGTGGGTACCATGTTATCAATGCTCGATAAATACACTTAAATTCATATCAGAAAGCTATAGACAATGACCTGCTTTAGCTGAAACAAACCAAATGGTTGTATTCTCAGTCAGCTTGGCTTGCATGCTTAGTATTTTGAAATTGCAGTATGTACGATGCGTTATGTCTGATATGATCTCATTTTGTGATCTTTCTCACCAAAAACAAAAATAGAGTTTAATTCTATATTGCATCTATGTTTCAGATTATGAAAAATCAAAAAGATTTTCAGTGTGTTTTGATATAAATTTTGTAAAATCCAAAAAGATTTTCTTTCTTCTTTGTTTTTGATCTGATCGACACGTGATACAACAAATTTTCAAAATTAAATGTCTTGGTTTCTCCAAAGGAGAGTTTTGTTTCCAAGATTAAAGTTATGTTTGAAAAAGAAAAACCGCACTTCTGTCTTCTGAAGATTGCAGGTTGATATCATCAAAGTCTTTCAGATAAAGATCTCAAAATGGATTTCAAGCATGGTTGCAAAGCTGTCAAAGAGTTTTTCATTTTCAGAAATGGTTCAGTTGACACAGTCCTGTTCCTGCCATGCCTACCCTACATCAACTAACAACAGATTCAAAGAGTTTAAAGATCTGATACAGCACACGTCAAGGGGGAGTTTGTTGGTGCAAAATATGTGTGACGTGTGTGTATTCCAGTTAGTATCGTTAGTTGAGATAGTTAGAATAGTTAAATCAAGTTAGAGGGTAGTTTATGTCAATTTATTAAAGTGGAGGGACTAGATTGTGATTTAGTAATAATCACATATATGTGATTCGTATACGTGAGTTGAAGACCACGAATTGAAAAACACTCTCGATCTGCCAAACTGCCACCGAACCTGGAGTTCGGCTCTCACAATCACACATATATATAAATGTGAGTTCGGAACAAGTTAGTTTGGGCGATAACCGTTTCCTCGAAGCTATTTTGTAGGAGAGAGTTTTTGAACGCGAATTTTAGAGAGTTTTGTGTTTAGATCATTGATTAGGATCGTTCAACGAGTTCATATCATGTAATCTCTGATCAATTTGAGCTATAAACTGAGTTATATTTACGATTTTGTGTTCTTGAGTTCGGGGTAAGTTTCGGTCCAAATTCGGTGTACAAATCACTAGATCCGACGCTCTATGAGTTTTCAATAGTCAAGGGCTTTTGTTGTGGCAAGTCATCAGTCTTGTGTTTGTTGGTTTCTAGATGAAACGGTGAACCGTTGTACTAAACCTTTTAGTGCATGTCGGATTCAAAACACACGTGAGTACAACTATTGTAGTCTAAGATTTCCAAGATGTGTTTAGGTATGCACATGTAATGGTAATGTGCACCAGTGGTGGTGTGACCATTCTATAATGTTATAATCAGCAAGTGATTATTCTTGTAGTAGTTTAGCTGGTGATTCGAACTTATATGAGCAAACGTCCACTTGAAGCAGAGGATTGATATGTTCATATGGTTGTAGATTGAAAAGTCGATCTTCAATCGGTTCGACTTGATTTAATATTCTTGACGTCGGATGGTTCAAAGTCATAGGACTTTATGAACTACCGTTATGTCGTGCGTTGTTTCGTAACAATTACAATAGACGCATAAGGCATTACAGCTTTGATGGGATATGATAACCAAAGAGTTATCATATCGCATTTAAGCTAGCCTAGATCAAATCAAGTGCACCAGGTTTTAAGGTATGTTGTTATGGGATTTTGAATTTAATCTAACAAAAGGTTGAATCAAATCCAAAGTAGATTAAAACAATCATGTATGTTTCGAAAATCAACCATTGTCAAAACATGTCATAATCAAAATCCAAGGAAAGCAATTTGTTCATCCTGGAAAACAGCCAGGGAAAACCAAACAAAACAAGTTGTTTCAAAATTACCAAGAATTGTTTTAAACCGAAAACTTGAGACACGAACTTTATTTAGGTGCGAAAATCGCAGAATAGCTCAGTGTCATCTTGGCTTGCTTCCTTTCAGCTTCATGCACCTACAAAATGTAAAGTATGTCAAACATATATTTTGTAGGAATAAGTGAAGCATCATACAACATAATCTTATGTGTATACTTGAGGAATTACCCGGCTGGGCTTTTCCGCTCTTCACCTTGGCAAGATATTCTAGGCAGTTTCTTTTCCAGTGCCCCATCTTGTGGCATTCAAAACACTCGCGCTGTTCAGGCGGCGGTGCCTTGGTTGCCTTAGGCTTGCCCTTCTGGGAGCTTCCAGACGCTCTGGCGACAGCTGCCTTGCCTTTGTTCTTGTTCCCACGCCTACCCTTCTTTACCTCGGGCTTCTTGACGCCTCCTGACCGGATCGTAAGTACATCGGGTGCCTTACCGTTAACAAAATTAACTTCAGCGGTCTTAAGCATACCGTGAAGTTCAGTCACTGTCTTTACCATGCTATGCATGTTAAAGTTTACCTGGAAAGGGGTGAAGGCACTGGACAGTGAGTGAAGAATCAGGTCATTCGCCATTTCGGCGGGGATGACGTAATTCAGTTTTGCTAAGCGGTCGATGTAACTCTTCATCTTCAGGACATGAGGGCTGACGGGAGAGCCTTCGGCCATGCGACAACTAATGAGTGTCACAACGGTGTCATAGCGCTCTTGTCGGGCCTGAGTTTCAAACATGCCCCTTAGATCACCGATCATCTGAAAAGCCGTCATGTCAACCATGTTCTTCTGGATCTCAGAATCCATGGTGGCTAGCATAAGACACGCGACATTCTTGGCATTTGATCGCAGTGTGTTATGGGCGTTTCGCGCCGCGGCCGTGTCAGCTTCAGGTTCCTCAGGGACCTCAGCTTCTAACACATTTTCCATGTTAGCCATTTTCAGGACAATTTTCAGATTCCTTTCCCAATCAAGAAGTTGGCGCCATTAAGTTTCTCCTTCTCAAGGAGAGACTTGAGATGGAAAATCTCTTGGTTTGCGCGGTTAGCCATCTGAAACAAATAGGCAAATGTTTTAGTGTTTCGATGTTTGATTCGTATTCAAGGATTGCAAACTAATCTTGAATAGGAATTGGGAATTCAGTTAGTTAGACAATTTCTCCAGACAGCGTAATGTGCTTTCAAAATTTCTAAGTAGCTGAATGGACAACGATTGTCACTTGTGACTGTCACAACTCCCGTTATGGGGCTTTCGCGAACGGATCAACGAAATATGTTTAGCCCCATCTATGCCCATTCTGTCTACATGCCGACCAGAGGTACGGTGTTGAAATACTCCAATACCAAAGGTGCGTGTAAAGAAAATAGTAGTTGTCCTAAGTGGTCAGTGTGCGCGTACGGTGTTGAAATACTCCAATACGCTCACCTTGGAAGATACCCTAAACACCACGTGCGGTGTTGAAATACTCCAACACTGATGTATCGGTCAATATGTTCCAAGTTAGACTTGACATAGGATGGCATAGACTACCGGTTTTAGGTTTACCAGATAGGGTTATTAAGTCATATTTTAATATTTAATGTGATGACAGATTTTATGAATCCTACCTCACTCGGGACGATCATTTAAATAACCTAAGTATTAATGATCTAAGTGTCGCGAGACGATAACCAATTTTATTAATGTACAATTACTTTATCGAAAAATTCGAATTTAATGTCGAATTAAATTGGTTAATAAATTTTATGAAGTCGTAATAAAATTAGGACTTTATTTAATCGATTGAAAAATTAGTTTTATATCGATAAAACTAAGTTTGGATTTTAGTTGGTGCGTTAATCAAATTAAGACAAGCAACCAAAACAAGCAAACACACATGTACATATCCGGCCATGCAGAGGCTTCGATATTGTCAGAGCCTATGACAATATCGAATAAGGGCAAGGGACATAAAAGTAAATCAACCACGAGAACAGAAAACTCCCTGATCGACTTAGTTGCTCCCACTGGCTTTAACAAGCTCTTGCGCGTCATCGGGAGGCGTCGGTTTCGTTTTGACTTCTAGCCATTTTCGAAAATCCCATAAAGGGATAATCTTAAATGGGTCCTTGTATCAAGCTCGTCTTGTTCGTCCAGGCGAAGGTGAGCGATACCAAATTAAAATAAAACTATTCTATTTTAAATAATTACAACTTTGAACCCAGTAAAATTTGGGCCAATCCAAAACAAAACAACATGGGCCTAAAGGGCCAAACCATAACGAATCCATGACAAAATTAAAAGGGGTTGGGCCGAATATGCACGAAAGATAATTCAATCAATTATATTGAATCGGATTATGTTTAGTGGATCCAAATCGACTAAACATATTTAAAAGGCGATTCATTTAATTTCGCGACTTTCGGGTTCAGAACCCCAGTTCGCGAAAGCACACCGGTTTAAAACGACCGGTTTGGGTTTGCGTGTGGTGATCAAGGCTCTGATACCACTGTTGGGTTACGACAATGGCATTCGGGTCTCGGTAATAACATTTTTTTTTGAAATTAATTATTTACAATAAATAATTATTTAATCAATTACCGAGTAAATTAAAATTAAATAATTAAATTAACATTTAATTTAATACGCAGCGGAAACGTTTTAATTTACTAACGCAAAAACCAGATGATTAGCGTAAACCAAAAACAACAGGATTCGACAATCACCATAACGCGCAAACACCAAAAACGCATATATACAAATACGCGACATATCAATAAATAAATAAATAAATGATTAAATCTAAACTAATAACAAGTTTAGATATACCTGAGCGGTGATTCAAACAAACGCTTGAGACACCGGAAGTCAACGGGTGACGCTAGGGTTTCGCAGGGCGTGATTCGTCTGACGAATCTGACTTTCCTCGCAGATACAGATTTACCACGGGGTGAATCACGCACCGAGAAAATCTCGTACGTCGGATCGGGCGCGAACTAGGGTTTGCGGACGATGAGCGAACACACCACACGGTGGTGGTTCGCGATTGGGTATGTCGGCGGTAGGACCGGCGACGGCGAGGATGGTGGCGGCCGGTGGGGCGGCGGCGAGGTGCGACGGGCGGCGGCGGCTGTGACCGCGACTCACAGCGGTGCCTCGGTGAGGGGCTGCGGCGGCGGTGCGGCTACGGCGGCGGCGAGGGAGGCTGGCGCACGGCGGTGGCGAGGGAGGCTGGCGCACAACGGTGGCTTGGCGAGTGGCGAGCGGCGGGTGGCGAACGACGGGGCAGCGGCGGTGGCGGACTCCGGGAGGCGGCACGACGGTAGTTAGGTTTAGAATTCTCACGAACGAACTGTCGGAGAACAAGAGATGGCGGCGGCGGCGTAGATGCCATCGGCGTCGGATCCGAGAGAGGGAGGAGAAGGGGAGGCCAAAATTTCTCTCTAAGAGGATTAGGGTTTCGCCTCCCTTAATCAGTTATATTTATAACTGATTAAGTTTCCGATTAGTCCCTCGTTTTTATTCAATCCTTAATCGAACCACTCAATTTGTGAGATTAACATTTAATCCCTTAAATTATTGTCGCTTGCCAAGACTTAACGAATATTAGTCAAATACTAATTCGTCAATCGTCGTTTAAGACGTAAGTGATATTTAACGTCTTTTGTCGCTTAATTAATCTTGATGATTAATGATAATTAATTAATTAATTATTTATCTATTAAACCATTTAATAAACAAATAATTAATTCTTCTGCGAATTTGCCGGTTATAAAAGTAAGCGGACTTTAAAACCCGTTGCCTCCGGTGTAACTCTTACGGGTCTTGACCGGGTCGGGTACTTGATTTAGTCGGGTCTGGACACCTAAATCCAACACACACCAGTGAGGTCAACGCATGCGTGTTTTCCCCCAGCCCAACCAAACACCAGAACATCCGCCGGGCGCAAAGTTGATCTCCTTTCACTCGGATCGGTCAGAAAGTTCACTGGGGCCTCCTTTCTAGCAGAGATCCCCGCCCGTTTCAGAACACCAAACAGGACATCCCTAACCCAGTAATGTCGGTATTTGAAACCAGGTTGTTCCTTACAGTGTACGGCATGCTCGCCAAAGTTGTCCAGACACGCCTTGCGGCACACGGGGCACGGTTCATCATCGGGGAAGATAGGGATCATGAGCCTATACTTGATGATAACCCGGTATTCCACAGGTGACATGTGTTGGCCCAAACCTTCAATGGGAATGACATTCAGGAAATCTTGAGCTCGAGGGGCACGGAGACATGCAAACACAACTTTTTGACGAGGGGATAGGGCAAACTCCACATCCAAACTCTGGGCAATTTTACTAAAAAGGGTACTCGCCAGAGTATCCTGAGATTTAGAGGGGGCGGTGTCCTTGCTAGAAAAACCGCCAAGATCAAAATCAGGGAGTGAAGTGCGTAGGCAGCCCACCGCGCACACGAAATCGGCATCCATCCCATTAATGCCACACTCCCGAAGGATATGGTCCTGCAAGCTCCAGGATTGCGCCGTGGAAGCCACAAAGGCATATTGGGAAATATCCTCCGCCGAGAGAAGCCCCAGCCCCCCGAAACATGTTGGTAAGGAAGCCAGCCTCCATTGGAGGTCCCCAAAAAAGGCCCCTCCCCCAACGAGAATGTCCTCGATGGCCCCCCGAAGGCCCTTGTCAAAAATAGCCACAGCACCCTTAACATGGGCCGGTTGACAGGTCCGAAGGCCAAATAGTAATTTATCGACACCCATACAAGACCGGAGCAGTAAGAGCTCACATTGAGGATCCCGAAGACGAGGGAGACAACGCATTAACTCCACGGAAGTGGATGCCCTTTTCACAGCCAGGCCTCTAATGAACCCAGCGTCCTGGCTAACAGATCCCCCCTGAAGTTTCACCCCAACCCTCGGCCTCCCAATTCCAGAGGGGAAGAGTCCATCAAGCTCCTTCACCCCATTGCAGGACGACCAAAAAAATGTGTGAGTTTGTATTTAAACAAACTCACATCCTAATAGCTAAGGTTCGCCGAAATAGACACAATAGAGAGAGAGAGGGAATTCGTGACTTGAGAAGACCAGAGAAAGATTTCGGTGGCTTGTTCGAAACTTGTGTGCTAGACAGAAATCGAGTTGTAATAGTAATTAACGGTTTGATCATCTAATCGTAAGTGTTTATTAACTTTGTTAATTCATCGTTTATTATTGCTTCTCATAATTGATTCAATCAATCACATGGATTCCGCATTCGTGATTGATCATTGATATCATGTTTGGACTATATTCAAAAAATGATGAGGCTTGTGTATTAAATTGGGTTGTGCTTCGGTTATCCATGTTTAGTGATTGGGGATAGTTAATTATGTATTTTTTCTTGTAAAATACGGTTTGGGGTAGAGGGGCAAAGGGCTTTGACCCATGTAATAAATGTGTGAGTTGTATTTAAACAAACTCACATCGCACTAGCTAGGTTTGCTGATATAGACGTAAGAGAGAGAGGGAATTCATGACTTGAGAAAGACCAGAGAAAGATTTCGGTGGCTTAACCGAAACCTTTGTGATAGACAGAAATCGAGTTGTAATAGTAATAAACGGTTTGATCTTCTAATCGTAAGTGTTTATTAAATTTGTTGATTCATCGGTTATTATTGCTTCTCATACTTGATTCAATCAATCACTTGGATTCCGCACTCATGATTGATCATTAATATCGTGGTTCGACTATAATCGATGAGAATTAGGTTATCCATGTTTAATGATTGGGTGTTAGCTAATTGTGTGTTTGTTCTTGTAAAATACTGTTTGGACTAGAGGAAGAAAGGGCTTGGGCCTATGTAATAAATGTGTGAGTTTGTATTTAAACAAACTCACATCGCACTAGCTAGGTTAGCCGAAATAGACGTACGAGAGAGAGGGAATTCGTGACTTGAGAAAACCAGAGAAAGATTTCGGTGGCTTAACCGAAACCTGTGTGCTAGCTAGAAATAGAGTTGTAATAGTAATAAACGGTTTGATCATCTAATCGTAAGTGTTTGTTAACTTTGTTGATTCACCGTTTATTATTGCTTCTCATACTTGACTCAATCAAACATTTGGATCCGCACTCATGATTGATCATTGATATCGTGTTTCGACTATAAACAAAAAATGATGAGGCTTGTGTATTAAATTGGGTTGGGCTTAGGTTATCAATGTTTAATGATTGGGTGTTAGTTAATTATGTGTTTCGGCTTGTAAAATACGGTTTGGTTAGAAGGGCAAAGGGCTTTGGCCCTTTTAATAAATATGTGAGTTTGTATTAAAACAAGCTCACATCCTGATAGCTACTTGAGAGAGACCAGAGAAAGATTTCGGTGGCTTAACTGAAACCTGTTTCCTAGATAGAAATCGAGTTGTAATAATAATCAACGGTTTGATCATCTAATCGTAAGTGTTTATTAACTTTCTTAATTCATCGTTTATTATTGCTTCTCATACTTGATTCAATCAATCACTTGGATTCCGCATTCGTGATTGATCATTGATATCATGTTTGGACTATAATCGAAAAACGATGAGGCTTATGTATTAAATTGGGTTGGGCTTCGGTTATCCATGTTTAGTGATTGGGTGTTAGTTAATTATGTGTTTATTTTTGTAAAATACGGTTTGGGGTAGAGGGGCAAAGGGCTTTGGCCCTTGTAATAAATGTGTGAGTTTGTATTTCAACAAACTCACATCACACTAGCTAGGTTTGCCGAAATAGACGCAAGAGAGAGAGGGAATTCATGACTTCAGAAAGACCAAAGAAAGATTTCGGTGGCTTAACCGAATGCTTTGTGATAGACAGAAATCGATTTGTAATAGTAATAAACGGTTTGATCATCTAATCGTAAGTGTTTATTAACTTTGTTGATTCATCGATTATTATTGCTTCTCATACTTGATTCAATCAATCACTTGGATTCCACACTCATGATTGATCATTGATATCGTGTTTCGACTATAATCGATGAGAATTAGGTTATCTATGTTTAGTGATTGAGTGTTAATTAATTATGTGTTTGGGGTTGTAAAATACGGTTTGGGGTAGAGGGGCAAAGGGCTTTGGCCCTTGTAATAAATGTGTGAATTTGTATTTCAACAAACTCACATCACACTAGCTAGGTTTTCCGAAATAGACGCAAGAGAGAGAGGGAATTCATGACTTCAGAAAGACCAAAGAAAGATTTCGGTGGCTTAACCGAAACCTTTGTGATAGACAGAAATCGATTTGTAATAGTAATAAACGGTTTGATCATCTAATCGTAAGTGTTTATTAACTTTTTTGATTCATCGATTATTATTGCTTCTCATACTTGACTCAATCAATTACTTGTATTCCGCACTCATGATTGATCATTGATATCTTGTTTCCACTATAATCGATAAATGATGAAGCTCGTGTATTAAATCGGTTTGGGCTTCGGTTATCCAAGTTTAATGATTGGTTGTTAGTTGATTATGTGTTTGTTCTTGTAAAATACGGTTTGGACTAGAGGAAAAAAGGGCTTTGGCCCATGTAATAAATGTGTGAGTTTGTATTAAAACAAACTCACATCCTGTCACACCCTCAAATTTCCACGTGCGGGGTTTATACCGCGAGGCGTGTGACAAACCAGGATCCAAGTTATTAGTCATACTAAACCATAAAAACACACCAAAATAGTTTAAGAAATGCGGAAGCGTAAAGTGTAAGTAGAAATGTTTTGCAAAACACGCGCTCTCAAACCAAACACGAAAAATAAATAAACCCAAACGTAATAGATGGAATGCAAGTCAAAATGTTTAAACTGTCATGTGATATGCATCCTAGTGTGCTCGTACCTCAATGACCTACGAAAGAAATGCTATGTGGGTCAGCGCAAGGCTGGTGAGTTCATAATTTCAATGCAAGAATAATAGATGTTTGTAAAATGTTTGTACCATGGTAATCATAATTGTAATTATAGCTATCAAGGCCAATAATGCTATCACTATGTGGTTCGCAACCGAAGCGTGACTGTTTGTGTTTGTAATGCCTTCCACCATCGCCTAACACGGACGATGATGATGCTGTCTAGGCTAATATTACACCCGTTCGACATCCAATCGAGTTAGAGCTACTAACGCGGGTGGGGTTTGTCAAACCCAGTAGTACTACCAAATATCACTTCGCTTTCTCATAAACTAACAGTTCGAAATGTAAGGACTTGTAATTCGTGTTATGTGTGCACATACGTGATCAACCATACAATTATATTACCAGAACTGTTTGTAGCATGCTCTTTTCTCTAAATGAATATTCAGAGAAAAATGTTCTGAGAACTCACCTTTGGGAGCTTGGCAAGAAAGTTTAATAAAAATGTTGATGAATTCCTACGAATCACCTATATGTTTGTGAATGTGTAAGACTACAGCGAATGAACAACGAGACTGACTCAATCGACCCTGACGACACGTTGGTGACTTAACAACAATTGTATTTGTTTGTTTAGTTATACTTTCCAATTCTTGAAAGTTTCTATCTTAGAAAAGTTTCCATATATAGCAGGTTTCTATAAATAGCAAGCAACAAGCAAGCACACGTTAATTGTTTCTAGCATGCCCCTAATTTGATCGTAATACAACAATAAAGAAACACGTAGGGTTACCTCGTTCAATAACAAGGCACAATGTTCCCTAAAATGATCATGTTAACCCAATATGTACATTAAGTAGATTTAGTTTTCCTCCAATCTAATATCGTATGTTTCATGCAAGTTTACACCCTTTAACATGTTATACACGTACATATTATTTAACACATTAACATAACACACAAGTTCCTAGGGTCACATAATTACATTATTATTTTTTAGCATGCGAGTTACACCATGGTGCCTTTAGATCTTTAAACAAAAAATACATGCACAATTTACAATTTGTACACTTGAAATCATATTAATTACGTGTCATGATTTGCACCCATGTTACTGCTTTTCATGGAAGATGGAACTTAGCCACCACCAATTACCTTGTACCACATGCATAAGATTACTACATGAGCTAAGTGTGAGAGTCCTAATGAACCAGAAAAAAAATACATAAACTGCTGGACGTAGGGTTAGTACCCTCGACCACCATTTACTAAACATGCACCCTTACCATCTAGCTAATTTATTCTTTGGTGTTTAAACTAGTTCAGAATATATATAATAGTTTGCATCACGTTGTCATCTTCCCTATATTAAACACAATTCGCCAAACCCCATATTATAACACTTTGCAACTTAATGAAATTTAGGACATGCATATTATTTCTATTTTCATAGCTTCACTACCCTCACTTCTAAATAAAAAGAAAAATAATGAACTACATGCCTCCTACGCAAAATACACAAATTCGTAATTAGGATTTTAAACATATTAGTCCTTAAGAACACACAAGAAATCAACCGTGTAACGAGGAAAACTTAAAGCGAAGGTCCGGGCTTCGGGAAAGATGAATTCGGGAACATCACAGATTATATTTGGTATACATAATCATATAACCTCATATTGTAACACATTTAGCACATTACAAAAGAACACACAGTTGAATACCAATGCACGGTTTTCGCGGATCGGAAAAGAAACCGAGAGATGGGTGAACGAATACCTTTGATGATTGCACCCCGATTGCTAAGGGGCTGCTGTGATTCTACGAGTCTGTTCGTAGTCTTCGTGGCTTCTTTCCTCATGCGGGATATCAACGATCAGCGGGTAGGATGTTGAATGAGGGAGAGATCGCAAAAAACAAAAAAACAAAAAAAAAGAGGGAGGGAAGATTGTTGTTCCAGCCGTATGTGATGGAGAGATAAAGAGGACGGTTCGAATTTTTGGTAGGGTTTTTGAGGAGGATATATCCACTCCTTAGGGGGTTTGAATTGATGAGCAATCTTATCTCCATATTTCAAACTCACGTATCTTTTTGTTTTTTTTGCTTTTTTTTTGTAACAGTTCAGTCCATCTAGTTTATAAGTTTGCGAGCTTGTGTGTGTTAAAAGCAAGGATTATTCTTTCTAATTCTTTCTAATGACGCATAGAAAGCTATGATATTTAGGTTCACATAACTAAATTAACATTCAATGTCACATATCATTATGAAATCACAAGTTCCACAAGTTGCCTCGTTCGATTGGCATTTTCCACATATCATTAGTCACCAACGTTTAGGACCGACTCGACTCGCGTATGATTATTCGTGGACTCGATAACACATCTAACAATCCTATTAGATGTATGAATGCATGTATGTTTGATATAAATAGTTGTTCATGTTTGTGTTTGTCTAGAAAAATCACCTGAATTGCCGGGTGTCACATCAAATTTGCCGGGTGTCACATCATCCCCTTTTTAAAGGAATTTTCATCTCGAAATTTAAGATCGTTGCTCGTTCGCTAGACACAAAGAAAAATAAAATTTTCAATTGTCACATCATCCCCTTGTTGAAGAAAATTTCGACCCGAAATTTAATACGTACCTCTACTCGTTTTTGCTTGTTTGTCGAAGAGTTGCGGGTATTTCTCTCGCATTTGGTCTTCACATTCCTACGTGAATTCTGGTTCGCGTTTCGAGTTTCAATGAACTTGAACTATCGGGATCTTACTTCGTTTGAGCCTCTTGACCTCACGATCTATGATTTCAACCGGTTCCTCAATGAAGCGCAATTGTTCATCGACTTAGATCTCGTCTAGTGGTACCACTAGACTTTCATCTGTTAGACACCTCTTCAGGTTTGACACATGAAAGACGTTTTGCACCCCACGTAATTTCTCTGGTAAGTTTAGCTCGTACGCTACTGGGCCAACTTCGGCGACAATTTTAAATGGTCCAATGTAGCGTGGGTTTAGTTTGCCACGTTTGCCAAAGCGAATGACACCCTTCCAAGGTGACACTTTTAAAAGAACTCTGTCACCAACTTCAAACTTAAGTGGTTTTCATCTTTGGTCTGCGTAACTCTTTTGACGGTCCCTAGCCGCCTTCATCCGGTTTCTAATCTGAACGATCCTTTCTGATGTCTCAAGTACCAGTTCTGGACCGGTAAGTTGGCTATCCCCAACTTCTGTCTAGTAGATATGTGACTGACACTTTCTCCCGTACAGTGCCTCAAATGGTGCTGCTTGAATGCTCGTGTGGTAGCTGTTGTTGTAGGAGAACTCCACCGAGTCTCCCAACTGTTCCCGAAATCTATAACACATGCTCTCAGCATGTCGTCAAGTGTTTGAATACTTCGCTCACTTAGGCCATCCGTTTGAGGGTGGTAGGCCGAGCTCATATCAAGTCGTGTACCCAACCTTTTATGCAGTGATCTCCATAAGTGGGAGGTAAATCGGGCGTCCCGATCCGAGATAATGGAGATTGGCACCCCATGCCTGGAAACTATTTCCTTTACATAAATTTTAGCGAGCTTCTCAGTTTTGTATTCTTCCTTGATGGCCAGAAAATGCGCGGACTTTGTTAGTCGATCAACGATCACCCAGATAGTGTCACAACCAGGAATTTCCATTGATATGTGTTCCAACTTCCACTCAGGAATTTCCGGGTGTTGGAGTGATGGTTTCTGATATTCTGCCTTAACCTTGGAACACGTCAAGCACTTGTTCACATAAGTAGCGATGTCCGCTTTCATGTTTGGCCACCAATAAGCTACCTTCAAATCATGGTACATCTTATCTGAACCAGGATGAATTGAGTATCGAGATTTATGAGATTCGTCCATTAGGAGCTTACGTAAATTTCCGAAGAAAGGGACCCATAGTCGGTCTTGGAAATACTTTGTACCATTAGCTTTAGTTTCTAACTGGTTTTCCATCCCATGAAGCGATTCAGCTGCTCGGTTTTCATCCTTTAACGCTTTGATCTGAGCGTTGCAGACCTGATCAGGTAGCCCTGCGTGAATTATGAGTTGTAATGTCCGAACCTGCTTTGGTTTGGCATTTTCTTTTCTGCTGAGGGCATCGGCTACCACGTTAGCCTTACCCGAATGGTACTTTATCGCACATTCATAATCGTTTAACAACTCAACCCATCGACGTTGTCTCATGTTAAGTTCCTTCTGGTCAAAAATGTGTTGCAGGCTCTTGTGGTCCGTATAAATTGTGCACTTTGTACCATATAAATAGTGTCTCCAAATCTTTAGTGCGAATACCACAGCTCCCAACTCTAGATCGTGAGTGGTGTAGTTTTTCTCGTGAACTTTCAGCTGCCGAGAGGCGTAAGCAATAACTTTCTCGCGTTGCATCAACACGCAACCGAGACCTAGGACGGACGCGTCGTAGTACACTACAAAGTCATATGTTTCTTCTGGTAGGGCTAAGATGGGTGCACTGCATAGCTTTTGCTTAAGCAACTGAAATGCCTACTGATGCTTGTCACTCCACTTAAAAATGACGCTTTTTTGTGTTAACGCTGTAAGGGGCTGAGAAATCTTCGAAACCTCTCAATGAAACGCCTGTAATAACCTGCTAAACCCAAGAATTATCGAATTTCAGTCAGAGTCCTGGGTGCATCCCAGTTTTTGATCGCCTCAATTTTTACCGGATCAACATGGATTCCATTTTCGTTAACCACATGGCCAAGGAATTGCACCTCTCGAATCCAAAAATCACACTTGGAGAACTTTGCATATAATTCCTCATGCCGCAGCAATTGCAAAACCAACCGTAAGTGTTCCTCATGTTCTTCCTTGCTCTTCGAATAAATGAGAATGTCATCAATGAAAACGATGACAAACTTGTCCAGATACGTGATCAACCATACAATTATATTACCAGAACTGTTTGTAGCATGCTCTTTTCTCTAAATGAATAAAATGTTCGAGAACTCACCTTTGGGAGCTCGACAAAAAAAGTTTAATAAAAAACTGTTGATGAATTCCAACGAATCACCTATATGTTTGTGAATGTGTAAGACTACAGTGAATGAACAACGAGACTGACTCAATCGACCCTGACGACACATTGTTGACTTAACAACAATTGAATTTGTTTGTTTAGTTATACTTTCCAATTCTTGAATGTTTGTATTTTAGAAAAGTTTCCATATATAGCAGGTTTCTATAAATAGCAAGCAACAAGCATGCACACGTTAATTGTTTCTAGCATGCCCCTAATTTGATCGTAATACAACAATAAAGAAACACGTAGGGTTACCCCGTTCAATAACACATGGCACAATGTTCCCTAAAATGATCATGTTAACCCAATATGTACATTAAGTAGATTTAGTATTCCTCCAATCTAATATTGTATGTTTCATGTAAGTTTGCACCCTTTAACATGTTATACACGCACATATTATTTAACACATTAACATAACTAACAAGTTCCTAGGGTCACATAATTACATTATTATTTTTTAGCATGCGAGTTACACCATGGTGCCTTTAGATCATTAAACAAAAAATATATGCACAATTTACAATTTCTACACTTGAAATCATATTAGTTACGTGTCATGATTTGCACCCATGTTACTACTTTTCATTGAAGATGGAACTTAGCCACCACCAATTACCTTGTACCACATGCATAATAATTACGTGTCATGATTTGCACCCATGTTACTACTTTTCATGGAAGATAGAACTTAGCCATCACCAATTACCTTGTACCACATGCATAAGATGATAAGATTACTACATGAGCTAAGTGTGAGAGTCCTAATGAACCAAAAACAAAATACATAAACTGTTGGGCGTAGGATTAGAACCCTCGACCACCAGTTACTAAAAATGCAGCCTTACCATCTAGCTAATTTATTATTTGGTGTTTAAACCAGTTCAGAATATATATAACAGTTTGTATCACGTTGTCATCTTCCCCATATTAAACACAATTCGCCAAACCCCATATTATAACAGTTTGCAACTTAATAAAATTTAGGACATGCATATTATTTCTATTTTTATGGCTTCACTACCCTCACTTCTAAATAAAAAGGAAAATAACGAACTACGTGCCGCCTACGCAAATACACAGATTCGTAATTTAGGATTTTTAAACATATTAGCCCTTAAGAACACACAAGAAATCAACCGTGTAACAAGGAAAACTTAAAGCGAAGGTTCGGGCTTCGGGAACGATGAATTCGGGAACATCATAGATTATATTTGATATACTTAATCACATAACCTCATATTATAACACATTTAGCACATCACAAAAGAACGCACAGTTGAATACAAATACACGGTTTTCGCGGATCGGAAAAGAAACCGAGAGATGGGTGAACGAATACCTTTGATGATGCACCATGATTGCTACGGGGCTGCTGCGATTCTACGAATCTGTTTGTAGTCTTTGTGGCTTCTTTCCTCGTGCGGGATATCAACGATCAGCAGGTAGGATGGTGAATGAGGGAGAGATCGCAAAAAAAAAAGAGAGGGAGGGAAGATTGTTGTTCCAGCCGTATGTGATGGAGAGATAAGGGGGGGGGGGGTTTGAATTTTTAGTAAGGTTTTTTAGGAGGATATATCCACTCCTTAGAGCATTCACTGTAGGTTCCTTAAAAAATATGTGACTGTAAATCTGTATAATTTAAGTTTTGGTTGTGAGTGGTTGTGAGTAGAGGAGAGAGAGAAAAATTTACAAAATCTGTATATTTGACAAGAAGTTTGGTGATTTGCTAAAATTTTGGGATTGGAAGAGAGAGAAAATATAATGATAAAGGTATAAAAAGTATTATTTAATTATGGTTGTGAGTGGAAAAGAGAGAAAAAATAATAATAAAAGTATAACTTATAAGGATAAGGATAGGGAACCTACTGGTTTGAATTGATGAGCAATCTTATCTCCATATTTCAAACTCACATATCTTTTTGTTTTTTTTGCTTTATTTTTTGTAACAGGTATTCAATCCATATAGTGTATAAGTTTGCGAGCTTGTGTGTGTTCAAAGAAAGGATTATTCTTTCTAATTCTTTCTAATGACGCATAGAAAGCCATGATATTAGGCTCACATAAGTAAATTAACATTCAATGTCACACATCATTATGAAATCACAAGTTGCACAAGTTGCGTTTGTTAGATTGGCATTTTGTTATTTAGTCACCAACGTTCAGGATCGACTCGACTCACATATGATTATTCGTGTACTCGATAACACATCTAACAAGCCTATTAGATGTATGAATGCATGTATGTTTGATATAAATAGTTGTTCATATTTGTGTTTGTCCAGAAAAATTACCTGAATTGCCGGGTCTCACATCAAATTTGCCGGGTGTCACATCATCCCCTAGTTAAAGGAATTTTCGTCTTGAAAATTAAGATCGTTGCTCGTTCGCTAGACACAAAGAAAAATAAAACTTTTAGTTGTCACACATCCTTACTAGCTAAGGTTTGCCGAAATAGACACAAGAGAAAGAGGGAATTCGTGATTTGAGTGAGACCATAGAAAGATTTCGGTGACTTAACCGAAACTTGTGTGCTAGACAGAAATCGAGTTGTAATAGTAATCAACAATATGATCATCTAATCGTAGGCGTTTATTAACTTTGTTTATTCATCGTTTATTATTGCTTCTTCTACTTGAATCAATCAATCACTTGGATTCCACATTCGTGATTAATCATTGATGTCGTGCTTCTCCTACTTGAATCAATCAATCACCTGTGTATTAAATTGGGTTGGGCTTAGGTAATCCATGTTTAGTGATTAAAACAGATCAAACCAAACATTAGTTTCAACTGTGTGTTTTTGAAGGTGCGATTTTCCCGCTCTCGGTTTTTCTGATCTTGGTCTTCGTTTCTTCCTGTATTCATGGATTCTCCGCGATTGGATCCACATCTCGTGGTCCAATCCTCTGATCTGCTTGATCCTGGTGATGAGAGGAACCAATCAAGGGTTTATGTGTCACGAAATTTTCAAACTTGTTCGATAGGACATTAAAGGAGGTTGCTAATGATGCATTGAATGCTCGGAAGCTTTATCCGGCATTAATGGAGGCCTCAATAAATGCATTTAAGGTATCGGAGAAGGTATTGAATGTGTCCAATGGCGTTAATGAATCTGCAGTTAATGAGGTAATTTCTATGTCCCCTTCTCCGATCAGGTCAAATTCTGCGCATCTGTGTAATGTTGTGGATGATCTAAGGGTTGTTTTGTGCCCTAATTCTTCTGGTCATGATGTTGCGAGTATTTCTGTTGAGCGTAAGAGCCAAATGCACATTTCTGCTACCTTAAATGGCAATTTCAAAATTAGGAGTGCTGAGGAATTAGGTCAGGAATCGATGTCTGAAAAGGGCAAGTGGGGGAATGGCCCGAATGCTATCTCAGCTTCTAAGGAGGAAGTTGATTCTGCCATGGATGATTTTTTTAGCTTTAAAAATATTGATCCTGAATTTATGAGGTTAATGGTGGAAATTATTATTCTATCTGAGGATAATTTTGAGTTTGCCACTAGGTACCATTGTTATCTTAGTAATTCTAGTTTGCTAAATGGTATTGCCAAGCAACTTGATGGTGATTTTGAGCTGTTTATTCTTCTCCTTACTGCTGAATGTTTGGTGTTAACAACTAATGGATTTGAAACATCCTGTGACATCCGAGAATTTCAAGGTTTACTTCCGTTAGACAAATCCGTTAGTTACGTTATAAGTGTTAACTTAGTAACTAATGCTTAACTAGGCCGAATACGTCCACGTCCTTTGGTTGATCACCGAACCCGTCCATATGTGTTATGTGTTTAACTATCTATTGTCATTATGTGCAATGTGATTTAAATACATGATTTAATATTATGAATAGCATGACAAATTGTAAATCCTTGATTTTGTGAAAATTGTCTAAGTTGTGCAGCCAGCGAAACTAACGGGCGAAACTATAGTGTCGCCCGGTAGTCAGCTGAGCTATTCGATAACACATGATCAGAGCTAGTTTCGCCTGACCAGCGAAACTGCCAGCGAAACTAGCCTCTGATATAAATAATCTTAATAAACCCTAGTTCTCCCATTTTGCCTCATTTACACAAAACACACACACACTCTCCTGAGATTTTCTGGACCAGCTGATTCCAGCCAAGAACCATCAAGGAACCATCATCTCATCTCATCCATTTGGCCCTAGATCGAATCGTGAGTCACCAAAACCATTCTTTATGCATTTATATGTGTTTTTCTTGGTATTTTACTTTAAAGCATGACCAAACCTCCATGAAATCGCTTGATCTTCTGATATGTTGTCTAGGAATGATAGATCTACAATAAAGTCAGTAACTTTACGTGTGAAATCCATCCATGTTGAAGATTTATGCTAGATTAGGTTATTTTAGGTTAAAATGTGTTTTTTGGTGATTTGATGATGAAAATGCATGTTTAAGGTGTTAAAGCTTACTGATTTATGTTGGTAAATGGTTATGTATGCTAGATAATGAATTGCATGTAATATGGAAGCTGTTAGGTTGATTTTTAGGCTGATCCGTATGTTTTTCGCGACCAGCGAAACTATGGTGTTCTCTGGGCGAAATTGTCCAGCGAAACTATGTATATCTTCAACCAGCGACACTATGCAGCGAAACTGCAGTGTCGCCGGGTAAACCAACCAGACCAGCTCGAGCGAATCTACCGAGCGAAATTCCCTGAACGAAAGTTCAAACCAGTTTCGGGCGAAACTAGGCTAGCGAAACTGTGTCGATAGTTTCGAGCGAAACTAGCCTAGCGAAACTGTGTCACCGGGTATTGCCTAGCGAAAGTGCTGCCCGTGCACATAGCGAAACTGCCTAGCGAATCTATGCTAGCGAAACTGTGACTAGACCTAAAACCAAACTTGTGCAATTTGCTTTTATGTTATGCCATGACTTACATGATTATGCTATGATGATACATGC
Source organism: Deinandra increscens subsp. villosa (assembly GCA_039602395.1). Taxonomy (NCBI): domain Eukaryota; kingdom Viridiplantae; phylum Streptophyta; class Magnoliopsida; order Asterales; family Asteraceae; genus Deinandra; species Deinandra increscens. The sequence goes on from JBCNJP010000006.1 coordinate 46,964,062, forward strand.
TTTGATTTCTGATGTATATGAACCCTTGTTTATGATCAACCATCGGTGTCGTGTGTCGTATGTCGAGTCATAGTTTCAACGTACTATGTTATGGGCCATAGTGACGTTAAGTAAAGATTAGACACCAAACTAATACTTAAGACCTAAACGTGTTCATAGGTCTTCGTTAAGCAAAACTTGGATTACTTAACAAGTGTAGCAGTGAAACCAAAGGTGAGTGTCACTAACCCGTTTACTGTGAGCCCGTTTGGGACACACTGAATAACTTAATGGAAAACAATGCTGACAACTTTACGAGTGCTACGCACCACTTGATGAAACTGAAAACTTAGAATGCTATGCATCTACTTGATGAACTTGAAGTGTTTTATGGGAAACACTTGTGAAACTTAAAAAACTATTTTCTGAAACAAAAACCGTTTTAATATGGCTAGTGTAAGTTAAAGTCTAAACCACATGATATCACATGATTTCTAAGGATTGCCTTTTTAACTGAAAAAGTCCTCAACTTAATTGTGCCATTAATTGTAAAGCGAGGGGATGTTGGGTAGATCTACTGGAGTTTGACAAACTCCGCCTCGTGACACTGGAGGTGCACGGAGGTACAATATCAGCCTATCTGACCGTGATCCCGAGAGGACACGGGGGAGGCAAAGCCGCGATGACGAATGTCCGCAAAAGAAAATGGCTGAAGGCTCTGCCTCTACTATACTTAATCGTCAGCTTTGGTACAAACTTCCTTAGTGCATGGAAACAACGGATTAGCTACCCGCGATATCGGTTGAGCACTTTAATTATACAAGACTAGTACATACCTGATAACTCTGTTACGGACAATAACTCTACTAAATAACAAATGTTTATGAATTGACGTATATAACTGAACATTGCTTTTCACAAACAAACATTACGAATACATATGTTGACACGATTACGATTATGAGACCGGGCCAATGCATGACATGCCCACTGTGAACTCACCAACCGTTAGGTTGACACTTGTGTGGTTTTCACTTTTGCAGATCGCTGAAGAGTATCCATTGAAGGTTGGCATGGCACGTGAAGACTTTTATTTTAATTAAACTAATTGGGAATTTAATACGATGATTTGTAAAGCACGTGGTTAGTGCTAAGATACTATTGTTTTATTCCGCTGCGTAACTTTTGAAACTGTTTTGGTTATGAACATTTGGACTTTATTCTGATTCGTTTAGTATTTGTAACTAATGGTTGTGGTCCTGGTCTAGTCGCACCCCTTAACGGTATAAACTCCGTTAGTGGTTAATTTGGGGGTGTGACACATCCATTCCTATTGATGGCTCTTTTTAGATTCTACTCTACTAAGGTTCTAAGGAAGATGGTTGTCAAAGTTAAAAGGAGGATGGAGTATACTGAGAAGAACCTGTTTGCCCTGCAAAATAGTTTTTTAGATGCAATTCTGATTGATTTCAAGCATGGTAAAGACAAGAAACTTAAAGAATCTTTAGCTATTGGTGATGGAAAAAGCCCTTTTTATTTGGATGCCAATTTAGGGAGAAGGATGGTTAGCATTAGCCAAGCTAAATCTAAATTGGAGAGGCTAATTACTACTTATGATTTGGTTACCTCTTCATTAACTCGGTCAACTTTCAACATGGGATCATCCATTGAATATCCTGATTATCAGTCTCCTGCTGTTTTGAATTCGTTTTTTTTTGGAAAGGGGAGAGACCCCGGTAATTCAATAAATAAGAAAAATGGATTACAAGTAGAAAGTAGACGTACTTTCCAGTTCTACAGGGACATACCCCTGAAAGTAAACAAGAAAAACACAACCAAGAAGCACAGAAAAACCACTAGCACAAAACACTAGACAATCACCCACTTAGCCACCATTATCGAAGATTGAATCATGCGCCACTCCCCAATCAGCCAATCTCGCAACAACGTAAGGTGTCTTCCGGAATCTGAAAGTAGCAAGTCTCATGCGAACCATATCCGAAGTAACAGCCACAAGCACATCAGGAGGACGTGTCTGGTTGCGAAACAAGCGATTGTTGCACCCTGCCAAACGTAATACGCCGCAGCAGCAATCACAAGACGGTTAACAACGAAATCAAAAGATCTCGAGCCAGCCCACCTACACAGCTCCAAAACAATTTCAGGCCATTTCGGATCACCAACGGGAAAGACAATCCGAGCCCTGAGTAAATCCCAGACCCGTCGAGAGTACGAACACTGAAAAACCAAGTGGTCAATCGAATCAAAATTGGCATAACAGAGAAGGCAACACATCATATTCTGATCTCGGCGCCTATTGCCCTCCTATCTCAACATCTGATCTTGAGTAAGCAGCTTATTCCACAATATAAGCCACATGTTAAAAGCTTGCTTAGGAATACAATGAGGAAACCAAACCACACGATCCCATAGAACCTCCGGCAATCTGGACCGAGTAGACTCCCAAGCAATAGCCGCAGAAAAATCACCACAATAACCCCGAAAAACCCACACCAACCTATTGGCCACACCAGGATGGATAACCGGTAACTCAATTTCCAACCCATTCCACTCAGTAGGATACCCTTTGTCAACAACCTCAGCCACATAACAAGAATCCGGCAAACGAGCATCATAACACATCCGGTGAGAAATAACGGAACAAAGAGGACCATTCACACTCCACTTATCATACCACGCAGAAGCAGACTGACCATTACTAATCTGGACATGAATCATCGGACGGATCATCGGCCTAAGCGATAAAATTTTCCTCCAACCCCAACAACAATTTTGGGGAATACGAACCTCCCAGAAACTACGAGATCTCAAATGGTAGGAGTACACCCAAGAGACCCACAACGACTTACGATTAGAGAGAATACTCCAAATATGAGTGGTCATAAGCGCCCTGTTGGAATCTCTAAGCCGACGAATCCCTGAACCCCCTTCAGACTTAGGAACACACACATCTTTCCAGGCTACTTTAGCCCGACCATTATAAACCGGGCTGCTACCCCACAGGAAATCACCCATTTTAGCCTCAAGCTCCTTGAGAATACGTCTGGGAAAAATAAAAACCGAAGACCAGTAGACCTGCATCGACATCAGAACAAAGACAACCAACTGGAGGCGGCCCGTAACAGATAAAAATCTGTTCAGCCAATTCGAAATTCTACTATTTAAACGGTCAATAAGCACAGCACAGTCATTATAACGTAACCGAGAAGCAATAAGGGGAACCCCAAGATACCTAATCGGAAGAACGCCCTCCAAAAAAGGAAGAACCTGAAGAATCGCGACTTTGGTGTGATTAGGGATATTGCAAAAGAAAACAGTACTCTTTTGCACAACCAAACCAGACTTCGAGTTGAACAACTAAAGCGATCGCATAAGACTCTTGGCCGAATAAAGATCACCGTGAGCAAACATGAAAAGATCATACGCAAAGAAAATTAATTAACCTTTGCTTAGCACATTTGTGATGGAACCGAAAACCACCATCACCACCGGTATGCTTCTATAACACAAGAGTAAGCACTTCCATGACCATCGTGAAGACATATGGAGACACCGGGTCCCCTTGGCGAAGACCCCATTTACCCTGAAAATAACCATGGATATTTCCATTAATGGAAATAGAATACGAGGCGAAGTAACGCACACCATAAACCAATTAACCATTTTGTCATGGAACCCGAACCCTCTCAAAACAGCCTCCAGCAATGTCCAATTAACCGTATCATAGGTCTTCTGAATATCCACCTTAAACGCACACCTAGCAGGCCCGGAATAAAAGCGGACTGATTAATGTTAATAATTTGATCAAGGCCCTCTTTAATTCTATTAGCGATGATTTTATTAATACATTTGTACAAAATATTGCAGCAAGCAATGGGCCGATAGTCCAATACCAAAGATGGGGTATCAAACTTAGGGATGAGCGCAATAAAAGTATGGTTAATCTCCTGCAAAAGATTACCCGAAACAAAGAAGTCTCTAACCGCAGTGATAAACTTCCTTCCAATAACATCCCATGCCTTTTTGAAAAAAGCAGCAGAATACCCGTCAGGGCCCGGAGCTTTATCATCATCCATAGAAAACAGAGCACTACGGATCTCCTCATCGGTCACATCTCTTATCATATGCATCAAACTCGTTCACACGAGCATCGAATAACTCATTCAAGTCTCCGAGGACCAGATCAACACCAACTCTAAGGAAATTTTCATAATGATTAACAAAAGCCTTCGGCATGTCAGGACCTTCATGAACCGCTACATGAACATCCTTGATAACATCAATTATATTCCGTTGAAGACGACACTTAAGCAAATTATGAAAAAACACCGTATTAGAATAACCAGCCTCAAGTCAATGGATTTTGGATTTTTGCTTCAAATAATGCTCCTCATCAAGACTAGCCACCTGAAAACGACGAAGACATTCCGCCTCCCAGTTCCTAAGGACCACATTTGAAGGACTACCATCAATAGCCCTTTGCGCCTCCTCCAACTGAGCACGTAAAGTAGACACCGTTTTATGGATATCACCTTGCATCACAAGCATTTTACGTAACGGTTTTTTAAGCAGTTTCAGCTTCATCCCCACCTTAAATTGATGGACACCATTAACATCTTTCTCCGAGACATCTTTAACGACTCCTGAGAATTCTGGCTTATAGGCTAGAAAGTTGATAAATTTAAAAGGAGCGTGTTTCCTCACCTGTAAGCTAGGCACTTTCAGAACACAAGGAGAATGGTCTGTGTCACACCCCGGTCAACGGAATCGGGTGTGAGCGAGAATGGAATCATAGTCGAGGATACATAGAACAACTTCTAATAATTTAAAAACTTCATAAAAACATTAATTCATTTCATTGCATCGGAAAGATAGTGGAAACATTAATGTCTTACATTTTGAAAACATAAGTCTTAAATAATTATTAAAAGCATGAAACGGTTAAATTGGATAGTTGGGACTATGACTCCAAGAACAGGTCCGATAGCATTTGTAAGCCCCATTTGCATGTCTTCAGAAAGTCTTGTCAATTACCTAAGAAATCATGAATATAAAACGGGTCAACATAAAGTTGGTGAGGTTCACAGGTTCAGGACTCGATGGTTAAACAGTTGTAAAACAGTTGTAAAACAGTTTCGGTATACTTAAATATTATCAGGGTTTATTGTTGTGGTTGTATGATCTCACCTGAACTTTGATTTCAAATACTAACGGTTTACCCACCCGGTATCTCTTGCCCAGAGATGTTAAACAGTGCAGAATAACTGACGTGTACCCCCAGACAATCCGGAGTCAGAACTGGAGCTACCAGTTAGGGTAGGGTTGTCAACCCAAATAGATCTATTCACTAGCTATCGTTTCGTACGGAACTAATTGAAATCAATTAATGATGGGATTTCCGGTTGTACAAACGTTTATAACGATAATATACCAAGTTGGGCAATCAGTAAGAGAACAAGTAGTCATACGGCTAATAAGTAAACCATAATATTAAGTAAAAAGCATTTAATCAGTTTTCATGATTTCTCCCCCAAGTATAAAACAGTTAAAAGGAAAAGGGGCCGTGAAACTCACTGATTCAGCAGATAATCGGAAAGTAAGCAGTGAAGGACGGTAGCACGTAACGCCCTAAATAGTTAAATAACATATGCATAAGGTCTATGATCATTTGAGTAACATAAGTCACCCAAGTGATACCGGTCAAGTCTTGACGTTTTAAGTCCGTTTGTATTATTGAAAACTCGTTAATTTGTATTTATTTAATTGAATACGTTCATGGTTATTTATATTTATGTCCAATAAATATAAACAAATAATCATTTTTAATAATTCAATCAAGTCTTGAATATCGAGTAAAAAGAAATAATAATGTTTATTATTTATTTTCATGAGTTCGAATAATTATTTTCAATTAAATAATTATTTATACGTTTTGTTAATCTTGCAAGTTATAATTACCTTAAATAATTACGATTAACAATTATTTGGTGAATAAATCAAGGTTTAAGTCCTTTGCAAATAATTATTTGTCAAATAATTATTAACGTTTGTTTTATTTATAAAACATAAATCTTTAAGGAAAAACATTTAAAGTTTTTAACATTTAATCATTTCCATAGGTAAATCAATATTTCAAGTTTATGAAATATTAAATAGAAAACGTTGATAAAAATATTTTTGGCGACGCTTGGATTTATAACTTTGGATTTATAAAACTTGACTTTTATTTAAAAATCTCCGACGAATGTTAGTCTATCTTTGGTTACTTTGTTTTTATCAAAGTAACACCAAATGTCCTTGCAAACATTTTAAACCAATGATTTGTCTTGGTTTATTTTTATAAAAATCTTTTATGAAAATATTTATTTTCAAATGTAATCTTTTTATAAAATGTCCATTTCTAGCAAGTTTTTAAGAAAGGTTAAAACTTGTAATAAATCCACGTATTTATGTCAAATTAATCATTTGACATAAATATTATTCTTATCAAATCTAGTAATAACTTTTATTCTTTTTGTCCAATCATTTAATCATTTGTAAAACATTAAGTATGGTACTTGACTTATTTTAAGAAGTATATTCTTTTTGTTTTTAACATAGGTTACATATGTAACTTTTATTTAATTCCTTTGATTTAAGTAAGTCCATATATCATTTCATTTTTCTAGCATTTTTATAACACAATCAATAGTTCATATCTACTAACACTTTGTGTTAGGACAAAAGATTAAATAAAAATACAATCACTAACATCTAGTGTTAGGACAAGAAAACTAAATGACAATCACTAACACCTTTGTGTTAGGACAAGGAAATATAAATAACAATCAACTAACACATTTGTGTTAGGACAAGGAAATATAAATATGTATAGATTTGTTAGTTAACATTTTATATGAAGAGGCTTGGAGGTTGGTTCAAACAACTAACTTATGAAACCAAAGTTTCATTAACAAGATCTATGGTGCACACTTGCTACTTTCTTATGATTTTGCAAATGTGTTTCACCACACTAGTTGGTTAACTTTAAGCATCTAGATGCACCAACAAGTGTTTGATCTTGGAAGAAGGAGGTTAAGAAAGAGAGTTTTTTGTTAGTTGATGAACAAACACAAGCATTCTTTGATTATTTTGGTTGATTGTTGTCAAGACTTGAAGGGTTCAAAGGAGTGAAAAAGAGATGGAGAATGTGAGTTAGAAGACTCACAAGACAAGAAGGAGAAAATCGGTGATGTTTGGTGGTGGCGTGCGGCGGTCCGGCGGCGGGGCTGTGGCGGCGGACGGTGGCCGGAGTGGTGGCGGCCGGTGGTGGCAGGTGGCTCGGTGGCGGCGGCAGCCGGAGGTGGTGGTGGTGGCCGGTTCTAGTGGAGGGGGCAAGAGGGAGAGATGGTTGAGTTTTGATGGTTGGGTTATGTTGGTGCAAGGGAGACAAGGGGCTCCTAAGCCTCCTTTTATAGGCTAAATTAAGGTGATTAACCTTTGGATAATTATGTGTTGTCAAGCCCTTAGCTTAATCTCTAGGTTGTTCTTAATTAGTTGGTATAAGTTTTATAAAAGTTTTGAAGCTTTTATAAAATATAAATGGGTTAGGAGTTTATAAAAATCATAACTTTTTAAAATATAACCCAATTATATTTAATCCAATTGAATGGTGATTTTTATTTTTATAAACATTGTAAGTCCAAGTTTTATAAAAATATTAGTGGTTTAAGATTTGGTTAAGTTTTATAAAACTTGTTAAACATGTGGGCTTCAAAACAAATAATTAAATTTGTTTGAGATTGGGCCCAAGCCCAATCGGATTTTAATTGGAAGAATGGGCCGAAGCCCACTCGTTTTTTAGTGAGGACTGGGCCGAAGCCCAGTTGGTGTTTGCGAGGCGGATTGGGCCGAAGCCCAATCGGGTCGTGAGGCGGATCGGGCCGAAGCCCAATCGGGTTTGGGTTGGGCCGCGAAGGGGAATGGATCGGGTTGGTGGTGCGGGCCGCGAAGAAGAAAAGAAAGGATTTGGGCCGGTTCGGCCCAATACGACACGGGCCGCGGGTCGGGTTTCCGGGTTCGGGGTTTCACTCGTCTAGTTGATACGAACCTTCGGTTAAATTTTCGGGTCAATCGGGGTTAATTTGGGCTTAATGGGCTTTACTGGGCCCAATAGGTGAAACGGGAGGTTCGTTTGGTTAAGTCTTGACAACGATAAGCTTTTGTATTCGTTTTAAGTTCATGAAATGACTTAATAGTTCGAATCGGTTTGATAAAATATAAAAATTCCATTTTTATATTTAGTTTTCTTATTATTGAAATTCCACAGTTAATATACGAAGGACGTATTATTTTACGTACGTATATATTCTAGTTAGAACGTGGAATTGAAGTCGGTTAATCATTTAACTATCACAGTTAATCATGTATTAAAGCGGTAATTCACATAATTATCATGTAATTAAAAGTCAACGAAAGTCAACGGAGAGAGAGTTGACCTGGTTTTTAGGTCCGGTTGTCACATTCTCCCCCAGTTAGAAGAATTTCGTCCCGAAATTCAGTCTTGGTTACTGGTGGATGCGACGTTCTCAAACAGGCGTGGATACTTTCGGCGCATTTGATCCTCGCGTTCCCACGTGTACTCCGGTCCTCGTCTAGAGTTCCATCGTACCTTGACTATGGGAATGCGGCTATGCTTCAGCTTTTTAATTTCTCGGTCAAGTATCTCCACGGGTTCCTCAATGAAGTGTAGGGTTTCGTCCACTTGAATCTCATCAAGAGGAACGATGAGTGTTTCATCAGATAAGCATTTCTTAAGATTACAGACATGAAAGACATTGTGAACGCTGCTTAGCTCGGCGGGCAGGTTCAAACGGTAAGCTACTGGTCCGATGGTTTCGGTGATTTCAAAGGGACCAATGTAACGAGGGTTGAGCTTTCCTCGTTTGCCGAACCGGATGACACCTTTCCAAGGTGACACCTTTAGCATGACGCGCTCACCCTTTTTGAAGGACAAGGGTTTGCGTCGGTTGTCGGCGTAGCTCTTTTGCCTGTCTCGGGCAGCTCTCAAACGATCTCGGATCCGGAAGATCAATTCGGTCGTTTCAAAGATTAGCTCGGGTCCAGTCAACTGACTGTCGCCAACCTCATTCCAGCAGAGTGGAGATCTGCACTTTCTCCCATAAAGTGCTTCGAAAGGGGCGGCTTGGATGCTGGTGTGATAACTGTTGTTATACGAGAATTCGGCAAGAGGGAGGTGCTCGTCCCACTTGGGTCCGAAATCTATCACACATGCTCTCAGCATATCCTCAAGCGTTTGGATCGTTCTCTCACTTTGGCCATCTGTCTGCGGATGGTAGGCAGTACTCATATCGAGTCGAGTACCCAAAGCTTTCTGTAGAGATTTCCAGAAGTGTGCGGTGAATCGACTGTCTCGGTCGGATATGATGGATTTGGGCACACCGTGGCGCGAGACGACTTCCTTTATGTAAAGCTTGGCTCGCTTATCCATCTTATCCTTCTCATTGACCGGTAAGAAGTGTGCTGACTTCGTCAATCGATCGACTATCACCCAGATAGCATCATAGCCAGATCTAGACTTAGGCAATTTTGTGATAAAGTCCATGGAAATCTCTTCCCATTTCCATTCGGGGATTACTGGTTGAGTCAACAATCCAGAGGGCTTCTGGTATTCGGCTTTGACCTTTGAACATGTTAAGCACTTGCCGACATAGGTGGCTATCTCGGCTTTCATGTTAGGCCACCAGAACTGTTTCTTCAGACCGTGGTACATCTTGTCTGATCCGGGATGAATGGAATATCTCGATTTGTGGGCTTCATCGAAAATCAATTGTCTTAGTCCTCCATAGACAGGTACCCATAGCCTATCCATGAAGACCTTGGTTCCATCAGGTTTCTCTTCCAGCTGCTTCTCCATCCCACGTAAACCTTCTTCAGTTAGGTTTTCCGGTTTGAGGGCTTCAATTTGTGCGTCGCGCACTTGGGAATTAAGGTTTGAGTGGATGGTCATGCCTAATGCTCGGACGCGGCGAGGTTTGGCATGTTCCTTCCTGCTTAAGGCATCGGCTACAACGTTAGCCTTGCCTGGATGATAACGAATCTCGCATTCGTAGTCATTTAGCAGTTCCACCCATCGGCGTTGCCTCATATTCAATTCCTTCTGATTGAAAATATGTTGGAGGCTCTTATGATCGGTGAATATGGTACATTGGGTACCATACAGGTAGTGCCTCCAGATTTTGAGAGCAAAGACAACGGCTCCGAGTTCCAAGTCATGAGTGGTATAATTCTTCTCGTGAATCTTCAGTTGTCGTGATGCGTAAGCAATGACTTTCTCTCGTTGCATCAATACACAACCTAAACCTTGATGCGAGGCATCGCAGTAAACAACGAAGTCTTCGATTCCATCAGGTAGTGATAGGATCGGGGCATCACAAAGCTTCTGCTTCAGTAACTGAAATGCTGCTTCAGTCTTGACATCCCATATGAATTTCTTATCTTTCTGGGTCAGGGCGGTGAGTGGCTGGGCTATCTTCGAGAAGTTCTCGATAAATCGGCGGTAATAGCCAGCAAGACCTAAAAATTGTCGAATCTCGGTTGGAGTCGTTGGCGTACTCCAATCCTTGATTGCTTCAATTTTTGTGGGATCCACGTGGATTCCTTGATTCATTGATCACATGGCCCAGAAAGTGAACTTCGCGAATCCAAAAGTCGCATTTGGAAAATTTCGCGTAGAGTTCTTCCTTCTTCAACAACTCCAGAATAAGTCTCAGATGTTGTTCGTGTTCTTCCTTACTACGGGAGTAGATAAGGATGTCGTCAATGAACACGATAACGAACTTATCCAGGTAGGGTTTGCATACGCGGTTCATCAGATCCATGAACACAGCCGGTGCGTTTGTCAAACCAAATGGCATTACGAGGAACTCATAATGGCCATAGCGTGTTCTGAACGCTGTCTTTGAAACATCTTCATCTCTAACTCTGAGCTGATGGTATCCTGATCTTAGATCGATCTTGGAGTAGAAGCTCGATCCTTGAAGTTGATCAAATAGGTCGTCGATCCTAGGAAGCGGGTAACGGTTCTTCACAGTCAGTTTGTTCAGCTCCCGGTAGTCGATGCACATCCGAAAAGTTCCATCTTTCTTCTTGACAAATAGCACGGGTGCTCCCCACGGAGAGTGGCTTGGTCGGATGAAGCCTTTATCTAGCAATTCTTGCAATTGGCTAGATAACTCCTGCATCTCAGAAGGTGCCAGACGGTACGGGGATCTGGCTACGGGGGCGGCACCTGGTGCCAAGTCGATGCGAAACTCTACTTGTCGCGTTGGCGGTAAACCTGGCAAGTCTTCGGGAAAGACTTCCGGGTATTCGCGGACAACGGGAACATCTGCTATGTTCTTCTCCTTTGGTTTCTTCTCAGTTACGTGTGCTAAGATGGCATGACATCCTTTACGAAGGAACTTTCTTGCCTTCATACTAGATATGAGGTTTAGTTGGGTTCCACTCTTCTCGCCTTGTACGTTTAGAGTGTTGCCATCTTCGAGTGGCATCCTAACTATTTTCTCATGGCACACGATTTCTGCACGGTTCTTTGATAACCAGTCCATGCCTATGATAACATCAAAACTTCCTAGTTCTACAGGCATCAAATCAATGCTGAAGGGATGATCGGAGAGTTCTAGTGAGCAATTGGGATAAATAATGCTAGTTTCTACTAATTCTCCGTTTGCTAATTCTACTGTGAACTTAGTGTCTAAGGCAACAGGGGTAATTTCAAGTAATTGACCAAATTCGGTAGACACGAAGCTCCTATCAGCACCAGTATCGAATAAAACGGAAGCATAATGATCATTTAGTAGAAACGTACCCGTCACCGTGTTGGGGTCACGGCGAGCATCTCCGGCATTGATTACAAAGGCTCTTCCTCTAGCCTGATTCGGATCCTGGTTCCTGCCTTCGGGCAATCCTTCTTGTAGTGCCCGGTGGTTCCGCAACCGTAACAGGTGCGCTTCGGACAGTCTCGTGCTACGTGCCCTTTCGTCTTGCAGATGTTGCAGTAGACGTTGCCACAATCGAGTGTGTGGTGGAGATTGCACTTGTTGCACAGGGGTGCTCCACCGTTGTATCCAGTCTTTCGGACAACATGGGTAGGGGTAGTAGCAGCAAAGACCTTCACTGTTTCAGCTTCCTTGGCAGGGGCCTTATCATCGCGATTCCTCCAGAATCCGCGTTTCCGCTTGTTATCAGGCTTCTTGTTGGTGGGAGGAGTGGTACTGGCTTCAGGGGCCTTGTTCTCAGACTTCTTTTTGTCAAGATTCACACCTTGACGGTTGGCTTGGTAAACCAGGTTGTGTGCCAGGCGCACAGCATCCTGAAAAGTCTGAGGGTTTGAGGAAAGGACATTCCCCTGGATATGAGGTGCAAGTCCCCAGATGTACCGTTCAATCTTCTTGTAGAGAGGAGTGATCATGGTTGGACAGAGATGAGCGAGCTCACGGAACCTCTTGGTATAGCCGGCAACATCGGCTCCATTCATGGTTAGGTTCCAGAACTCAGCTTCGAGTTTCTGAAGCTCTTCTCTAGGACAGTACTCATCGCGAAGCAGTTGTTTGAGCTCGTCCATGTAAAACCATGGAGCGATGGATCGTTTGCTAATCACGTGATAATGAGATGAAACGAGATCAAATGTAAATACAAATGGAATTTGTATTAATAAACCTTGAGAGCACACACACAGAAACACACACAGAAGTGTAGAATATATCAAGAGTGCTCTACATACTATACAAGCTACCTATTTATAGGTAACTTAGACTGACCGGCGTATCACCCAGCGTATCAACTGATACGCTGCACCAACTGGTCCGGCGGACCATGTGATACGCCCAGCAGCCTAACTAGACTCACACAGTTGCTCTCATTACATAGATACAATACACGAGACACATCGTGGCATAGGAATATGCTCTAACAAACTCCCCCTTAACGTGTAGTGTATCTAGTCTAACAAAATCTCTAGTCTTCAATCTTCAACATTGCTGCATCAGATCTTCAACTTGAAATCTTGTCAGAAACAGAGCTTGCATGGCTGGATCTCTACTTGAAACATCTTTAATCATCAAGATCCACTTGAGAATGATATAACAAACTCCCTCTTTACACCATGCTCGAGTCTTGACACACAGAACCTGCGACTTTAGAAGACAAAAGCGCAGAATTTTCTTTGAATTTCCAAAATTAATTTAATCTTGGTGCAAAACTTCTCTTTGAGAATCCAAGAAATTGATTTTGAAATTTTGATTTTGTATCAAGTGTTGATCAATCGAAAACAACTAAGAAATAAAATCTTTTTGACTTTTAGAAACTTTAGATCAAAACACACCTAAAATCTTTTTGATTTTTCAAAGTTATGCTAAAACACACCAAAAATACACACCAAAAATCTTTTTGATTTTTACTAAAATGGAAATATAAATGCAATACAAAATTACACTCTATTTTTGGTATTTTGCGAGAAAGATCACGACACGAGATCATATCAGACATAACGCATCTAGCACATTTCAATTTCGGTCTTAATCAGCATGCAAGCCAAGATAATCGCAAATACAACATTTATGTTTATTTCAGCATGCACCAATCATTTTCTATCGTTTTCAGATATGCTTAAGGTAATTTTATCATGCACTGATAACTCGGCCTCCACTCTATCAGAAATACTGGCAAATCATCATATTTATCATATAAAACCAACTTTCTTAGAGATTTAATCATCCTTGATGAGTCATGCAAAAATAAATCAGAACCCTAAACAAACAACAATCAGGTCGGCTTGTGAGCACGCAGAGAAAGTCCGATTGTTTAGGAAAATAAGAAATATAAAAATAAAGCAGAAATTGTATAATCCAACAACAATCAGGTCGGTACTCCCGTACACGCAGAGAAAGTCCGATGGATTATACGAAACACCAAAGAAAATAAAGCAGAACGTCAAACGAACACCAATCAGGTCGATCTTTCGATACGCAGAGAAAGGCCGATCGTTTGACAAAATAAAGAAAATCAAACAAGTTGAAATTTTTGTAAAATGAAAACATGCATTCATCAGGATATCTCTTTATTCTATTTTTGGAATCATCACACAGCATTCATCAAGAAGCAAATAACCAAAAATCATCAGGCAAGCTTTATGTTTATATCTTACTTGCAGATATCAGATTAGTCATGCACATTCACAGATTATGCAAGTACCTACAGCCTTTAGACTTAATCTATCCATGGCAGATAACATTTATGCTGATGTACCATCATTTCTCGCTTTTGTCGGATCAATTTCTCAATTTTCCATTTTTTTTTTATTTTTTTTTAATTTCTCCCCCTAAAATTCAAACAAACACTATTTTTTGAATTTTCAATTTTCTCCCCCTAAAAATATGTACACCTACAAAATGTAAACATATGAATCAAGAAAGAAAATTGATCGACCAACACTGACACGTTGCAGTTTTAGTTTTGGAAAAATCGGTTGAAAAACTTTTGAAAATGATATATCATTGAAACACTAAATTAAGCAAGTTCTTCACTATCAGCAACACACGCATGACAGGTCTTCTTGAAGAAACCTGCAGACACCAGATAAAACATTAGTGGTTTTGGGATCGGCCCGAGTCAACAGCCTCGGGTCGCCCGGTGTCTTCAACATGGTCTTTGTTTGCCAAGGAAACAACTCGTGGTTTCCATATCTTGAGGCGATTGAAAATTTTTCAATGAATCCACAAAATTATCAACTTGCGTCTTTGCCCAAGACGGCTTACTAGTTGAATTGTACATCGAAGGTTGTGGTTCATCAAAAATATGACCATTTAAATCCACATATTTAGCAGTTTTGTTCACATAAGCGTCAGTGCTCGCATTCGTAGGACATTGTGCAGCAAGATGCCCTGGTTTACGACATGCATAACACTTCCTTTGAAAAACATTAAGGGAACTGCTACCCAGATTTGATTCAAAAATTTGATTTTTATCAACAAAATTCTTTAGATTTCTCTTGTCTTGTTTGAACACATCATGATAACCAAAAATATTTTCTGAACCAAACGAATCAAAGAAATCGTCTGAAGAATCATACCGTGGAGGTGGACTTCGTGAAGAATAACCAGAACTATAAGAAGATCCTCCAGAATAGTAATCAGCATTCTTTGAATTGAACACCTTTTGCGTCCTTTGCTTTGACTGATTCTTGTGACCTGAAACTTTCTCTTTAGCCTTCCCCTTTGGCTGCTTCTGTGGTAGTGTTGAAACTGGTTCTTCGTTAACAATATAACCCAAGCCTTTTTGTTTATACCCTGGAATTTTTGAAGAACTTGAAGAAGATTCTGGAACTTTTCGTTCTTTAGCCTCGCTATTGAACTTAGCTTTAATATCTTTCAAGTTGTTACTTTGAAGCAAAACTTTTTCTTCTTCATTAGCACATGAAGGAACAGAATCAACTTTCTCACAAATCTTTTGCTCTTCCAAAACTTTGGAACTTGAAACAAACTTTGGAGCTTCACCCAATTTCTTCTCCCTTTTCTCAGATTTGTTTTTCTTCTTCTTTGCTGGAGTTGCAAATTTAGAATAATCTTGCAATTCAGCTCTTGGATCAAATGACACAGAAGGAGGATTTAAAATAACCACCGGAGCTGGAACAGAATGCAAGTCCTCTAATTTCTCACTATCGTCACTCTTCTCCTGATTGTAAATGTAATTCAGTAAAGTAGGAGACATAGCTGAATTCTTTACTTGTTTTTGAAGAACAAGAAGCTCAATTTTCAACTCAGAAATCTTGACTTGAGCATCCATCAATTCTTTTTGAACATGAATAAATTGATCTGACAACTCATTGTATTCTGACTTTAGTTGTCTTTTTGTATCACAAATGTCCATTAACTCAGCATGAACTTTTTCCCATTTCTTTGTGTAATAAGCAACATCTTTTGTTAAAATTCCATTCTTCTCACGAACCTGAACATTTTCATCTCTTAGCTTTGAAAGTTCCTCTTTAAGTTCTAGAACTCTATCTTGTAATTCAGAAATCACTGCTTTTTGAACATTTTCAGCAGCAGTAACGTCATCAAAAGCCTTTTGAAGTTCAACATTAGATTTCAGAAGAGATTCCACTCTAGCTGTTGATTTCTCGAATAGATTATCAAAATCTCCAATAGCATCCTTTGCTTCAGTTTCCCATTTTTCAGCACTTTGAACCAGTTCTGTATTGACTCTTTCTAAATCAGCACATCTTTGTTGTGAACATTCTAATTCAGCTTTAACAGCTTTGAGTTCTTCAGAGATCAAACCATTCTCTGCTAACAAAGATTCATATTTTTCTTGAAACTCTTTTGTCACTTCTGCGGTACCATCTTCCACAACTGTTTCACATGAACTTGTGTCTGAATCTGAATCATGTAATTCGTGACAACCAACTTCGGCAAGAAGTGCAGATTCATCAGGATACAATTTAACATATTGTTTTAGATCAGCATTATACACCATGGCAGGTGATGTCTTGTAGATAGAATCTGTAGAACTATCTGCATTGAGAGTTGCAGTTAATGCTATCTGATTCTGTCTCTCTTCAATTATTGCTATATCTCTGTCCCAATCATATCCTTCAGCCGTGTATGAAGTCAAAGCTTGTGATTTAGAATTGTTTGTTGAAGACGAAGATGCAGATACTTTTGAATTGTTACATTCACGAGCAAAATGTCCAACTTGTGAACATTTGAAACACTTAACTTTGGATTTATCCAATCCAAGTTTTCCTCCTGGAATAAAAGATTGTTTACCATGCTTCTTCATGTATCTCCTACCTCTTTCAACAATCATAGCAAATTGCCAATGTAAATCTAACTCGTTCAAATGATCATCACTCAACTCACCTAAGTCATTTGCAACCAAATCAACTTCTCCAAGTTTCCCAAAAATTGAACCATTTGACGATGATATAAATGCAGATAACAATGAAGCTAGATCCTCAGATGCCTTATCAGGAATTGTAGACTTTGATGATCGGTTTGGACTTGTAAAAGTACAACCTGGAGAATCACCATAACTCTCAGTTTTTCCAGCTAGAAATGCAGTACTAGGACCTTCACTGTAAATGTTTGCCTTTTTAGCATTTATGGTAGAATCATTTTCACCACGATATGCAGCTGGATTCTGTACTTGTGCAGGCATGGATTTGTTGACACTCAACTCCATATCTCTTGCTTGTATCTGCTCAATTAAATTGATGAATGACAATTCTGAAAATTCTTTATCATGAGTAATCATCATTACATAATTCTCCCATTTTTCAGGTAATGCCTCTAGTATCTTCTCTTTCAGATCAGCTTCTTCCTTTTTAATGCCAACCAAAGCCATTTCACTTAACAAATGTGAAAACCTAGTGATAAGCTTTGAAATATTCTCATCTGGATAATGCTTGAAATTGTCGAACTCTTTTCTTAGAACCTTTTGTTTGCTTTTCTTGAATTGATCATTACCCTCACATCGTTTTTGAATTGCATCCCACAATTCTTTTGCAGAAGTATACGCAGAAAACTGATGTAATAAGTCGGAAGGTAATGCCATCGTTAAAGCACCATAAGCTTTTTGTTCTGCTTGATATGCCTTCTTTTGCTCACCAGTAAGACTTTGTTGCAAAACTGGCCTTCCATTTTGTCCTGTTGGATACTCATATAGATTATTGTAAGATATCCAAAAATCAACATCATTTGCACCAACATATGCATTGAATCGCTTCACCCAACTATGATAATCTTCCAATCTGAGTAATTTTGGAACTTTCTGACTTGTTCCTATTTCATTATCATAGTTCATAATAGCTTGCATCGTATTTTGAATCGCGGAAAACGCTTGAAAATCCGACATATTTTCCGAAATATAACACCTCAAAACTTCGAACTCAAAAACGGAGGCTTTCCAAGCGGATTTAGGGGGTCAAAACTTGTCGGTACTGGCCGTAGGCGGGTACACGTCCTAGATCTCGTCGATACGAACGTTTTGGCTGGTATTGGGTTCCGTAACTCTTAACGGTTCTCAAGTTACGTCAGTTTTAGTGATTAACACTTTTCTGCCAGCGGACCAAACCAAACTCAGCGGACCAGATTTGTATTTGCGGACCAAAAGCGGACCAGATCAATCTCAGCGGACCAGATTATACTTGCGGATCAAATTTATAACCAGCGGACCAAAATTGTACTAGCGGATCAGATTGATCCGGCGGACCAAAATTGATACGGCGGACCAAATATTTCCAGCGGATCACACTGATACGCTATAACTGCCACGGACCAGCTGATGAAGATTGCCTAGCGGACCAGTCGGCGGACCAGATTCTTCATCCGGCGGATCAGTCGTTTTTCATGCAGATTTCGACTGATTTCGCAAATTTTGACAAATTGAACTGAAATTTGCTTCACACAGATGCGAAAGCTTACCAGGAATGCTCGAAAATCATTTTTAACCTTGGAAACACCCGGAATTGGAAGAATTTGATGAAAAATGCTTCAAAACCCACTTTTTCTCTCTAAAAATCTCCAAAATCACAGAATATAATCAGCAAATGTAACCAGATAGCTCTGATACCACTTGTAAAACCATGGAGCGATGGATCGTTTGCTAATCACGTGATAATGAGATGAAACGAGATCAAATGTAAATACAAATGGAATTTGTATTAATAAACCTTGAGAGCACACACACAGAAACACACACAGAAGTGTAGAATATATCAAGAGTGCTCTACATACTATACAAGCTACCTATTTATAGGTAACTTAGACTGACCGGCGTATCACCCAGCGTATCAACTGATACGCTGCACCAACTGGTCCGGCGGACCATGTGATACGCCCAGCAGCCTAACTAGACTCACACAGTTGCTCTCATTACATAGATACAATACACGAGACACATCGTGGCATAGGAATATGCTCTAACAGTCCAAGTCACGGCGTAGGCCAAATCAGTTCCCATAGCATCGGCATGGGAGTTCCACCAAGTCAGAGCGCTATCAGTCAGTGCGCAGGTGGAATACTTGACCATGTACTGCTCGGGGCAGTTGCTTATGCGGAAGACGGACTCCATTTTCTCAAACCAGCGAACTAAACCAACAGCGCCTTCAGAACCCTTGAAATTCGAGGGTTTGCAGTTCATAAAGTCCTTGTATGAACATTCACGGGGGCCTGCAATTGTTAGATTGAAACGTTGAATACAATTTAGGAAAATTGTAATCGAGTGTTTTTCTAACATTGGTTAATTCGTACTTACCGCGCGCCCCATTGTCGTTCTGACGTTGGGTTTCAGCGGCGGCAACAGTTTCTGCTACGCGATTAGCAATCATCTCCTCGATTTCCTCAGCGGTCATGGGAGGAGGAGGCGGAGGAGGCGAAGTGTTCCTGGTGGTTCGGCGTCTCGGTGGCATGATTTCGCTTTAAGTTACAATTGTCAACATAAAGAAAACTTTAGATAATATGTAAATGGGGTTATTACATGCTCGAGAATAACTGCCACGACATACATCAATTGCCAAAACATTTTCACGCAACTCAACCAAGAAACATAAGATAGGAAGGATGAAGTAATGTAACGTGTCATAACGATATAAACTATACAACCATAACATAACCATAACATGAAAATAACATAACCATAAAACATCAACCATTAATATACCAAAAGATCTCCATAACATAATAACGAGAATCATACATCAAGTTTGTTACCATATTACAGACGAAACATATTCAAAATAAACAAGTTTTGCATCGTGGGCTCGCAGTCCCAATCCTGACTAATGCTAACATGTTTCATCTATAAAACGGCTATCAAAAGATACTAGGTCTCATCTACCTAGAATGCTGGTGGGGGTGGTGGAGGACCAGGAGGCATGTAGTAAAAAGGCGGGGCATGGGTCATGGCATGGAGGGTGGCGAGAAGTCGTCCGGAGACGAACTCCAAAGCAGAGACCCTCCTCTGCAAGCTCTCATGCGAGAGGAGCAGGTCGGTCGTGGCCATGCTGACCCCAGTCATGTGAGCATGAAGGGATCCCATGGCGTTATCAGCGTCGCCCATGCGTCCGATCAATGCAGACATCTGGTTCCTAAGACGGGTCATCTCAGGGGTGGTCGGTAGCTGGCGGACATCAGCATCCAGCTCTCCCAAATCGGCCTCGATGCGCCTCAGACGAGCCACTAGTAATGGTACAGTGTCGGAGATGGGCTCGTCAGTGAAGGGTGAAATACCCATAGGCACACGGCGGGAGGGGTCGGGAAGTGAGGATTCCCCAAGAGCGTAACAGCTAGGGAACTCCTCGATCATACGCCAGTGCTGAACCTGGCACGGCATCCACGCTAAGTGGGGCAGCTGAAATACATAACGCCGCTTGGGCGCAGGCTCATCAGGGGTACGTCGAACCTCTCGAGTCCGGGATGGGCCAGGTGCCCGTCCCGGGGTGAATCCCCGTCTGCCGCCACCAGGCGTGGCGACAAAAGTCTTCACAGACCGATCTCGGCCTGCGAAGGGGTCAGTGGAGCTAGAAGCATCCATAGTGGCTGCACCGCCAGCAGTGGCGGTGGGAGCAGGGTGGTCAGGGGAGTCATCAGAGGTCCTACGTCTAATAGGACTCAGAAAACCTGCTGGTACGGGGGTCGGGCGAATAACTCCTACAGTAGCGCCCTCGGTCTCGGGGCTCGACGGTATGTAGTCCTCTGGTGAAGGTGTGTACTCAACACTCGGCTCCTCATCGGAATCGGCAACGCAAATGACCTCTTTAGAAGCCATCTCTGCGAAAATATTCCAAAAGGAACTGTGTCAGTAACATCATGGTAGTGTGGTAACACATAAGTAAACATAAGTAAACATATGAGGTCTTGCATGCAAATGGTAGCTTCGGAGTGGGTTATAGTCCAGGCTTGGTTTTCGTTTTGTTTTGTTTGTTTGTTTATCCTGGTTCGCTATAACCACGACTCTGATACCAATCTGTCACACCCCGGTCAACGGAATCGGGTGTGAGCGAGAATGGAATCATAGTCGAGGATACATAGAACAACTTCTAATAATTTAAAAACTTCATAAAAACATTAATTCATTTCATTGCAGCGGAAAGATAGTGGAAACATTAATGTCTTATATTTTGAAAACATAAGTCTTAAATAATTATTAAAAGCATGAAACGGTTAAATTGGATAGTTGGGACTATGACTCCAAGAACAGGTCCGATAGCATTTGTAAGCCCCATTTGCATGTCTTCAGAAAGTCTTGTCAATTACCTAAGAAATCATGAATATAAAACGGGTCAACATAAAGTTGGTGAGGTTCACAGGTTTAGGACTCGATGGTTAAACAGTTGTAAAACAGTTGTAAAACAGTTTCGGTATACTTAAATATTATCAGGGTTTATTGTTGTGATTGTATGATCTCACCTGAACTTTGATTTCAAATACTAACGGTTTACCCACCCGGCATCTCTTGCCCAGAGATGTTAAACAGTGCAGAATAACTGACGTGTACCCCCAGACAATTCGGAGTCAGAACTGGAGCTACCAGTTAGGGTAGGGTTGTCAACCCAAATAGATCTATTCACTAGCTATCGTTTCGTACAGAACTAATTGAAATCAATTAATGATGGGATTTTCGGTTGTACAAACGTTTATAACGATAATGTACCAAGTTGGGCAATCAGTAAGAGAACAAGTAGTCATACGGCTAACAAGTAAACCATAATATTAAGTAAAAAGCATTTAATCAGTTTTCATGATTTCTCCCCCAAGTATAAAACAGTTAAAAGGAAAAGGGGCCGTGAAACTCACTGATTCAGCAGATAATCGGAAAGTAAGCAGTGAAGGACGGTAGCACGTAACGCCCTAAATAGTTAAATAACATATGCATAAGGTCTATGATCATTTGAGTAACATAAGTCACCCAAGTGATACCGGTCAAGTCTTGACGTTTTAAGTCCGTTTGTATTATTGAAAACTCGTTAATTTGTATTTATTTAATTGAATACGTTCATGGTTATTTATATTTATGTCCAATAAATATAAACAAATAATCATTTTTAATAATTCAATCAAGTCTTGAATATCGAGTAAAAAGAAATAATAATGTTTATTATTTATTTTCATGAGTTCGAATAATTATTTTCAATTAAATAATTATTTATACGTTTTGTTAATCTTGCAAGTTATAATTACCTTAAATAATTACGATTAACAATTATTTGGTGAATAAATCAAGGTTTAAGTCCTTTGCAAATAATTATTTGTCAAAATAATTATTAACGTTTGTTTTATTTATAAAACATAAATCTTTAAGGAAAAACATTTAAAGTTTTTAACATTTAATCATTTCCATAGGTAAATCAATATTTCAAGTTTATGAAATATTAAATAGAAAACGTTGATAAAAATATTTTTGGCGACGCTTGGATTTATAACTTTGGATTTATAAAACTTGACTTTTATTTAAAAATCTCCGACGAATGTTAGTCTATCTTTGGTTACTTTGTTTTTATCAAAGTAACACCAAAAGTCCTTGCAAACATTTTAAACCAATGATTTGTCTTGGTTTATTTTTATAAAAATCTTTTATGAAAATATTTATTTTCAAATGTAATCTTTTTATAAAATGTCCATTTCTAGCAAGTTTTTAAGAAAGGTTAAAACTTGTAATAAATCCAAGTATTTATGTCAAATTAATCATTTGACATAAATATTATTCTTATCAAATCTAGTAATAACTTTTATTCTTTTTGTCCAATCATTTAATCATTTGTAAAACATTAAGTATGGTACTTGACTTATTTTAAGAAGTATATTCTTTTTGTTTTTAACATAGGTTACATATGTAACTTTTATTTAATTCCTTTGATTTAAGTAAGTCCATATATCATTTCATTTTTCTAGCATTTTTATAACACAATCAATAGTTCATATCTACTAACACTTTGTGTTAGGACAAAAGATTAAATAAAAATGCAATCACTAACATCTAGTGTTAGGACAAGAAAACTAAATGACAATCACTAACACCTTTGTGTTAGGACAAGGAAATATAAATAACAATCACTAACACATTTGTGTTAGGACAAGGAAATATAAATATGTATAGATTTGTTAGTTAACATTTTATATGAAGAGGCTTGGAGGTTGGTTCAAACAACTAACTTATGAAACCAAAGTTTCATTAACAAGATTATGGTGCACACTTGCTACTTTCTTATGATTTTGCAAATGTGTTTCACCACACTAGTTGGTTAACTTTAAGCATCTAGATGCACCAACAAGTGTTTGATCTTGGAAGAAGGAGGTTAAGAAAGAGAGTTTTTTGTTAGTTGATGAACAAACACAAGCATTCTTTGATTATTTTGGTTGATTGTTGTCAAGACTTGAAGGGTTCAAAGGAGTGAAAAAGAGATGGGAATGTGAGTTAGAAGACTCACAAGACAAGAAGGGAAAATCGGTGGTGTTTGGTGGTGGCGTGCGGCGGTCCGGCGGCGGGGCTGTGGCGGTGGACGGTGGCCGGAGTGGTGGCGGCAGGTGGTGGCAGGTGGCTCGGCGGCGGCGGCAGCCGGAGGTGGTGGTGGTGGCCGGTTCTTGTGGAGGGGGCAAGAGGGAGAGATGGTTGAGTTTTGATGGTTGGGTTATGTTGGTGCAAGGGAGACAAGGGGCTCCTAAGCCTTCTTTTATAGGCTAAATCAAGTGATTAACCTTTGGACAATTATGTGTTGTCAAGCCCTTGTTATCTCTAGCTTTTCTTAATTAGTTGGTTAGTTTTATAAAAGTTTTGAAGCTTTTATAAAATATAAATGGGTTAGGAGTGTATAAAAATCACAACTTTTTAAAATATAACCCAATTATATTTAATCCAATTGAATGGTAATTTTTATTTTTATAAACATTGTAAGTCCAAGTTTTATAAAAATATTAGCGGTTTAAGATTTGGTTAAGTTTTATAAAACTTGTTAAACATGTGGGCTTCAAAACAAATAATTAAATTTGTTTGAGATTGGGCCCAAGCGCAATCGGATTTTAATTGGAAGAATGGGCCAAAGTCCACTCGTTTTTGAGTGAGGACTGGGCCGAAGCCCAGTTGGTGTTTGCGAGGCGGATTGGGCCGAAGCCCAATCGGGTCGTGAGGCGGATCGGGCCGAAGCCCAATCGGGTTTGGGTTGGGCCGCGAAGGGGAATGGATCGGGTTGGTGGTGCGGGCCGCGAAGAAGAAAAGAAAGGATTTGGGCCGGTTCGGCCCAATACGACACGGGCCGCGGGTCGGGTTTCCGGGTTCGGGGTTTCACTCGTCTAGTTGATACGAACCTTCGGTTAAATTTTCGGGTCAATCGGGATTAATTTGGGCTTAATGGGCTTTACTAGGCCCAATAGGTGAAACGGGAGGTTCGTTTGGTTAAGTCTTGACAACGATAAGCTTTTGTATTCGTTTTAAGTTCATGAAATGACTTAATAGTTCGAATTGGTTTGATAAGATATAAAAATTCCATTTTTATATTTAGTTTTCTTATTATTGAAATTCCACAGTTAATATACGAAGGACGTATTATTTTACGTACGTATATATTCTAGTTAGAAGTGGAATTGAAGTCGGTTAATCATTTAACTATCACAGTTAATCATGTATTAAAGCGGTAATTCACATAATTATCATGTAATTAAAAGTCAACGAAAGTCAACGGAGAGAGAGTTGACCTGGTTTTTAGGTCCGGTTGTCACTGTCTGAAACGCCATAAGGCTGGATACAGACATAGGCACTCGAAAAACAATCCATGAACCCCAAATTACCCATAACCCGATAAGCTTCTTCAGCAAACCCGTACCACCCTTCGGCTTTTGGTTCCACGTAAACTACAACCCTGTATAATTCAAATAAAAAACCTCAATGTTAGTGATACAATCCTGAAATTCAACCATACCAGCATCAAATTTGGAAGAACCAGTGGATTTATCACACACATGGAGAGTAGTATTAAAGTCACCCATAACAACCCAAGTTTTATCCCTAGTAACCAAGTGGTACATCTCCAAATTTTGCCACAACCGACGCCTATCAACATAGTAATTAGAATCATAAACGAAGGAGCAAAACATCACAGACCGAGTGCTCCTGACAATAACTTGCACATGAATAACTTGCTCAGTCATCGATAACATCATAACATCCAACACATCAGAATCCCAGCCCACAATAACTTGAATGACAATAAGCAGAATTAGAAACCCATACCCATCTGCCAAACACTCTTCTACATATTTTCTCCAGATTAGCCATCTCCACATGAGACTCCAAAACAGCACATAAACTCAAATTATTATCCTGAATCAAATTACGAACCTCCTTTTGTTTTAGCGAGCGGTTCAGCCCCTACTATTCCAGGTGGCCAAATTAACCATCGGAAACCATAACAGAAGGAGTGCTTGCCCCTTTAGAATCGGTTGCCAAAAATTTACTCATACCCTTGGTCACCTCCTGGACATCATCCATATTATTCCCACCCGAAAAACCTCCAGTATCAACATCTTGGGACATAAGAATAGAATAGCGATTAGAATGCTCACTTGTGTTAGTCTTCACATGCTCTTTACCTTTGCTCGAAACCTCCCCATTAGTTTTCCCGGCCACCGGACGGTATTCAAATTTTTTCGGTTGTTGTGGCACTTGATACCCCACCTGCTTAGCACTCTTTTTCTTTGTAACCGAAACATATCCATCCGCATCAACTACAGGAACCTGCTGACCGGCTGGACAAGCCGTGGGCTTATGTATAGGACAAGCCTTGGAATCATGACCAAACACCCGACAATGCTCATACCTAGGGGGTTTCCATTCATACTCGACTTCCACGGCCTCCTTAATGTAATTTTCACCTTTTTCATCCGGAATAGCAATTGTAACTCCGTCTACAAAATCATGAGTAGCCGAAATCTGGATGAAAGCACGAGCAAAACTGCTCCGAACCCACATGTCAAGACACATAGACGACGTATAGGAATTAAGATGTTTAGGAGTACCAATTTTTGTTGCCAGCATGCTCAACCTATCGCCCGTATATGCCGCTAGTGGCACATTATGGAGCTTAACCCAGACAACCACAGTGTCGACATCCTTTTTTTTTAAACCGAATTGGGAGACCAAATGTTAAGAAATAACAGTTGATTACGTATCATCCATGGACCACCCTCCAATACATCCATCATTCCTTTTTTATCATTGAAATTGAAGAAGAAGAAGAAACCGTTCCCATTCATCATGCTTTTATTGATCCCATACTTCCTCCATTTCTGTCAAGTAAAGTATTCCACAACCGGGTAGGCAAGTCTATCTCCCAATAATAACCATACAACGTGTACCCCATTTGACTGGAGACCTTTCTAACAGCATCTACCGGAATCACAACATCCACCCCATGCTCATTAGTCTCCGCATTCAGATTACGGAAGTTCAGTATTGGCTTAGAAGAGATACTCGTAGAAGCAGTAACATTAGCAGCATACAACGCTGGTTTCGCAGTAACCTGTGTGTTCTTATCAACCGGTTGACTTTTATCTGGACTTTCCTGTTGAATTTTAGCATCTAGGTTTATCTCCTTTGAACCGGAACTATCCTTGGGCTCCAAGTTAACATTCGTAGATGGCACACTTGATGAAACCTTACGAGCATGAATTTTACCATCAATATTTGTGACTTTCTGCGCTAAATTAAACCCCGATTTAGGTTTCGAATTTTTATTAGAAGGTTGCATGATGACATGCAAACCCTAGCCGCCAAACGGGACAAAAAACCAGCCGCCGGAACCCTTATCGGACACTCCCACGGTGCTAACAGATTCGTACCAGTTACCAGTTCAATATAAGGATCTACAGCAGATACAACTTGTACTAAACCAATAACGATAACAGATTGCTACACACCAGCGAGACCCAATTCGAATTCCCAGAACAAACGAATGTAGATCAAAACAAATGCGAAATCGATTGAAAAAAACAGACCGCAAACAAACCTAAATGAGATTGATTTGGCCGCTAACAATACTCGTATTTCACCACCATCTCAGCTGATTCGATCACATGGGAGTTACACAACTATTGAACAATTAGAATTTGAAGAACAAACCATAATAATCCAACAGCCGCTAACATAACTCGTATCAAATCAATGATTAATGATGAAGATTACAAGATCACTAGGAACTAATTGCAAACACTTAATTTGTGAAAAGAAGCAACGAAAGAAGCAAGATCAATCGAACTACGGTTAAGAAACCCTAGTTCGCCAAATTCCCCCAGATCATTTCCACTAACCCAACGAGAAATGCGGCTGAATGATATTAGAGCTGTTATTTTGAATTCTGAGGTGATAACAGTGCGGAACTCTATGGAAGAAGGAAATGTGGAGGGTGATATTCCTATTCCCTTGATTAGATATGACCATGCTAGGAAGTTTCTGAAAAGCATGAGAGACATCATGGTTGAGCAGCATAACAAGTTGGCCAAGGCAAGGCAATTTAAAAGAGAAGTGGTTTTAAAAGTTAAATCTCCTATTCATGAGGAGAACAAATGTATTCCTTTCCATAACCTCCCTAAGGATCCTAAAGCTGTGTTTGCTGCCAAGAATGCTCTAAATGGAGATGTTGAGGGTTTCTTGAAGAAGCAGATTGCTATGAAAGAAAAGCTCGGGAAAGAAGAAGAAGAGAAGAAACATGAGAAACAATCCTATGCTAATGCTGTCCTTGGGGATGAATTTGATCTAGAGCTTAAAAAAGTCAAGTTTATTCCACATGCCGTGTTACCTTCTGGAGAGAAGGTAATGATTATTAATCCAAAATTTATTGAGCAAACCAGGAAAGTGTACAATAATCACTTATATGGGTACTTCATAGGGACTATTTGCATGATTGGGTGGGTGAGGTTTCATCTATATAAAATATGGAAAAGCTCTGGTATAGAGAAGGTTACTACCTTTGGAAATGTGGAATATGGAGAGTATCTGTAGTATGGCTAGTTGTGTGGGAAAGCCTATAACCCTGGATAGTATTACTGCTGAAAAATGTACCAAAAGGGAAAATGATAGCTTTGCTAGAGGTTTGATTGAAGTTCCGGTACATGAAGTCCCTCCAAAGGTTGTTAAGGTATTTTATCCTATGGATGAGTATGGTGTTCAAAAGAATATTGAGATAAGTATTGAGTTTTCCAAGCTGCCAATAAGCTGCCATCACTGTTTGGTCTATGGGCATACTTATGTGGATTGCACTAAAAGAATGCATACAGAGGATGAAGCTTTGGAAAGGGAAAAAGCAGCAGGGAAGCTTAAGGTTGAAAGAATTATTTGAGTGGCCTACGGCCCAAAAAAATATACAAACTTATCATTCTATCCAAATTACAAACAACACACGACACCTAACTATTATTCTTAATATGAACCAAAACCCAAAACCATTTTAGTAACAAATGGGCCTATGACCAACTGCCTTTCATACACCAAGCCAACAAGATCTCTCGAGAGTGATCCGATGGTAGCAGCTTTCCGGACTCATTTTTCTCCATGTCTACGAACACTCAGGGCTGATTCTCCAAATGTTGAAACTGCACCTGTAAATGCTGCTCATACAGAGCCTGAGGTTCATGTTGCTGACCCTGTGGTTCCTAAGCTCAATTAGAATTCTGTTGTTGACTCAGGGGTTTCTAAACCTACTGTTACTAGTGAGCCTATCTCTTTGAATTCTGGTGTGGATAAGAAAAAGTCAAGGAGTGTTAACAGTACAAAGAAACCAGAGATTGATGCTGATGGGTTCCAGTTGGTGGGAAATCGGAGAAGTTCTGATAATAAGCAATCTTCATTGAGGAATTCTGAGGTTAAAAGTGGCAATGGGAATAAGAGGCCTTCAGCAAAGGCTTCTTCTAGCTCATCTGTGAGGAACAATCAGAAGGTGCATCTGAATATCAGCAATGAGTCTGGTGCTAGCCAGCTGGACCAGAAGAAAGGTGGTGTTAGTGACAAGAGTGAGAGCCAGATGCTAGTAGGGAGGGTGGGGGTGGTAAGGAAGAGAAAAAACAGGTTCTGAAATCTGGTGCTAGGGATGGTTAGGGGAATGATACTACAGACAAGAACAGGAGAGCTCATGATGATAAAAATCTTCAGGGAAGGGTGTATGTTCCTAATGGGCAGCAGTATAGTAAGAAGCCTCCAGACAATCCTCCTCGTCTGAAGACTCCGAATTCTTTTATGGTCCTTGAACAACATTACCACTACTATCACAAATGCTACTCATAGCAATTCCATCCTTCAACCTAATGAAGCTTTTATCCCATTTAATACAAACCAAGATCCTCATAACTGTTATGGAAGTTACTACAAAAGCTTGTCTGAGGCTGAGAAAGACGAAGTTGTGGTGCATGTGGCAAATAAATTGGTCACTCCCTTTGAGAGAAGGAGTGCTTGGAGTTTTTCATAAAGGAAGATTTTCACGTTGTTATGTAACTAAAATGGTTTTGAAGAAGGCATGGAGTGTATTTTGGAAGATGAGAGAAATGCTGAAGAAGTTTGTGATATGCAAGAAGATATGAATGAGACTGATGAAGATAAGGAAAATGAATTGGATGTATCTAGGTCTCAACCTCAACATTTGAAATGAAGATTCTTGCTTAGAATGTTAGGGGCCTAAACAATCTTGATAGGATTGTTTTAGTCAAGAGAGTTTCTTAGAGAGAATGGAATTTGGGTTTGTAGTTTTTTGGAATCTAGGTTGGGGACTGATAAAATTGAGACTGTTACCAAGCAAGTTAATAACAATTGGAGATGGATTTCTAATCCGGTCTACTGTAGGGATTGTGCTAGAGTTGTTGTGGGTTGGGAATGTTGTAAAGCTCATGTTCAAATCCTTGATATGAATGATCAGGCTATACATTGTATTGTTAATTCTATTGAGGGTGAGGAAAGCTTTCTTTGTTCTTTTGTTTACATATCACCCCTGCCAAAAGGAAATTATTATGGCTTGATTTGGTTTGTCATAATCAGTTAATTAGGGAACATCCTTGGGTTTGTATGGGATATTTCAACACCATTCTTGATCCTGCTGAGTCTACTTTTGCTAAATCTGCTATGAATTCCTCTATTACTCAATTTAGAGACTGTCTCGATTCCTGTGGGTTAAGTGATTATGGATATCATGGTTTGAGGTTCACTTGGACCAGTAAGCCAAACACTGGTGGTGGAATTCTTAAAAAGTTGGATAGAGTTATTCAAATCAAAACTTTAGTTCTAGTTATGATAGACCTGTGGTGGAATTCTTACCTTTCTACACATCTGATCACCCTCCTATGCTGTTGAAGTTTGGGAACAGTTGTAAGCAGAAAGCTAAGGCCTTTAGATTTCTGAATTACTTAACAAGAAAAGCTGAATTTTATGATATTGTTGCTAAGGGCTGGGATAAACACTGTTTGGGATTTAAGATATTTGGTCATGTGTCTAAATTGAAAGGTTTAAAGAGGCCTTTGAGGAATCTGAATTTCATGAATGGTAACTTGTTTGAGGAGACTTAGAAGTTGAAAACTGAGTTAGAAAGAGTTCAGAGAGGGATGGTGGATGATCCTGAGAATGGGTCCCTTAGAGATGAGGAATTTGTGTATTTAAGCTTATAAATATGCTCTTATTGATGAATACCATTTTAATAAATAGCAAGCTAAAATTATGATTATGGGATTGTGATAGTAATACAAGATACTTTCATGCTTCTGTCAAGGAAAGGAGGAAAAGAAGCAAGGTTGCTATGGTTAGAGATGCTGATGGGGAGGAGTATTATGGTGATCAAATTGGTGAAGCCTTTGTGAAACACTTTAGCAATTTTCTAGGCAAGAAACGTTCTGTTGTTGCAATTTCTGATCATGAGTCTCTGTTTGTGAATACAATTCCTGCTGATATGGCTGATGCCATGGTTACTCCTGTTACTAAGTCTGAGATCAAAGAAGCTTTAATGGATATTGATGATGATAAGGTCCCTGGGCCGGATGGGTTTACTGTAAAGTTTTTCAAAGCTGCTTGGGGAGTGGTCAAAGATGATTTTTGTGAAGATGTTATGTAATTCTTCAAGAATGGAAGGCTATTGAAGGAAGTAAATGCCACTTCAATATCTTTAGTTCCTAAAAGTAATAATCCTTTATGTGTTACGGATTTCAGACCCATTGCTTGTTGCAATGTCATTTACAAACGCATTAGCAAAATTCTGTGTAATAGGATAAAGGGTGTGTTAGAGTTAATTGTGGATGAAAATCAGAGTGCCTTTATTCCAGAAGGTAACAGAGCAAGTGGGATAAACTTGACTTTTTTTAGCTCTAGATCAAATTCATCCCCAAGGACAGCATTAGCATAGGATTGTTTCTCCAGTTTCTTTTCTTCTTCTTCTTTCCAAAGCTTTTCTTCCATAGCAATCTGCTTCTTCAAAAAACCCTCAATATCTCCATTTGGGGCATTCTTGGCAGCAAACATAGCTGCAAGATTCTTAGGGAGGTTTTGGAAAGCAATACATTAGTTTTTTTTTGGAAAGGGGAGAGACCCTGGTGATTCATTAAAAAAAAGAAAAAAGGAGTACAAGTAGAAAGCAGAAGCACTTTCCAGTTCTACAGGGACATACCCCTGGAAGTAAACAAGAAAACACAACCAAGAAGCACACAAAAAACCACTTGCCCAATAACTAGACAAAAAAAAAAACACTAGACAATCACCCACTTAGCCACCATTATCGAAAACTGAATCATCCGCCACTCCCCAGTCAGCTAATCTCGCAATTACGTAAGGTGTCTTCCGGAATCTGAAACTAGCAAGTCTCATGGGAACCACATCCGAGATAACAGCCACAAGCACATCAGGAGGATGCGTCTGGTTGCGGAACAAGCGATTGTAGCGCTCCTGCCATACGTAATACGCCGCAGCAGCAATCATAATACGGTTAACAACATGAGTCTCTGTTTGTGAATACAATTCCTGCTGATATGGCTGATGCCATGGTTACTCCTGTTACTAAGTCTGAGATCAAAGAAGCTTTAATGGATATTGATGATGATAAGGTCCCTGGGCCGGATGGGTTTACTGTAAAGTTTTTCAAAGCTGCTTGGGGAGTGGTCAAAGATGATTTTTGTGAAGATTTTATGGAATTCTTCAAGAATGGAAGGCTATTGAAGGAAGTGAATGCCACTTCAATATCTTTAGTTCCTAAAAGTAATAATCCTTTATGTGTTACGGATTTCAGACCCATTGCTTGTTGCAATGTCATTTACAAACGCATTAGCAAAATTCTGTGTAATAGGATAAAGGGTGTGTTAGAGTTAATTGTGGATGAAAATCAGAGTGCCTTTATTCCAGAAGGTAACAGAGCAAGTGGGATAAACTTGACTTTTTTTAGCTCTAGATCAAATTCATCCCCAAGGACAGCATTAGCATAGGATTGTTTCTCCAGTTTCTTTTCTTCTTCTTCTTTCCAAAGCTTTTCTTCCATAGCAATCTGCTTCTTCAAAAAACCCTCAATATCTCCATTTGGGGCATTCTTGGCAGCAAACACAGCTGCAAGATTCTTAGGGAGGTTTTGGAAAGCAATACATTAGTTTTTTTTTTTTTGGAAAGGGGAGAGACCCTGGTGATTCATTAAAAAAAAAAAAGAAGAACAAGTGGAAAGCAGAAGCACTTTCCAGTTCTACAGGGACATACCCCTGGAAGTAAACAAGAAAACACAACCAAGAAGCACACAAAAAACCACTTGCCCAATAACTAGACAAAAAAAAAAACACTAGACAATCACCCACTTAGCCACCATTATCGAAAACTGAATCATCCGCCACTCCCCAGTCAGCTAATCTCGCAATTACGTAAGGTGTCTTCCGGAATCTGAAACTAGCAAGTCTCATGGGAACCACATCCGAGATAACAGCCACAAGCACATCAGGAGGATGCGTCTGGTTGCGGAACAAGCGATTGTAGTGCTCCTGCCATACGTAATACGCCGCAGCAGCAATCATAATACGGTTAACAACATAATCAAAAGATCTCGAACCGGCCCACCTACACAGCTCCAAAACAATCTCAGGCCATTTCGGATCAACAACAGGAAAGACAATCCGATCCCTGAGTAAATCCCAAACCTATCGAGAATACGAACACTGAAAAGACAAGTGGTCAATCGAATCAAACTCAGCATAACAGAGGAGGCAACACATCATGTTCTGGTTACGACGCCTATTTCCCTCCCATCTCAACATTCGATATTGAGTAAGTAGCCTATTCCTCAATATAAGCCACATATTAAACGCATGCTTAGGAATACAATGAGAAAACCAAACCACACGAGCCCACGGGACCTCCGCCAATCTGGACCGAATAGACTCCCAAGCAACTGACGCAGAAAACTCACCACAATAACCTCGGAAAACCCAAACCAACTTATCGGCCACACTAGGATGGATAACCGGTAACTCAATTTCCAACCCGTTCCACTCAGCAGGATACCCTTTGTCAACAAACTCAGCCATAGAACAAGAATCCGACAAACGAGCATCATAAAGCATACGGTGAGAAATAACAGAACAAAGCGGACCATTCACATAACACTTATCATACCACGCAGAAGCAGACTGACCATCGCCAATCTGGACATGAATCAACGGAAGAATCATCGGCCTAATTGACAAAATTTTCCTCCAACCCCAACAACAATTTTGGGGAATACGAACCTCCCAAAAGTTACGAGATCGCAAATGGTAGGAGTACACCCATGAGACCCACAACGACTTACATCTAGAGGGAATACTCCAAATATGAGTGGTCATAAGCGCCCTGTTGGAGTCTCTAAGCTGACGATCCCTAAACCCCCTTCAGACTTAGGAACACACACATCTTTCCAAGCCACTTTAGCCCGACCATTATAAACCAGGCCGGTACCCCACAGGAAATCACATATTTTTGCCTCAAGCTCCTTAAGAATACGAATGGGCAAAATAAAAAAACGAAGACCAATAGACCTGCATCGACACCAGAATAGAGACAACCAGCTGGAGGCGACCCGCAATAGATGAAAATATGTTCAGCCAATTCGAGATTCTACTATTCAAATGGTCAATAAGCAGAACACAATCATTATGACGTAACCGGGAAGCAATAAGGGGAACCCCAAGATACCTAACCGGAAGAACGCCCTCCAAAAAATTGCAACTTTGGTGTGTTCAGGAACATTGCAAAAGAAAACAGTACTCTTTTGCACACTAGGCACCAAACCTGACATCGAGGTGAACAGCTGAAGAGATCGCATAAGGCTCTTGGCCGAATAAAGATCACCATGAGCAAACATGAAGAGATCATCCGCGAAGCACAAATTAATTAACTTTGCTTAGCACATTTATGATCGAACCGAAATCCACCATCACCACCAGTATGCTTCCATGACACAAGCGTAAGCACTTCCATGACCATCATGAAAAGATACGGAGACACCGGATCCCCTTGGCGAAGACCCCGTTTACCCTTTAAATAACCATGGATGTTTCCATTAATGGAAATAGAATACGAAGTCGAAGTGATGCACACCATAATCCATTTAACCATTTTGTCATGGAAGTCAAACCCTCTCAAAAAAGCCTCCAGGAATGTCCAATTAACCGTATCACATTCCTTCTGAATATCCACCTTAAACGCACACCTAGCAGGCCCAATCTGCCTATGGTAATTGTGCATTAACTCCTGAGTAAGCAATATATTGTCAGAGATCGTACGGCCCGGAATAAAACCCGACTGATTAATGTTAATACTTTGATCAAGGCCCTCTTTAATTCTATTATCAATGATTTTGCTAATGCATTTGTACAGAATATTGCAGCAAGCAATGGGCCGATAGTCCAACACCGAAGACGGAGTATCAACCTTAGGGATGAGTGCAATAAAAGTATGGTTGATCTCCTGCAGAATATTACCCGAAGCAAAGAAGTCTCTAACAGCAGCGATAAACTCCCCTCCAATAACATCCCACGCCTTTTCAAAAAAAGCAGCAGAGTACCCGTCAGGGCCCAGAGCTTTATCATCATCCATAGAAAACAGAGCACTACGGATCTCCTCATCGGTCACATCTCTTATCATATGCATCAAACTCGTTCACACGAGCATCGAATAACTCATTCAAGTCTCTGAGGACCAGATCAACACCAACTCTAAGGAAATTTTCATAATGATTAACAAAAGCCTCCGGCATGTCAGGACCTTCATGAACCACTACATGAACATCCTTGATAACATCAATTTTATTCCGTTAAAGACGACACTTAAGCGAATTATGAAAAAACGCCGTATTAGAATAACCAGCCTCAAGTCAATGGATTTTGGATTTTTGCTTTAAATAACGCTCCTCATCAAGACTAGCCACCTGAAAACGACGAAGACATTCCGCCTCCCAGTTCCTAAAGACCACATCCGAAGGATTATCATCAATAGCCATTTGTGCATCCTCTAACTGAGCATGCAAAGTAGACACCGTTTTATGGATATCACCTTGCATCACAAGCATTTTACATAACGGTTTATAAAGCAGTTTCAGCTTCTTCACCACCTTAAATTGATGGACCCCATTAACATCTTTCTCCCAGACATCTTTAACGACTTCCGAGAATTCCGGCTTATAGGCTAGAAAGTTGATAAATTTAAAAGGAGCATGTTTCCTCACCTGCAAGCCAGGCACTTTCAGAACATAAGGAGAATGGTCTGACACGCCATAAGGCTGGATAACGACATAGGCACTCAGAAAACAATCCTTGAACCCCAAATTACCCATAACCCGATCTAGCTTCTTCAATAAACCCGTACCACCCTTCGGCTTTTGGTTCCACGTAAACTGCAACCCCGTACAATTCAAATCAAAAACCTCAATATTAGTGATACAATCATGAAATTCAACCATACCAGCATCAAGTTTGGACGAACCAGTAAATTTCTCGCCCACATGGAGAGTAGTATGAAAGTCCCCCATAATAACCCAAGCTTTATCCCTAGTAACCAAGTGGTGCATCTCCAAATTCTGCCACAACCGACGCCTATCAGCATAGTAGTTAGAAGCATAGACAAAAGAGCAAAACATCACTGAAAGAGTATTCCTGACAATAACTTTCACATGAATAACTTTCTAAGTCATCGATAACATCATAACATCTAACACATCAGAATCCCAGCCCACAATAACACGAGAGCCCGAATGACAATAAACAGAATTACAAACCCACACCCATCTGCCAAACACTCTAGATTTTCTCCAGATTAGCCATCTCCACATGAGACTCCAAAACAGCACATAAACTCAAATTATTATCCCGAACCAAATTACGAACCTCCTTTTGTTTTAGCGAGCGGTTCAACCCCCTAGTATACCAGGTGGCCAAATTAACCATCGGAAACCATGAAAGAAGGAGTGCTTGCCCCTTTAGAATCGCTTGCCAAAAATTTACTCATGCCCTCATTCACCTCATGGACATCATCAATATTATTACCACCCAAAAAACCTCCAGTATCAACATCTTGGGACATAAGAACAGAATAGCGATTAGAATGCTCACTAGTGCTAGTCTTCACTTACTCTTTACCTTTGCTCGAAACCTCCCATTATTTTTCCCGGCCACCGGACGGTATTCAAACTTTTTCGGTTATTGTGGCACCCGGTACCCCACCTGCTTAGCACTCTTTTTCTTTGTAACTGAAACATATCCATCCGCATCAACCATAGGAACCTGCTGACCGGCTGGACAAGCCGTGGGCTTATGTATAGGACAAGCCTTGGAATCATGACTAAACACCCGACAATGCTCACACCTAGGGGGTTTCCATTCGTACTCGACTTCCACGGCCTCCTTGATGTAATTTTCACCGTTTTCATCTGGAATAGCAATTGTAACTCTGTCTACAAAATCATGAGCAGCCGAAATCTCGATGAAACCACAAAGAAAACTGCTCCGACCCCACATGTCAAGACACATAGATGAAGTATAGGAATCAAGATGTTTAGGAGTACCAATTTTTGTTTCCAGCATGCTTAACCCATCGTCCGTATATGCCACTAGCGGCACATTATGGAGGTTAACCTAGACAGCTACAGTGTCGATATCCTCTTTTTTTAACACCGAATTGGGAGACCAAATGTTAAAAATTAACGGCTGATTACGTATCATCCATGGACCACCCTCCAACACTTCCATCATTCTTTTTTGATCATTGAATTGAAAGAAAAATGTCTCACCCTGAACTTTCGGGAACGGAGGCGTGTGACGTCATGGATCATAGTCGTGGATATGTAGAACGACCTCTATCAGATTAATATACGTTTGAAAAAAACCAAGTATGTCATCAAAGTTGCAGCGGAAAATATGTTAAGACGACATTGTTTTACAATACTAAAATATGAATTCTTCCAGAAATACTAAGATAAAGTAGTTGAGTCTTGAAATCGTTTTGCCAAGGATTTGAAAGGCAAGTGTTTCATAAGTTATTTCATGATGTCGAATGAGACTATGACTCCATAATGCAGGCCCTAAGGTTTGACGTCCCATTTGCATACGGTTTGACTTGGTTACCTGAGAAATACATGAGTTTAAAAGGTCAACATAATGTTGGTCAGTTCACAGGTTTAAGATGCTTACAAGTAAATTTGGAAACAGTTTATAATCATACAAAATATTATAAAGGTCTTAAGTGAATAGACTCGTGAGAGTCAAGTTTTACACAATTGTACGAAGGACTTGTGCAGTTCAAGCACGGTGTGACTTGTGCGGTTCAAGCACGGTTTCAGGCATTCATGATATTATAAATGTGGTTACTGTGATATTGACTCTACCTGGTCCTTGATTTCGAAGACTAACTGATTTACACACCGGATGGTAACTTCCCCAAGAAATACCACTGGCATAGCATAACTGACATGTACCACGTGACTTGTATACGCGGAGTCAGAACTAGAGCGACCAGCTAGGGCAGGGGCGTCAACCCAAATAGATCTATTCACTAGTTATCATTTCGTACAGAATTAATCGAAATCAATTAATGGTGGGCTTTGCAGTAACAAGTTATCCACAAGATTACCGCGAATGGGGTTACGAAAGAACAAATAATTAAATACTGTGTTACAGTTGTATCATAATATAAATCAGGAGTTTGACTGGATGGTTATATTTATTGTCTAATAAATATAGGACTGGTAGAAATAATTATAGTTCCAATAATTATTTAAAGTGTGTTTGCATGTTTTATGATTCTTCCCAAAAGTATTTAAAATAGTTTAAAGGAAAGACTTTGTATACGATCAAAAGAATGTATTAAAGTTTGGTGTTTCATGTATTTCTCCCCCATTGATAAAACAGTAAAAGAAAAGGGGCCGTGAAATTCACTTGATCAAGGTGATGATGAATGCTGTATCGCGCTGGACGTAGCAAATAAACAGTGTCCTAATAATAATTAATAAGACAGTTTAAGATACTGTTTAAGTTGGATAATGTTCAGTTACCCAAATGATCCTGGTCGAGTCTTGACATAACATTCCCGTTTGTATTGTTTGGAAAGCCCGTTTGAAATATTTATCGTTCAAATAAATATTTAAGTTAATAAATATATTTATAGTTGAATAAATATATAACTTGTAGAAATAATTATAAATCATATAATTATTTAAGGTTATGAGAATATATATTTAGATCAAGTTTTAAACATCGAGACAATTAATAAAGTATTCTATTATTTGAAGTTCACGATATATATTTAAGTCCGAGTTTACAATTATAGACAAATAATTATATATAAGTCATAGAAATATTTATGTAAATAAATATATATAACTTATAGAATTGATATATGTTTCAATATTCTCAAGATTCTAGAAAAATATAAGTCTTTATATTTTTAGTCGTTAGCTCTGCTGCTATAAGATACAAGTATCTGACAAATGATCGTTATGATATTTAACTCCGTAAATATTATTATGTTTATGTTATCTCAAATAGTTTTTCTAAATTATATCTAAAAAATAATATAATATTAGAATGAGATACCTGATGTGTTTTTAACACTTTTTAGCAAAATATATTTGTAACAATATATAAGTTTCACGTTGAATAAGTTCAAAACATAACACCGTATATTTTTAGGTCCAACGTCTGGAATTAATATATTATATATATAAGTATTCCGTTAAGTAATACGATATGAAAACTAATATTTAAGTCCTTAAATATTACCGGGTTGTAATAAATTTATATAAATACCTCAAGTTATTAAAAATAAAGAGATCTAGAAATATGAGCACTTAGTTATTAATTATGAGTCCAAACGCTTGGTATTTATAAATATATATGTTTTATAAAAGTAACACATTTTTATAATTAATATACTCAATAATATATTCTTTATATTTTATGTCCAAATATATATTCGTTTATATATTTTTAGTCTAATATGTCATTTTGATGATCCTCGAGTCTATTTTTATAACGCTTAGTCTATAATCTTTTTAGTCTCCACAACGATTGTTAAATATATATTGTGACACGAGTCTATAAATATCAACGTTAGTTTAATATTTAGGACGGTTTGTTCATTTATATATATTTAGTGGTGGAGTGCCAAGACTCGTTTTGGGTGATTATAGATATCAAAAGCGAAAAACGAAAATGATTAAATTGAGAAGTTTAGACTTTTACCTCTAGCACTAGGCTAGGTGATGAGCCGGAAAGAGACGAGAATATTTCCGTAGACTCGATCGAATAATATCGAACTTTAAAAGTGTTGACTCGGAAGGTAAAGCGGCTATTTGCGGGCTAGTTTTCGGTGGCGTACGGTGCTCGTTTAGGGCAAACGTTGAGGCCGTTTGGGAGGTGGCTTGATGGACTTGCCATTGGTGGTGAAATGGTGGTGATGCGGTGGTCCGACGGTGGAGAAACAGTGGTCCGTTGGGAATGCTTTGGGTGGTTCGAACACAAAAAAAATTAGTGGAAGAACATGTGTTGTTTTGTGCGTGATTTGGGTCAGTAAATCAAAACAAAATTTGAAAATGAATGTGAGTAATGGGAAAGCCAAAGTGTGTTGTGGGTTTTGGTTCGATCAGAAGCAACAAAAGGAAAGGAAAATGGGAGGTAGGTAGGAGTAACCGGCCGAGAGAATGGAAGGGAAAAGAGAGTTGTGTTTGTTAAACAATTGCAAATACTTCACTATTAAATAGAGTTTGTCAAGTTGGGAGTTGAGTGTACACCAACTCAAAAAGTTGATGGGAGGCTTGAGGATTTCTTGTAAGTTTCTACAAAATATTTTAGTCAAGATGGAGTGCAAGAGTTTCAATCATGTGCTCATTTAATTTAACCCTAGTTAGGTTAGGAAGTTAACCATAGTTTAGATGGTGTTTAATTTTTATAAAAGTTAACACTTTTAGCTAATTATTTTATAAAATCTACAAATATAAATGTAGTGTTTTCGTAAAATAAATAATACAAAGTTGATGGAGACTTTAAATGGGCCGAAAATGTGGAGAACGGGTGTTGGGCCGGTACAGTTCGTGTCAGGCCAGTATGCGAGGCTTTCTTCGATTTTCACGCGGTTCGATTCGTTATTCACTAAAATTTGTCGGGAATATTATTTTTGAGCTTAAAAGTGTCGGCGGACCCGTTGGGCTATATTTTTAGGCTCGGTTTGTTTATTTCGCGGTGTTGGGTCAGACTGGGCCCAATTCGTCATACGGACGAATCACACCGAATCGTTCTGGCGTTTTGATCGGGACGGGTTTCTAAATTAATTACGAGACTCATATATTGATAAACAATGATGGCTTTAGTCGTAAATATAATTATTTAGAAGTTTCGTCTTTTATATATTTTATTTGCTCGTGTACCGCGTCCCAAAAGTAAATAATTGTTTAAATTATTTTAAGCTCGAATATTTTACGTAGTTAAAACTAACTAAAGTTTTAATTAAAATATTAACTTAAAATATTTCTCGGGTGTCGGTATGGCGTCTTACGACACCGTTTCAAGAAAAATATATAAAAAAATCAATTTATATTTAATTTTCTTATTGTTGAAATTCCATAAGTCATTTGACTGAATTTCTTTTTGCGACGGGTATGTTTTTCCAGTACAAACGTGGGAATTGTCAAGGTTGAACGTTTTCGTGCATAGTGTTTACTAATAATACTATTAAACAAGTCATGCACATGTATATACGTATATATATATATATATATATATATATATATATATATATATATAGTTAAAGTATAGGTTTGACCTTGTATTTTCTGACGGGTTGTCACAAAAAAAAACCCGTTCCCATTCATCAAGCTTTTATTAATCCCATACTTCCTCCAATTCTGTCGAGTAAAGTATTCCACAACCGGGTAGGCAAGTCCATCTCCCAAGAAATAACAATACAACGTGTACCCCATTTGACTGGAGACCTTCCTAACAGCGTCTAGCGGTATCACAACATCCACCCCATGCTCATTGGTCTCCGCATTCAGATTACAGAAGTTCAGTTTTGGCTTATTCGAGATACTCATAGAAGTAGTAACAGTAGCAGCATACGACAGTGGTTTAGCAGTAGCCTGTGTGTTTTCAGCAACCGGTTGACTGCTATCCGGAATTTCCTGTTGAATTTTAGCATCCAAGTCTATCTCCTTTGTACTGGAACTAGCCTTGGGCTCCAAGTTAACATTCGGAGATGGCAAAGTCGACGAAACCTTATGAGCAGGAATCTTACCATCAATATTTGTAACTTTCCACGCTAAATTAAAAACCCGATTTAGGTTTCGGATCAATATTTGTGACTTTCTGCGCAAAATTAAAAACCCTAGCCGCCAAACGAGATAAAAAAACCAGCTTTCGGAACCCTAATCGGACACTCCCAAGGTGCTAACAATTTCGTACCAGTCACCGATTCAATACAAGGATCTACAACAGATACAACTTGCACTAAACCAAGGACGATCACAGATTGCTACACAGTAGCGAGTCCCAATTCGAATTCCCGGAACAAAGAAAGTGAAAATCAAACTTAATAAGAATTCGATTGAAAGAGACTGACCGCAAACACACCTTAAATGAGATTGATTTGGCCGCTAACAATACTCGTACCTCACCACAGTCTCAGCCGATTCGATCACAGGGAGTTACACACCTATTGAACAATTAGAATTTGAAGAACAAACCCTAACAATCCAACAGTCACTAACACAACTCGTATCAAATCAACGATTAATGATGATGATGACAGGATTGCCAGAAACTAATCGTAATACATTTGTTCTCCTCATGAATAGGAGATTTAACTTTTAAAACAGCTTCTCTCTTAAATTGCCTTGCCTTGGCCAACTTGTTATGCTGCTCAACCATGATGTCTCTCATGCTTTTCTTAATCTTCCTATCATGGTCATATCTAATCAAGGGAATAGGAATATCATCTTCTACATTGCCTTCTTCTATAGAGTTCTGCACTGTTATCACCTCAGAATTCAAAACAGTAGGAGGCTGATAATCAAGATATTCATTGGATGATCCGATGTTGAAAGTTGCCCAAGTTAATGAAGAGGTAACCAAATCATAAGTGGTAATTAGCCTCTCCAATTTAGATTTAGCTTGGCTAATGCTAACCATCCTTCTCCCCAAATTGGCCTCCAAATAAAAAAGGCTTTTTCCATCACCAATAGCTAAAGATTATTTAAGTTTCTTGTCTTTGCCATGCTTGAAATCAATCGGAATTGCATCTAAAAAACTATTTTGCAGGGCAAACAGGTTCTTCTCAGTATACTCCATCCTCCTTTTAACTTTGACAGCCATCTTCCTTAAAACCTTAGCAGAGTAGAATCTAAAAAGAGCCATCAACATAGGGTCCCCCATCCTTAAACAAACAATCACATGCAACATCAGATGGTTCAGCAAACATCTTGCTATATTTCAGGTGTGTATATCTATTAATCCAGCTAGAATCAATAGGAATGGATGTTTCAAATCCATCAGCTGTTAACACCAAACATTCAGCAGCAAGGGGAAGAATAAACAGCTCAAAATCACCATCAAGTTGCTTGGCAATACCATTTAGCAAACTAGAATTACTAAGATAACAATGGTACCTAGTGGCAAACTCACAATTATCGTGAGATAGAACAATAAATTCCACCATTAACCTCATAAATTCAGGATTAGTATTTTTAAAGCTAAAAAAATCATCCATGGCAGAATCAACTTCCTCCGTAGAAGCTAAGATAGCATTCGAGCCATTCCCCCACTTGCTCTTTTCGGAAAACGTTTCCTGACCTAATTACACAGCACTTCTAATTTTGAAATCGCCATTTAAGGTAGCAGAAATGTGCATCTGGCTCTTACGCTCAACAGAAATACTCACAACATCATGACCAGAAGAATTAGGGTACAAAACAACCCTTAAATCATCCACAACATTACACAGATGCGCAGAATCTGACGTGATCAGAGATGGGGACACAGAAATTAACTCATTAACTGCAAATTCATTAACGCTATTGGGCACATTCAATACCTTTTCCGACACATTAAATGCATTGATCGAAGCCTCCATTTATGCCGGATCTAGGTTCTGAGCATTCAATGCGTCATTAGAAACCTCCTTTAATGTCGTATCAAACAATTTCTGAAAATTCTATGGCGCGTAAGCCCTAGATTGGTTCCTCTTAGAGTAAATTACAGATTTCGTCCTTGTGGTGTGCACGAATTTCACATATAGTCCTTAGCTTTCATTTATTACGGGTTTAGTCCCAAGGTTTTATCAAATCGTTTCGGATATAGTCCTTTTGGCTAACTTCTGTTAAAAGAATATGTTAACTTTTTTGAAATTCCTACTATACCCCTACATTTTCATTTAATTTAAATAAAAAAGAAATTATTATAACCCTTTTTTAATAAAAAGAAATTATTTAATTATAACCCTCAACCCCAAGGCCCCAACACACACCCATTTCAGACGAGAAGAGAGGTTGTCCGACCTCCGACGAACAATTCCCACGAGACTGCCGACAAGCTACGGCCTCCGTCATCTGCCGATCTTCCCTATTTCCCCCGTTACTGATAATAGCTGCAACCCCCGTTAATCTCAACCCCTCCTCGCCGCGGATAGGGTTTTTAATGATGGTGGTCCAGGCGGCGGCCCAAGCTGGGGTTCCGCTAAGAGCAAAGCGGCGGCTACGACGTTCTTTACACACGACCGACAACGATTTTGGGGTTGTCACCAGCCACAACCACGAACTTGACGTTCTCTAGTTGAGATTCCGGCCAAGTGAACCTCACAAGACTCGTTTATGGTAAGATTCCGGCCAAGTGCACCTAACGAACTCGTTTATCGTTGAACTAATCTGAACCGATTGCGGGTTGTTGATTATTGTTCTTAATGTATTGTGATGTTTAGATGGTTTTAACGGTGGTGATGGTGGCTGTAGCGGCGGTGAGCCGTCGGACAACAGTCATTTGAATCGGTACATCGAACAATAATAAAAGAAAAAACAAAATCATGTCCAGTTTATATTCTCAAAACTTGAAATACTCCCCAGATAACATATTGAAAGGTAATCTTTTTCCATTTCAAGAAAATAGTATGTTCTTGTTTTGGGATTTTAATGGTGGGTTTTGATTTTTACTCACTTTCTTGAACTTTTATTCAAGTTTTATTTTTTTGTTGGTGATATATGTTCACAGCTCATACCA
Organism: Deinandra increscens subsp. villosa; assembly: GCA_039602395.1. NCBI lineage: Eukaryota > Viridiplantae > Streptophyta > Magnoliopsida > Asterales > Asteraceae > Deinandra > Deinandra increscens. The sequence goes on from JBCNJP010000006.1 coordinate 47,008,836, forward strand.
CATAAGCTCAGGTCGTGAAAGCCTTCGTCGCCGGTGGTAAACCTCTGTCGCCGTCGTGGCCGGTGGGGGTGGGAGTCTGGAGGTGGTTGTTGTGGTGGTCGGTGAGAGTCTGGAGGTTGGGTGAGAGAGAAAGAAGTGTTAATTTATACATAATTTTTATATTTTCTAATTTTTGTAATTATTAATCAAAGCAAAGGGTATATTGGTCATTTAACATTAACTTAACAGAAAATTTTAACGGCCATCCATCTCAGGGACGAAACCCGAAACGATTTGGTAAAACCTTAGGACTAAATCCGTAATAAATGAAAGCTAAGGACTATATGTGAAATTCGTGTAAACCACAAGGACGAAATCCGTAATTTACTCTTCCTCTTATCACCCGGATCAAGCAGATCAGAGGATTGGACCACGAGATATGGATCCAATCGCGGAGAATCCATGAAAACAGGAAGAAACGAAGACGAAGATCAGAAAAAATCGAGCGGGAAAATCGCACCTTCAAAAACTTGCGTTTGAGTGGGTGCTTCTCTTATACTTTTTGGTTCTTTTTATTTGTTTTGTCGGGCTTTGCCTTAAAAATCCATGTTTAGTGATTGGTGTTAGTTAATTATGTGTTTGGGCTTGTAAAATACGGTTTGAGCTAGAGGGAATACGATTTGAGCTAGAGGGACAAAGGGCTTTGGCCCATGTAATAAATGTGTGAGTTTGTATTTAAACAAAGTCACATCCTACTAGCTAAGGTTTGCCGAAATAGACACAAGAGAGAGAGAGAGAGGGAATTCGTGATTTGAGAAAGACCATAGAAAGATTTCGGTGACTTAACCAAAACCTGTGTGCTAGACAGAAATTGAGTTGTAATAGTAATCAATGATTTGATCATCTAATCGTAAGTGTTTATTTAACTTTGTTATTCATCGTTTATTATTGCTTCTCTTAATTGATTCAATCAATCACTTGGATTCCGCATTCGTGATTGATCATTGATATCGTGTTCCGACTATAATCGATAAATGATGAGGCTTGTGTATTAAATTAGGTTGGGCTTGGGTAATCCATGTTTAGTGATTGGTGTTAGTTAATTATGTGTTTGGGCTTGTAAAATACAGTTTGAGCTAAAGGGAGAAAGGGCTTTGGCCCATGTATTCAACGTGTGAGTTTGTATTTAAACAAACTCACATTGCACTAGCTAAGGTTCGCTGAAATAGACACAAGGGAGATAGAGGGAATTCATGACTTGAGAGAGACCAGAGAAAGACTTCGGTGGCTTAAACAAAACCTGTGTGCTAGACAGAAATTAAGTTGTAATAGTAATCACCGATTTGATCATCTAATCTTAAGTGTTTATTAACTTTGTTGATTCATCGTTTCTTATTGCTTCTCATACTTGATTCACTCAATCATCTGGATTTCGCACTCGTAATTGATCATTGATATCGGTTTTTGACTATAATTGTAAAATGTTGAGGGTTGTGTATTAAATTGGATTGGGCTTTGGTTATCCGTTTAATGATTGGGTGTTATTTAATTATGTGTTTGTTCTTCTAATATACGGTTTAGACTAGAGGAGGAAAGGGCTTTTGGCCCATGTAATAAATATGTGAGTTTGTATGAACTTACATCCTACTAGCTAAGGTTCGCCGAAATAGACACAAGAGAGAGAGAGGGAATTTATTATTTGAGAGAGACCATAGAAGGATTTCGGTGACTTAACCGAAACTTGTTGATTCATCGTTTATTATTGCTTCTCCTACTTGAAACAATCAATCACTTGGATTCCGCATTCGTGATTGATCATTGATATCGTGTTTTGACTATAATCGATAAACGATGAGGCTTGTGTATTAAATTGGGTTTGGTTTGGGTTATCCATGTTTAGTGATTGGGTGTTAGTTAATTATATGTTTAGGCTTGTAAAATACGGTTTAAGCTAGAGGGACAAAGGGCTTTGGCCCATTAATAAATGTGTGAGTTTGTATTTAAACAAACTCACATCCTACTAGCTAGGTTTGCCGAAACATACACAAGAGAAAGAGAGAGGGAGTTCGTGATTTGAGAGAGAGACTAGAGAAAGATTTTGGTGGCTTAACCAAAATCTTTTTGTTAGACAGAAGTAATCAATGTTTTGATCATCTAATCGTAAGTATTTATTAACTTTGTTGATTCATCGTTTATTATTGCTTCTCATACTTGATTCAATCAATCACATGGATTCCGCATTTGTGATTGATCATTGATATCGTGCTTGGACTATAATCGTAAAATGATGAGGCTTGTGTATTAAATTGGGTTGGGGTTTGGTTATCCATGTTTAATGATTGGGTGTTACTTAATTATGTGTTTGTTCTTGTAAAATATGGTTTGGACTAAGAAAGGGTTTTGACCCATGTAATCAATGTGTGAGAGATAGGGGAATTCGTGACTAGAGAGGGGGGGGGGGGATTCGTGACTAGAGAGAGACCAGAGAAATCGAGTTAGACAAAAATCGAGTTGTAATAGTAGTCAACGATTTGATCATCTAATCGTAAGTGTTTATTAACTCTGTTGATTGTAATAGTAATCAATGATTTTATCATCTAATCGTAAGTGTTTATTAACTTTGTTGATTCATCGTTTATTATTACTTCTCATACTTCTTTCAATGAATCACTTGGATTCCGCATTCGTGATCGATCATTGATATCGTGTTTAGACTATAATCGATAATTGATGAGACTTTTGTATTAAATGGGTTTGGGCGTGGGTTATCCATGTTTAGTGATTGGGTGTTAAAATTTTGTGTTTGGGCTTGTAAACTATGGTTTGTGGTAAGGGGCAAAGGGCTTTGGCCCATGTAATAAATGTGTGAGTTTGTATTTAAACAATCTCAAACCCACTAGCTAGGGTTAGCCGAAATAGACACAAGAGAGAGAGGGAATTCGTGACTTAAGAGAGACCAGAGAAAGATTTCGGTGGCTTAACCGAAACCTGTGTGCTAGACAGAAATCAAGTTGAAATACTAATCAACGATTTGATCATCTAATCGTAAGTGTTTAATTGTTTATTAACTTTGTTGATTCATCGTTTCTTATTGCTTCTCATACTTGATTAAATCAATCATTTGGATTCCGCACTCATAATTGATCATTGATATCGGGTTTCGACTATAAGTGAAAAATGATGAGGCTTGTGTAATAAATTGGAATAGGCTTCGGTTATCCGTGTTTAATGATTGGGTGTTATTTAATCACATGTTTGTTCTTTTAAAATATGGTTTGGACTAGAGGAAGAAATGGCTTTGGCCCATGTAATAAATGTGTGAGTTTGTATTTAAAAAAACTCACATTCTAGTAGCTAAGGTTCGCCAAAATAGACACAAGAGAGAGAGAGAGAGAGGGAATTCGTGACTTGAGAGAGACCAGAGAAAATTTCGGTGGATTACCGAAAACTGTGTGCTAGACAGATATCGACTTGTAATAGTAATCAACGATTTGATCATCTAATCGTAAGTGTTTATTTACTTTGTTGAGCTAGAGGGACAAAGGGCTTTGGCCCATGTAATAAATGTGTGAGTTTGTATTTAAAAAAACTCACATCCTACTAGCTAAGGTTCCGAAATACACAAAAGAGAGTGATAGAGGGAATTCATGACTTGAGAGAGACCAGAGAAAGATTTCGGTTGCTTAACCGAAACCTATGTGCTAGACAGAAACCGTTGATTACTATTACAACTCGATTTATGTCTAGCACACAGGTTTCGGTTAAGCCACCGAAATCTTTCTCTCGTCTCTCACAAGTCACGAATTCTCTCTCTATCTCTTGTGTCTATTTCGGCAAACCTGAGCTAGTAGGATGTGAGTTTGTTTAAATACAAACTCACACATTGATTACATGGGCCAAAGCCCTTTTTCCCTCTAACCGTATTAAACATGGATAACCGAAGCCCAACCCAATTTAATACACAAGCCTCATCATTTTTCTAATATATATATTTTTTTGGAAAGGGTTTCCCCGGTGATAATATTAAAATCGAACAGAAATGCAAGTAGACAGCAAAACGCCCCCTAGTTCAAACAGGGACAGACCCCTGAATGGAGAACAAGAAAACACAACCAAGACACACCACTAGACAATCTAGGCCTACCAAACAAGGCAAAACACAAAAAACTCAGCCTCCATTATCAAACACACCATCGGCAACCACCCCCCAATCAGCAAGCCGGGACACAACACGAGTGGTCTTCCTAAACTGCAGACAAGAAATACGCATTTTGATCACATCAACAATCAGCGAACAAAGAACATCTGGGGGCGAGACTGATTACGATTACGAAACAGGCGATTATTGCGCTCATGCCAAACATGATACGCAACAGTAGCAACTCCTATACGACCAACAACCGAATCAAAGCTCTTTGGGGCCAACCTTGCGAGACAACTCCTCAATAATATCCAACCAATCAAGAAACCGATCCAAAATCCCAAGGCGCAAACGAATTGGGTCCCAAACTAGCCTAGAATACGGACACTGAAAAAACAATTGATTTATGGGGTCAAAATCAGAATAACACAGAAGACAACACGTCATATTTTGGTTCCGCTTGTATTAACATCCCACCACAGAATCCGATCCTGAGTAAGAAGCCTATTCCTCATAATGAGCCACATATTGAACGCATGCTTTGGAATACAATGCGAGAACCAAACAACATGGAACCAAGAGACTTGTGAAGAACGAGACCTAATAGAGTTCTAGACCACATAAGCAGAGAACTCACCGTTAGAACACCCTGAATCCCATAATAATTTATCAGGAACACCAATTGAAAGGGTAGGCAAATCAATGTTCCACTCGTCAGGAATACCTTTCTCCACCACCTCAGCAACCGAATCAGTAGCCGATAACCTGGCATTATACACCATGCGACGGGTAATCACATAGCAAAGAAGGCCCGGCCCGTATCACACCAAAAATCAAACCACGCAGAAGTATTCCTGCCATCGCCCAACCCAACCCGGATAAATTAACGAACCACGGGGCGAAGCTGCAAAATTTTATGCCAACCCCAACTGTAGTTAGCCGGAACCCGACAATCCCAGAAGTGGCGAGACTGCAGCCGATAAGAATACACCCAGGCTACCCAAAGAGAATCATGTTTAGATAGGATGCTCCAAATATGAGCAGCCATAAGCGAGCTATTAAAGTCACGGATCCTACGAATACCCAGACCGCCTTCAGACTTGGGCAAACAAACATCTTTCCAAGCCACTTTAGCCTTCCCATTATACTTGGACCCACTCCCCCACAAAAAAATCACGTAACATAGCCTCAAGATCTTTTATAATACGACTACAGAGAATAAACATAGAGGGCCAACACACATGCATAGAGGATAGCACGGAAATAACCAACTGTAAACGACCCGCAGCAGAGAGGAACCTGTTCATCCAACTCGAAATACGAGTGTTAAGCCGCTCAACCAATATATTACAATCAGTATATCGTAGCCGAGAAGAAATAAGCGGCACACCCAAGTATCTAACCGAAAGCTTCCGTTCAACAAATGGTAAAGAAGCGAGCATGGAGCCTTTAACAGAATCCGAGACGTTACAGAAAAACACAATGCTCTTTTGAACACTTGGCATCAAACCAGACATCTCCGTGAAATCCTTCAAGGCTCGCATAATACATTTTAACGAATAAACATCCCCATGAGCAAAAATAAAAAGGCCATCCGCAAAGCAAAGATTAAGAATACGTTGCTTCACACACTTATGATGGAAACAAAAAGGCCCATCACCCCAATATTCCTATGAAGGATGAGCGTGAGAATTTCCATAACCATAGTAAACAAATACGGAGAAACAAGGTCACCTTGACGAAGCCCCCTCTTACCATTAAAATACCCATGCACATAACCATTAACACAAATCGAGTGTGACGGCGTAGAGCCGGCGACGTACTCACCGTACACTCACCGGATTTTGTCCTGGGTTTCTCCTTCTCTAATCGGTTATCCACGTAATACACAAACTCGTTAAGAAGTGGAACTGCTGTCGCTTCTAGGGTTTTTGCTCAGCCGTCAACTTGGTTATTGTGTTGGCGGCGTCTTTTTCTGTGATTAGGGTTGAATGGTTTGTGAGACCGGGAATCGTTTTGGTGGAATCAGTCATCGTCTTAGGGTTTCTGCATGAAGAATGAGTTCCGCTAAACCATTTTCAAACGTCAAAAGTATCGATGGTTCTTTTTTTGCAGGGGCAAGGCATTCTTAAAAAATCGAATTTAAAGATTGGCACAAATGTGATTTTTGCTATACCGAAGGATTTAAATACCGGAATTGGTAGCGTTCGTGTTACGGGTATACCGGAGTCGTCGTCTACTCCCAATCGTCGGAGGGTGTCGTTTTCTGATGCGATACTTTTTGAAGCGGTTCCGATGACCCCTGATCAGCTGCATGCTGTTCGGGATGTGGTGTTTGCCGCTGATTATACTGTTGTTGATGAACGAATACCACATGCGGGGCTGGGTTTCATTTTCTGATGATGTTCCGGTGGTTACTCCAATGACTAAAGGGGTTTCTGAGAAGTTTATGGGTTGCATGGATTTAAAAAATAATGGGGATGCAATATCGGCTAGTGTTGATGCTGCTGTCATGCATGAATCTGAGAATAGCAACAGGGATGATATGGATTTGGTTTTGGACAGTAGAACCCACAAAATTAAAGTTGATGCTATTAATTATTCTGCTGCTGCTGATGGCAATATTTACAGCAATAATTCTGGGTTGGCGGCTAATGGTGTTGTGAAATCAAGCTCAACTAATACTAATTTGCAGCAACAATAGGTAATAATCCTGATCATGTTAACAGGGGTATTGATTTGATTGGGGGGGGGGGTGTTCACGAGGCTGGTCAAGGAACTTCATACGCCGCTACGGTCGCGAGTAAGCTTCCAAAATCTGTTGTATTAGATGGTGTACCATGCAAAGCTTTTAATTTTAGGTTTTTAGCTTCTGAGGATAATCAAGATGGCTTTGATGTGATTATTCCTAGGGATTCTGTTCGAAGTGTCCAAGAAAAGGTGGGATTTACTCTATTTGGATATTTTTTAGGGGATCGGATTGCTTTCCCAGTGGTTGATTACTATGTGAAACAGAAGTGGAAAAAATATGGTTTACAAAAAACAATGATGAACTCAAATGGTTCCTTTTTTTTCAAATTTGAGGATAGGAAGGGAATGATGAGTGTTTTGGAAGGTGGTCCATGGTTAATCCGTAATCGGCCTATTTTTCTTAACATGTGGTCCCCTACTACTCAACTGAAAAAAGATGATATAAAGGATGTGGTTGTTTGGATTAAACTTCACAATGTCCCACTCGCAGCCTATACAGATGATGGTCTTAGCATGCTTGCTTCGAAAATTGGTAAGCCTAAATGTCTTGATTCTTATACCACTTCCATGTGTGTTGATGCATGGGGTCGAAGCAGTTATGCTAGAGCTCTCGTGGAAATCCATGCTTCCATGGATTTTAAGGATAGCCTTTCCCTTGCTATCCCGGATTTAGATGGGGAGCAATTTATTAGGGAAAAGGTTGATATTGAATATGAATGAAAACCCCCTCGATGTGCCACTTGTTGTGTTTTTGGTCATACTTTGGACTCTTGTCCTAAACAGGTTAGGTCCATCCTTAAGGCTACAACCAAAGTGAATGATGATGGGTTTACTAATGTTGTGGGCAAGAAAACTGCTAAAAAGCAAGGTGTTCTTCTTAAGAGCCAGAAGCCTAGATTTGAGTATACACTGGTAAATGGCAATAAGAATTCTGCTAGCTCTGGGCATAAGGTATCAGGTAAGGTTTCGTCTTCTAATCCTCCAATGGTTACTAGAAACTCTTATGAGGCTTTGGATGGTGAATCTTCGGGCTATGAATATGATGATTATGGGGCATTGGATAATATGGTGGATGATGTGATTAAGGAAACGAATGAAACTGCTCGATTTATGGCTTCGCAAGTTGCTTCTACTTCCAAAGGGGCGAGCACTCCTTTTCTTAAACGTCGTTTCTTATGATGTGTTTAGCTTTTAGTTTCTCTTGGCTCCGGTGTTGGAGCTGCTCGGGATCGTTTGTTTTTGATGATGGAGGTTGATTGCTCGTGTTTGTTACGGTTGCGCTCATTGCTCTAGCTGTTTAGACTAGGTGTTCTTCTTTCAGTTGTTGTTTATGTTGCTTTTTGTCTTGTTTCCTTTTGGTTGTCTATATATTGGGGAATGTCCCATGTATGAACTAGGGTGCATTCACCACTCTACTTGTACTTCATTGTTTTGGGTTAATAGAATCACCGGGGAAACCCTTTACCGAAAAAAGAGTATGACGACGTAGACACACAAACCATAATCCACCGAATCATGGTCTCATGAAAACCGAAACCTCTAGGCACATGAACCAGAAGCTCCCAATTAACAGTGTCATAAGCTTTCTGGATATCAACCTTGAAAGCACATCTCGGCGGGCCATATTGCCTATGGTAATTATGCATAAGCTCCTGAGTAAGAAAAATGTTGTAAGAAATTAGATGACCTGGGATAAAGTCAGACTGATTTATACTAATGATCTGATCTAGACTATCTTTGATTCTGTTAGCGATGATTGCTAATGCATTTATAAAGAATGTTACAGCAAGCAATCGGACGGTAATCAAGCACCGAAGACGGAATAGACACCTTTGGAATAAGAGCTAAAAATGTATGATTAAATTCCTGCAAAAGGTTACCCGTAACAAAGAAGTCTCTAATCAGACTAGTAACATCCACAGCAATAACCGGCCAGGCTAAACGCAGCCGAATAACCATCTGGACCCGAAGCCTTCTCATCGCTCATAGAGAAACGGGCAGCCCTAATTTCCTCATCCGACATAGCCGGAACCATATGATGAGCATCCTCCTCGTTAATCTGCTTAGAAAACAAATACGTAAGCCCATCCAAATTAGGCGGAACATCAACACCTAAAATTCTCATTATGTGATACAAGAGCCTCATGCATCGCGTTATCCTCAAAAATAACCCCATAAACGTCCTTTATAGCACTAATCCTGTTCCGATTTGTCTGCATTTGACAGAATTATAGAAAAAAGCCGTATTCGAATCACCAGTAGCAAGCCAATGGACCTTTGACTTTTGTTTCAGAAATCGCTCCTCGTCCAAAGACGCAACCTGAAACCGATTCAGACACTCCTCCTGCCATTTGCGGTACATAAGATCCGTAGGGTGAAGATCCATCGCTTTTTGGGCCTCGTCCACCTGCTTCCGAAGAATATCCACAGTTTTATGGATACCCCCCCCCCCTGCATAGATAACATCTTACGCAATGGCTTTTTCAGCAGCTTGAGTTTCTTAGCCACAATAAACTGATGAACACCATACACTTTCTCATCCCAGCCACCTTTAACAACTTCCAAGAACTCAGGCTTAAAGGCTAAGAAATTAGCGAACTTGAAAGGAGCGTGCTTTTTAATAGAATTTCCCGGGATCTTGAGAACACAAGGAGAATGGTCAGATATACGTTAAGGCTGCAACACAACAACCGAATTTAGGAATTAGTCCGTAAACCCCACATTTCCCATAACCCGATCCACTTTTTTCAGCACACCCACACCCCCCCCCCTTCGGCTTCTGGTTCCACGTGAAGTGCAGTCCCATACTGTTCAGGTCAAAAACCTCCAAATGAGTAACATAGTCCTCGAATTCAACCATCCCGATATCAAATTTAGAAGACCCAACAGATTTATCTTCCAAATAAAGAGTAGTATTAAAATCTCCCATAATTATCCAAGGATTATCTTGAACAAAAGCCTTATGCATTTCCAAGTTCTGCCATAAAGACCTACGATCAATGTAATAATTCGCAGCATAAACCATAGAGCACAGAAACATCGAAGAAGAACGTTTAATAGTAATTTGCATTTGAAGGACCTGATCCGTCATAGATAACGCCATTAAGTCCAACAAATCAGTATCCCACCCAACTATAGTTCAGGTACCTTGTGGCACATCGACGTGTTAGACACCAAATCCCAGTTTCGAAAAGCACCTCTACAAACCGCCATCAAATTAGCCTTATCCACCTGGAACTCTAACATAGCACATAAACTCAACTTATTCTCACAAACCATCTGACGAACATCCTTTTGTTTTAGCGAGCGGTTCAAGCCCCTAATATTCCACAAGGCCAAACTAATCATTGGAAACATTCACAGAAGGAGTGCTTGCCCCTTTAACCCCACTTATCATAAACACGCTAGTTTCCTCATTAGTATCCTTGACCTCATCCATGTGAATGTCATCATATTTAGAGTAATTCCCATTCCGATCCTTATTTGAGTTCAATACAGAAAACGAGTTTTTAATCTCCACACTCTGCCCTTCCCACGGTTGACTACCACCACTACTCGAAGATTCACCACCTTTGATAGACTCATTCAGCGGTTGTTTTCCGGCACTTTTCGATGGCTCACCAACTTTAGCCGTCGGTACCGGCCTATACTCAAACCGTTGCACCTGCTTAGTCACCTTATACCCACCCTTTTTAGCAGCCTTTTTCCTAGCAATAGTTATGTACCCCTCATCATCAATAGTCGGATCCTTATGCTCAATGGGAGCAGTAGGCTTATGTTTAGTTTAACACAAACATTAGATTGGTGACAATAAACACAGCAATGTTCACAATGTGGAGGTTTCCACTCATACTCAACATCCACCGACTCCTTAATATAGTTTTCACCATTTTCATCCGGTATGGCTAACGAGATTTTTTCAAGTAACGGATCAGCAGCCGATATCTCTATGAAGGCTCTAGCAAAACTGCTTCTACCCCCACATCATTACACATCGAAGAAGTATAAGCAACAAGATGAATAGGTTTCCCAACCTTGGACGCAAGCAAACTTAACTCGTCATCAGTATACGCAGCTAAAGGCACATTATGAAGTTTCACCCAAACTGCAACAGTATCAATATCTTCCTTTTTAAGCACCGCGTTAGGGGACCAAACATTGAGAAACAAAGGCTGGTTACGTATCATCCAAGGACCACCCTCAAGAACATTCATCATTCCCACTTGATCATTAAAATGAAAAAAGAAGAAACCATTACCATTCATCATACTCTTGTTAATTCCATATTTCTTCCAGTTCTGCCTAGTAAAATATTCCACCACCGGATAAGCCAACCTATTCCCCAAGAAATAGCCATACAAAGTATAGCTCATTTTACTAGAAACCTTTCTAAAAGTATCCAACGGAATGACAATGTCCACCCCATGAGCATTAGCCTCCAAGGTCATCGGACGGAAATTCAACTTAGACAAAGCAGTCTTGCTAACATTAGACATAGCAGTAGAAGCATATGAATGAATCCGAGGCATAGTATTCAGCATTACCGGATCAGAAAGTCCAACATCTTGTGTCTTGGCTGCTAAGTCATCCACAATCTTAGCATGGTTACCCTGCTCTGTAACTACAACAGGTTCCAAACCCTTAGTAGAATCAGCTTGTTTATTGTCTCCCATAGTATTCACCGGAGGCTTTGGAGAACCTGGACCATCCAACTTCAGAGATACTGAAGTTAATTTACGCATATGAACTTGACCATCAATTTTTTTAACCTTCTTAGCTAGGGAAGAAGCCCCCGACTTCGCATTAGGAATGGCGTTAGGCGACTGCATGGGGCATGCAAACCCTAACGAAGAAACAAGAGAAGAACCAACACGTATCCCGGTGGTTCGATATTCCCGGTCTTACCTTAGCTTTACTACAATCCGACAGGTACACTTGCCTTAGGGTTCGGTCTAGTTTAGGTAGTTTCGGTAAAATTTAGGTGTGTCTAGGTCTAGGTTAGGTCTAGGATTTAATAGTTATTTTTAGGTACGTCCCGAACACATCAAGTTTTTGGCGCCGTTGCCGGGGACACTTGGCAATAGCAAAATTAACTTAGGTCGTTGTTAGGAAATTTTGAGTGTTTTTGGTTTTTCCGTGTCTAGAGTCTTAGGATTTTCTTATTTTGAGTCTAGATTTTTAGGATTTTATTTTTTCTAATTCTTATTTTTATCTTTCTTCCGTTTTATGCCACACACCCGTTCGCATGGTCCATCTGAGCTTACACCATTTTCTTATCCCGACAAGGACATCCGCGGCCGGTTCCGCGTACTTCGTGCGGAGCTCGAGGCATTCATTCTCTCCATCACTCATTCGAAACCATCCGCTTCTTCCACACACGTCTCACGCAACACTAAACCCATTCCCTTTCCTGATCTAAACACCATGGCGGCCCGTCGCACCGTCCACGAGCAGGCCAGCGCCGGAGTTAACGACGCTAGGTTTGCCATCGCGAAACCAAACATTGCCAACACCACCAATTGGCAAGTTCCATCTCACGTCATAAACGCGCTCACAAATTCCATCCAATTCCATGGATGTGAAGACGAAGATGCACCGACGCATATCTCGCGCTTTATTCGTATCTGCAACACGTTCGGACTCACGGGAGTCACGAACGATACTATCTATCTGCGTCAGTTTCCATCCTCCCTTACCTCTCGAGCCGCCGAGTGGCTCGAGACGCTTCAGCCTAATTCGATCGCCACCTGGGACGATCTGAAATTAAAATTCCTGAAGAAATACCATCCTCCAGCCAAGGCTGCACGTACTCGGGAAGAAATCCACTCCTTTCGGATGGACCCCGATGAGCCTTATTCGGTCGCTTATGAACGATTCAACACCCTTCTGAGAAAATGTCCGCAACACAGGTTGACGGACTAGGCGATCATAGAAAAGTTCTACAATGGACTTCCTTATTCTGTTCAGAAGGAGTTCAACATTTCGGCTGGAGGACATATGATGGAAAAGCTCACCGTTGACGAATGCAAATCACTCTTTGAGAGCTTCGCACTTGCTGAACAGCAAACACCCAGAGATCGAAGAGCCACCTTGGCCCCGACTAGATAACTCGCACCGACTACATCAAGCCGAAGTGTCAGTCACATTGGCTCAGAGACTATGACGCCTAAGGAGTTAGAGAACATCTATAGGGCTTTAGAAGAAATCAAACTCCATATCAAAGCCAAATGTGAGCTATGTAGAGGCACTCACGATACCCGAGACTACCCGCTGAGCGACTATATTGGAAACCGAAACCAGTTTGGTAATTCTTTCCAGTCCGGGTGGAGGAGTGGCCAGAATTCAGGATGGCGACAGGGAGGAAACCCGCCTGGTTTTCCACCGAGGAATAACTATGGTGGAGGAGATGACGGGCCTAGTTTTAAGGAGGTGAGGGAGCTTATAGCCAACAAGACCCAGATCCTGCAGCTGATAGTGACGCGAGATGAGGCTACCCAAAAGAAGCTTATGGCGCATGACACGTTATTGAGGAATCAACAAGCTTCTTTCTTGGATTTACAGCGTTCGGTGGGCGACATTTCAAAACAGCTCCAGGAGCTGAATTCCCGCGGGGGTCAATTTTCGGGTAGCACGTACAAAAACCCCAACGCGAATGTCAATGCCATTACCACTAGGAGCGGGAGAGTTCTGCAGAGTCCATCACCGGCGGTAGTTGAGGAGGAGTCGGTCGATGAAGAGATCGAGATAGAGACGCCTGATGGGAGGGTGCATCCGAGCGTGACGCCAACAAGTACCGCACCAAATGTCGAGGCTGAGGTTGTGAAGAAGCCGCCGGTTGGGGAGAAGCCGATGAAGTGGGAGGCGGTGAAAGAGAAGAAGAAAGTCTGGTTCGTAAGTCAGCCGATTACAGCAGATAATTTGAAGCGTGTGCCGTATCCTGAACGTCTAATTCAACAAAAGAATGCGCAAGAGTATGGTCAGTTTCTCGATATTCTTAGGCAACTTAGGATCACATTACCTTTTACGGAAGTTATAAATAAAATGCCTAAGTATGCAAAATTTTTGAAAGACATGTTAAGTAATAAAAAGAAACTAGAAGCTTTATCTGATATAACTCTTGATGAAAATTGTTCGGCCGTGTTTCAGAATAAATTACCTAAGAAGTTAAATGATCCGGGGATTTTTACAATTCCTTCCATTTTTGGTAGTTCTTCTGTTACGTATGCTTTAGCTGATCTAGGTGCATCGATAAATGTCATGCCTTTTTTCTGTTTTTGAGCACTTAGGATTAGGAGAGTTAGCACCTACTTGCATGAACATATCTTTAGCTGAAAAATCTGTAGTGAGACCCAAAGGTATAGTGGAAAATGTGCTTGTGAAAGTTGATATATTTTTGTTCACTATAGACTTTGTGGTAGTTGATAGTGATTATGACCCTAGTTGCCCTTTGATTCTATGTAGGCCTTTTCTTAGGATCGCCCGTGCTTTAGTGGATGTCTTTGAGGGTACTATAACTTTAAGGGTTGATAATGAGAGTGTCATGTTTGAGGTAGGTAGACATGAGGAGAGTGGCACCAAATTGGTGTGCTTGATAGGTACTTTGATGTCATTCATAGACCTAGTGGTGGTAGGTAATCGGTTAGAGGATGAAGAGGTTGAGGAGAATGAGTGTGGGGAGAACACAGATGGGTTAGTTGAATTAGTTGATAAGAATGAAATTTTTGACCCATTAGTGAAATCCGGTGAGGTGGAGAGTGAAGAAGTAGTTGGGGTAATTAAGGATGAGGTGGTGGTAGAGAATAAGTGTGGGGAGGACTTCGGGTTAGTTGAGTTAGTTGATGAGGTGTTAGTCGACCCATTAGGAGAACCCAATGGGTTAGTGAGTGTAGATAGTGAATCGGTAGTTGAAGAGGTAGTTAGAAATGCCACACTTGGTGATCTAGGTGTTTTGAGTAATGATATAGAGTTTAGGCCAAGTGTGGGGAGATTAGTGGTGGTTGTTAGTGAAAGTGACCCGGCTTTGGATTTTCTAGGAGAAATTAAGTTTCTACCGGGTCGTTATAAGCATTGGAAGGTTAAAATGATGTTGGAGTTACTAAAGTTGGTTGCTTTATGGGTGAGGAAGTTAGTTGGTGGTTGGATAGACAGAAATCGGGTGCAAACCGGTAGTTTTGCGGGTAAGGATGTGAAATCAAAGCCTCCGGATGGTTTGGGAGGTTGCTTCTATGTTTTGTGATAAATGTTTAAGTGCCCGGGCTGTATATTATGTAGTTGTGTTTTCAATTTTCTGCAATTTTTGTTTTCCGTGCATTTTGCGTTTTTTGGTTTTGTATTTTTTAGTGTTTGCAGGTGATTCGGGAGACTCAACATGTGGAAAACATAGATGGTGAATTCCTGGTGAGTTTGCAGGTCTTGAGTGCAAGTTTTGCTGGGAAAAATTCGACCAAGAGACCTGGAGTAGGAGCAAAAAGGAGATAGAAAAATTTTGGAGCTGCAAAAAGGAAAAAAATTCTCTGGAAATTAGGTTCCAGGCGTATCGCCTAGATGGTTGGACGGCATAGGCGATACGCCTGGAGATGAGGATAACCGCCCGTTTTGTACTGGTCTCGCGTACCAGGAATCCCTCGCGATACGCGAGGGGGTTGGCGGCGAGGAAAGTGTTTCATTTTTTTTAGTTTTTGGTTTGATGGTCGGTGAGTTTCAGTTTTTCCAGGTAAATACCAGCTCAACTTCATTGTTTAATTTTATTTTATTTTGTCCTTATTTTTATTTTTGTGATTTTATTTGTCGCTAATGCTTTAGTCGAGTTGAGTCGTTTGTTTTGTTTTGTGTCGTACAGGTCAAATGATATTCGCGCATAAGATTTGGATATACTTCAGTGGAGGACCTGCAGTTACGAGCTCGCTTGCCATTCATTCAAATAAATAATTAGGGGAGCCCGTTCCGCTTTATTTTTCTTTTTAGTTTTCGTTTGCATTTTTATTGTTCGTGTGTTTATTTTTATTTCTGATTTGTTTTATCTCCATTCCACATTGAGGGCAATGTCTGGTTCAAGTGTGGGGATGGGAAGACTTTCTTCGTTGTTTTTCTATTTTATTATTTCGTCTTTATTTTTATTTTAGTGTATTTTAATTTAGGTTATATAAAAAAATAAAAAAAATTGAAAAATTGTTCAAAAATGTCTCAGAATTTGGCTGCAATTAAATGGAAAATGATAGTACAATCAGGATTTGGTTTTCTAATTTTGTGCTTAATTGTTAAATATAATTAAAAGTGGAAAGCATTGCCGGTTAGTGATGTATTGGTAGGCCCAGCTGACTTAGTAAAGATTAAATTTCCCATTGTGTTTATTTGTTGTATAAATATGTAATTAAGCAGTCTGTTAGTGGGTTCCCATTTTAGGAGTGATAGGAACACTGAAACTGATGATTAGGAGGAAAGAGACCACTTTAGGTTAGATACTTCTATGTCCCTAGAATAACCTGGCACACCAATGCGGTGGCGCCCATATTTCCATCATGAGCATAGTAGGTAATAAAGTGGTTAATACTTTTGGAGTGAAGGGGCAAAATACTCATGTACAAAGTAAGGATAGTATCCCGTGGTGAGTGCCTCTGATGATGTTCTGGATCTCGCGGGCAAAATAGTACATATGATTTTGGGGATAACATCTCGAAAAGAATGCCTCTGATGATGCTCGTTGGTAACGTTAGTTAAAATTAACCAATGATAGAAAAAAAGAAAAAAAATGAAAATGAAAAAAAAAAGAAAAAAAAATATAGTAGATTATAGAATAAATGCTCAAAAAGTCACATTACATCCAATTCCATCATTCTTTGGACATCTTTGTATCTGACTTAAGGGGGGTGGTGAAAATCTAAAACTTAAATCATTATTAACCTTTACTTGGACTGAATATGATTTGGGATTAGGTTGAACTTGATCTTTCTAGAGTGGGACACATAGGCAGACTGAAATATATTCGGTAAATCATAAACACCTTGGGGGCTCAAAGGTTGGTGGATGGGTTTAGTCGGATCAAAATATCGATAATCTCTACCGGGATGTAAGAAGGCTATGTAAATTATGAAGATTGGAAATTGTGAGTTGTTAGAGATCAAAGTCCTGGTTATGATTCCGTTGCAGTATTTTTCGAGGACGAAAAAAGAGTCAGTGTGGGGATGTTTGATGTGTTGCAAACACATCTCAATTCCGGTGTCTTTTATGTATATATTTGAGTCAATTTGAGTAAGTTTTTATTAGTTTTAGTTGTTTTTGTTTAAGTTGTGGTTGGAGTCTTTATTTATGTGTTTTGTATGTTTTTGTAGGTTTCTAATAAAATCCCGTGGCCACAAGATAGCTAGAGCGAAGCGGACAAGATCTAACAAGAAAGAATATCAAAGAAGTGCTAAACAAGATGTCCCAGGCGTATCGCCTAGGACTTGAGGATCTTTACGCGATACGCATAGGAGGAAAAAAGTCAACGAAGTCAAAGTCGGTTTCGCTCGACTATTTTGTCGTGTATCAAGGCCCAGGCGTGTCGCCTGGGGGAAACTGAGATGTAGGCGATAGGCTTCGGGCCTCAAATTCCGGAAACTTAGTCAAATCGATATAAAATCAAGTTTAGGGTTTAGTTTCAATATACGACGACTTATAGACGAACTCAAAGGCGATTTTGGGCGAAATTAAGAGCAGAGAAGGCTAGGGACTAAGGAGGAAGCATCGGTGGATCAATTCTTCAACACGAATCATCATCGGTTTACCGGGTTTTCTTCTAAATTCGTGTCGTTTCTTAGACTTAACCATGTTTTCTGTCAAAGACGAGATTGTTATTATTGTTTCAGACATTGACATGTTTGTAGGCTAAGTTGATTGTATCGCCTAGACCTAGTTGAATGACTATTTAGTATTTGCAACTTTACTCGGTTCTCGGTTGATTGATTGATGTTACACTTTTATTAAATTCCATAGATTGCCATGATTGATGCTTGTGTGTGTTGTGAGCAGATTGTTAATGATTGTTGATGCATGATTTACCCGCGAATGTCTTTCGGTTTAGGTAGATTATCTAAAGTAGTTAACTTTAGGGTTAATTGCTAAAGAGTAGTTTAGGGTTTTCTTGAACTATTGCATTGATTGTTGATTGATGATTTGTTTGCAATATGCTGCCTCTTCTGAGACACAAAAGGTAAAGAATTGTCGAGTAATTGGGTTGGTTAAAGAACTAGGGTTACATTGTCTCAAAAGGAAGTGTCCTAGGAAATTGGTCAACTTGTTATTCCGTGTCATTCATGGTAATTGTTGGTAGCTCTTGCTAGCCTAGGGTGCCTTAGATTAGGTTCGAGGGTGGTTAGGTTTAGTTGAGGTAGGAAGTACCCAAAAGGTGAACTCCTGTTCGGGCGTTAGAAGTGTCAACTAGGAAGGACTCAAAAGGTGAACTAGCCACCATCAGATCGATCGAAACTGAGTGAGGTTGTAAGTATTAAGTAGGACTTCGTGTCTAGGTGATACTCCTCTCTATTCTGATTTTCCCAAGGTTTTCTTGTCTTCGTTTGGTAGTTGTTAGTTAAGTTAGTTAATTAAATTCCAATCTCAAAAACCCAAACCATCTACTCAGTATTTTTCCATTTCTTAGGTCTAGGTTAAGTTTGTCCATAGAGTGTCTCTAGGGTTCGATATTCCCGGTCTTACCTTAGCTTTATTACAATCCGACAGGTACACTTGCCTTAGGGTTCGGTCTAGTTTAGGTAGTTCGGTAAAATTTAGGTGTGTCTAGGTCTAGGTTAGGTCTAGGATTTAATAGTTATTTTTAGGTACGTCCTGAACACATCACGAATTCCCTCTCTCTCTCTCTCTCTATGTTGTGTCTATTTTGGCGAACCTTAGCTAGTAGGATGTGAGTTTATTTAAATACAAACTCACACATTGATATTAAATGGGCCAAAGCCCTTTCTCCCACTAGTCCAAACCGTATTTTACAAGAGCAAACACATAATTAACTAACTTCCAGTCATTAAACATGGATAACCCAAGCCCAAATTCATTTAATACACAAGCCTCATCATTTATCAATTATAGTCGAAACACAATATCAATTATCAATCATGAGTGCGGAATCCAAGTGATTGATTGATTCAAGTATGACAAGGTATAATAAACGATGAATACACAAAGTTAATAAAAACTTAAGCTATGATAATAAATCATTGATTACTATTACAACTCGATTTCTGTCTAGCACACAAGTTTCGGTTAAGCCACTAAGATCTTTCTCTGGTCTCTCTCAAGTCCCAAATTCCCTCTCTCTCTCTCTCTCTCTTGTGTGTATTTCGGCGAACCTTAGCTAGTAGGATGTGAGTTTGTTTAAATACAAACTCACACATTATTACATGGGCCTAAGCCCTTTGCCCCTCTACCCCAAACCGTATTTTACTAGCCCAAACACATAATTAACTGACACCCAATGAATCAAGTATGAGAAGCAATAATAAACGATGAATCAAAAAAGTTAATAAACACTTATGATTAGATGATTAAGTTGTAGATTACTATTACAATTCGAGTTTTGTGTAGCACACAGGTTTCGGTTAAGCCATCGAAATGTTTCTTTGGACTCTCTTAAGTCACGAATTCCCTCTCTCCCTCTTGTGCCTATTTCGGCGAACCTTAGCTAGTAGGATGTGAGTTTGTTTAAATACAATCTCACACATTTATTACATGGGACAAAGCCCTTTGTCCCTCTAGCTCAAACCGTATTTTACAAGCCCAAACACATAATTAACTAACACCCAATCACTAAACATGGATAACCCATGCCCAAAGCCATTTAATACACAAGCCCCATCATTTATCGATTATAGTCGAAACACGATATCAATGATCAATCATGAGTGTGGAATCCAAGTGATTGATTGAATTAAGTATGATAAGTAATAGTAAACAATGAATCAACAAAGTTAAAAAACATTTAAGATTAGATGACCAAATCGTTAATTACTAATACAACTAGATTTCTGAATAGCACACAGGTTTCGGTTAAGACACAAAAATCTTTCACTGGTCTAAACCAAACATTAGTTTCAACTGTGTGTTTTTGAAGGTGCGATTTTCCTGCTCTCGGTTTTTCTGATCTTTGTCTTCGTTTCTTCCTGTTTTCATGAATTCTCCGCGATTGGATCCACATCTCGTGGTCCAATTCTCTGATCTGCATAATCCTGGTGATGAGAGGAACCAATCAAGGGTTTATGTGTCGCAGAATTTTCAAAAATTATTTGATACGACATTGAAGAAGGTTGCTAATGATGCATTGAATGCTTGGAACCTTGATCCGGCATTAATGGAGGCTTCGATAAATGCATTTAAGGTGTTGGAGAAGGTATTGAATGTGTCCAATGGCGTTAATGAATCTGCAGTTAATGAGTTAATTTCTGAGTCCCCGTCTCCGATCAGGTCAGATTCTGCGCATCTGTGTAATGTTGTGGATGATCTAAGGGTTGTTTTTTGCCCTAATTCTTCTGGTCATGATGTTGCGAGTATTTTTGTTGAGCGTAAGATCCAGATGCACATTTCTGCTACCTTAAATGGCACTTTCAAAATTAGGAGTGCTGAGGAATTAGGTTAGGAATCGTTGTCTGAAAAGAGCATGTGGGGGAATGGCCCGAATGCTATCTTAGCTTCTAAGGAGGAAGTTGGTTCTGCCATGGATGATTTTTATTAGCTTTAAAAGTATTGATCCTGAATTTATGAGGTTAATGGTGGAATTTATTGCTCTATCTCAGGATAATTTTGAGTTTGCCACTAGGTAACATTGTTATCTTAGTAATTCCGGTTTGCTAAATGGTATTTCCAAGCAACTTAATGGTGATTTTGAGCTGTTTATTCCTCCCCTTGCTGCTGAAAGTTTAGTGTTAACAACTGATATATTTGAAACATCCATTCCTATTGATTCCAGCTAGAATAATAGATATACACACCTGAAATATAGCAGGATGTTTGCTGAACCATCTGATGTTGCCTGTGATTGTTTGTTTAAGGATGGGGACCCTATGTTGATGGCTCTTTTTAGATTTTACTCTGCTAAGGTTCTAAGGAAGATGGCTGTCAAAGTTAAAAGGAAGATGGAGTATACTGAGAGAACCTGTTTGCCCTGCAGAATAGTTTTTTAGATGCAATTCCGATTGATTTCAAGCATGGTAAAGACAAGAAACTTAAAGAGTCTTTGTCTATTGGTGATGGAAAAAGCCCTTTTTATTTGGATGCCAATTTGGGGAGAAGGATGGTTAGCATTAGCCAGGCCAAATCTAAATTGGAGACGCTAATTACTACTTATGATTTGGTTACCTCTTCATTAACTTGGGCAACTTTCAACATGGGATCATCCAATGAATATCCTGATCATCAGTCTCCTGCTGTTTTGAATTCTAAGGTGATAACAGTGCAGAACTCTATGGAAGAAGGCAATGTAGATGGTGATATTCCTATTCCCTTGATTATTATTTATTTTGGGATAAAGGGTTACCCCGGTGATTTTGTATAAATATATACCGAACAAACAAAACAAGTAGTATGGAGAAACCCATACTAGTAACCCTAGAACATGTGAAAGAACAAAACAAACAACCAAAACAAAACACCAAAAACAAAACTACCACCTAGAACACGGGTAGGTAACGTAAAACCAAGGACTACGTTTTATCAGTGAGGCCTTCTGGAACCTGAATAGCCATCCAATCCTCCAAGATCTGCACCACCCTAGGGGTCTTCTTCAGCTTCAAGCAAAGCATCCGATTTCGAACCACATCAACAATCAAACTAGCCAGAAAATCAAGAGGTCTGGCGTGATTGCTAAACAATCTATTGTTCCTCTCCAGCCAGATATAATACGTAGCAGCCTGCACAACCAGTTTATCAAGCATCATATTCCCTTGATTAGATATGATCATGATAGTAAGTTTAAGAAAAGCATGAGAGACATCATGGTTGAGCAGCATAACAAGTTGGCCAAGGCAAGGCAATTTAAGAGAGAAGCGGTATAAAGTTAAATCTCCTATTCGTGAGGAGAAAAATGTATTGCTTTCCAAAACCTCCCTAAGGATCCTACAACTGTGTTTACTGCCAAGAATGCTCCAAATGGAGATGTTGAGGGTTTCTTGAAGAAGCAGATTGCTATGGAAGAAAAGCTTAGGAAAGAAGAAGAACAGAAGAAACAGGAGAAACAATCCTATGCTAATTCTGTCCTTGGGGATGAATTTGATCTAGAGTTCAAAAAGGTCAAGTTTATTCCACCTGCTGTGTTACCTTCAGGAGAGAAGGTAATGATTATTAATCCAAAATTTATTGAGCAAACCAGGAAAGTGTACAAGAATCACTTATATTGGTACTTCATAGGGACTGTTTGCATAATTGGGTGGGTGAGGTTTCATCTATATAAAATGTGGAAAAGCTCTGGTATAGAGAAGGTTACTACTAATGGTAATGGAATTTTTTATTTCAAGTTTAAAAATGAGGAAGGTCCTATAAATGTCTTAAAATCAGGACCATAGGCTATTAGGAGTATACCTTTGTGTGTTCACGGGTGGGAGGCTGGGATGGTTTTAGAAAAGATTGAGCCTAAGGTGGTTCCAAATTGGATTAGTTTTCATGGTCTACCTTTGGAAATGTGGAATATGGAGAGTATATGTAGTATGGCCAGTTGTGTGGGAAAGCCTATAACCCTGGATAGTATTACTACTGAAAAATGTACCAAAAGGGAAAATGCTAGCTTTGCTAGAGTTTTGATTGAAGTTCCGGTACATGAAGTCCCTCCAAAGTTTGTTAAGATATTTTATCCTATGAATGAGTATGGTGTTCAAAAGAATATTGAGATAAGTATTGAGTTTTCCAAGCTGCCAATAAGCTGCCATCACTATTTGGTCTATGGGTATACTTATCTGGATAGCACTAAAAGAATGCTTACAGAGGATGAAGCTTTGGAAAGGCAAAAAGCAGCAGGGAAGCTTAAGGTTGAAAGTGATTCTCCAAATGTTGAAACTGCACCTGTTAATGCTACTGATACAGAGCCTAAGGTTCATATTGCTGACCATGTGGT
This sequence comes from Deinandra increscens subsp. villosa, assembly GCA_039602395.1. NCBI lineage: Eukaryota > Viridiplantae > Streptophyta > Magnoliopsida > Asterales > Asteraceae > Deinandra > Deinandra increscens. The sequence continues at coordinate 47,031,794 of JBCNJP010000006.1, forward strand.
TCCTAAGCCCAATTAGAATTCTGCTGTTGACTCAGGGGTTTCTAAACCTGTTGTTTCTAGCTCTTTGAATTCTGGTGTGGATAAGAAAGAGTCAAGGAGTGTTAACAGTACAAAGAAACCAGAGATTGATGCTGATGGGTTCCAGTTGGTGGGAAATCGGAGAAGTTCTGATAACAAGCAATCTTCAATGAGGAATTCTGATGTTAGAAGTGGCAATGGGAATAAGGGGCCTTCAGCAAAGGCTTCTTCTAGCTCATCTGTGAGGAACAATCAGAAGGTGCATCAGAATATCAGCAATGAGCCTGGTCCTAGCCAGCTGGACCAGAAGAAAGGTGGTGGTGTTAGCAACAAGAGTGAGAGCCAGAATAATGCTAGTAGGGGGTGGTAAAGAAGAGAAAAAACAGGTTCTGAAATCTGGTGCTAGGGATGGTCAGGGGAATGATACTGCAGGCAAGAACAGGAGAGCTCATGATGATAAAAATCTTCAGGGAAGGGTGTATGTTCCCAAGGGGCAGCAGTATAGTGTGAAGCCTCCAGACAATCCTCCTCTTCTAAAAACTTTGAATTCTTTTAAGGTCCTTGAAAACATTACCACTGATATCACAAATGCTACTTATAGCAATTCCATCCTTCAACCTAATGAAGCTTTTATCTCTGTTAATAAAACCAAGATCCTCACAACTCCTATGGAAAGTTACTACAAAATCTTGTCTGAGGCTGAGAAAGACGAGGTTGTCGTGCATGTGGCAAATAAATTGGTCTCTCCCTTTGAGAGAAGGAGTTCTTGGAGTTTTTCACAAAGGAAGCTTTTCATGATGTTATCTAACAAAAATGGTTTTGAAGAAGGCATGGAGTGTATTTTGGAAGATGAGAGAAATGCTGAAGAAGTTTGTGATACGCAGGATGATTTGAATGAGACTGATGAAGATAAGGAAAATGAATTGGATGTATCTGGGTCTCAACCTCAGCATTTGAAATGAAGATTCTCGCTTGGAATGTTAGGGGCCTAAACAATCTTGATAGGATTGTTTTAGTCAAGAGAGTTCTTAGAGAGAATGGAATTTGGGTTTGTGGTTTTTTGGAATCTAGGTTGGGGGCTGATAAAATTGAGGCTGTTACCAAGTAAGTTAATAACAATTGGAGATGGATTTCTAATCTGGTTTGCTGTAGGGATTGGGCTACAGTTGTTGTGGGTTGGGAATGTTCCAAAGCTGATGTTCAAATCCTTGATATGAATGATCAGGCTATACATTGTATTGTTAATTCTATTGAGGGTGAGGATAGCCTTCTTTGTTCTTTTGTTTATGGGCATATCACCCCTGCCAAAAGGAAATTATTATGGCTTGATTTGGTTTCTCATAATCAGTTAATTTGGGAACATCTTTGGGTTTGTATGGGAGATTTCAACACCATTCTTGATCCTGCTGAGTCTACTTTTACTAAATCTGCTATGAATTCCTCTATTTCTCAATTTAGAGACTGTCTTAATTCATGTGGGTTAAGTGATTTTGGATATCACGGTTTGAAGTTCACATCGACCAGTAAGCCAAAGACTGGTGGTGGAATTCTTAAAAAGTTGGATAGAGTTATTTCAAATTAAAACTTTAGTTCCAGCTATGATAGAGTTGTGGTGGAATTCTTACCTTTCTACACATCTGATCACTCTCCTATGCTGTTGAAGTTTGGGAACGGTTGTAAGCAGAAAGCTAAGGCCTTTAGATTTCTGAATTATTTAATAAGAAAAGCTGAATTTCATGATATTGTTGCTAAGGGCTGGGGTAAACACTGTTTGGGATTTAAGATATTTGATCTTGTGTCTAAATTGAAAGGTTTAAAGAGGCCTTTGAGGAATCTGAATTTCATGAATGGTAACTTGCTTGAGAAGACTGAGAAGTTGAAAAACTGAGTTAGAAAGAGTTCAGAGAGAGATGGTGGATGATCCTGAGAATGGGTCCCTTAGAGATGAGGAATTTGTGTATTTAAATGCTTATAAATATGCTCTTATTGATGAATACCATTTTAATAAATAGCAAGCTAAAATTAAATGATTATGGGATGGTGATAGTAATACAAGATACTTTCATTTCGGCTAACCCTAGCTAGTGGGATGTGAGCTCGTTTAAATACAAACTCACACATTTATTACATGGGCCAAAGCCCTTTGCTCCTCTACCCCAAACCTTATTTTACAAGCCCAAACACATTATTAACTAACACCCAATCACTAAAAATGGATAACCCAAGCCCAAACCCATTTAATACATAAGCCTCATCATTTTTCAATTATAGTCAAAACAAGATATCAATGATAAATCATGAGTGTCGAATCCAAGTGATTGATTGAATCAAGTATGATAAGTAATAATAAACGATGAATCAACAAAGTTAATAAACACTTAAGATTAGATGATTAAATCGTTGTTACTATTACATCTAGATTTCTGAATAGCACACACGTTTTGGTTAAGCCACCGAAATCTTTCTCTGGTCTCTCTCAAGTCACGAATTCCTTCTCTCTCTCTTGTGTCTATTTCGACTAACCTTAGCTAGTAGGATGTGATCTCTTTTATTACAAACTCACACATTGATTACATGGGCCAAAGCCCTTTCTCCGTCTAGTCCAAACCTTACTTTACAAGAAAAGACACCTAATTAATTAACACCCAATCATTAAACATGGATAACCCAAGCCCAACCCAATTTAATACACAAGCCTCATCATTTTTCAATTACAGTCGAAACACGATATCTATGATAAATCATGAGTGACGAATCCAAGTGATTGATTGAATCAAGTATGATAAGTAATAATAAACGATGAATCAACAAAGTTAATAAACACTTAAGATTAGATGATTAAATCGTTGTTACAATTACAACTAGATTCTGAATAGCACACAGGTTTTGGTTAAGCCACCGAAACCTTTCTCTGGTCTCTCTCAAGTCACGAATTCCCTGTCTCTCTCTTGTGTCTATTTCGGCTAACCCTAGCTAGCTAGTGGGATGTGAGCTCATTTAAATACAAACTCACACATTTATTACATGGGCCAAAGTCCTTTGCCCCTCTACCCCAAACCTTATTTTACAAGCCCAAACACATTATTAACTAACACCCAATCACCAAAAATGGACAAACCAAGCCCAAAACCATTTAATACACAAGCCTCATCATTTTTCAATTATAGTCAAAAAAAGATATCAATGATAAATCATGATTGTCGAATCCAAGTGATTTATTGAATCAAGTATGATAAGTAATAATAAACGATGAATCAATCGGGGTAACCCTTTACCCAAAAAAAATAATAATAAACGATGAATCAACAAAGTTAATGTTCACTTAAGATTAGATGATCAAATCGTTGTTACTATTACAACTAGATTCTGAATAGCACACAGGTTTTGGTTAAGCCACCGAAACCATTCTCTGGTCTCTCTCAAGTCACGAATTCCCTCTCTCTCTCTCTCTTGTGTCTATTTCTCCTAACCCTAGCTAGTGTGATGTGAGCTCGTTTAAATACAAACTAACACATTTATTACATGGGCCAAAGCCCTTTGCCCCTCAACCCCAAACCTTATTTTACAAGGCCAAACACATTATTAACTAACACCCAATCACTAAAATGGATAACCCAAGCCCAAACCCTTTTAATACACAAGCCTCAACATTTATCGATTATAGTCGATACACGATATCAATGATCAATCATTAGTGCGGAATCCAAGTGATTGACTGAATCAAGTATGAGAAGCAATAATAAATGATGAGTCAACAAAATTAATAGACACTTACGATTAGATGATAAAATCGTTGATTACTATTTCAACTCGATTTCTGTCTAGCACAAAGGTTTCGATTAAGCCAACGAAGTCTTTCTCTGGTCTCTCTCAAGTCACGGGTTCCCTCTCTCTCTCTCTCTCTTGTGTCTATTTCGGCGAACCTTAGCTAGTAGGATGTGAGTTCTTTTGAATACAAACTCACACATTGATTACATGGGCTAAAGCCCTTTCTCTCTCTAGTCCAAACCGTACTTTACAAGAAAAGACACTTAATTAACTATCACTCAATCACTAAACATGGATAACCCCAGCCCAAACCAATTTAATACACAAGTCTCATCATTTTTCAATTATAGTCGAAACAAGATATCTATGATAAATCATGAGTGTCGAATCCAAGTGATTGATTGAATCAAGTAAGATAAGTAATAATAAACGATGAATCAACAAAGTTAATAAACACTTAAGATTAGATGATCAAATCGTTGTTACTATTACAACTAGATTTCTGAATAGCACACAGGTTTTGGTTAAGCCACCGAAATCTTTCTCTGGTCTCTCTCAAGTCACGAATTCCCTCTCTCTCGGTTGTCTCTATTTTGACTAACCATAGCTAGTAGGATGTGAGTTCTTTTAAATACAAACTCACACATTGATTACATAGGCCAAAGCCCTTTCTCCCTCTAGTCAAACCGTACTTTGCAAGAAAAGACAATTAATTAACTAACACCCAATCACTAAAATGGATAACCCAAGCCCAACCCAATTTAATACACAAGCCTCATCATTTTTCAATTATAGTCGAAACACGATATCTATGATAAATCAGAAGTGTTGAATCCAAGTGATTGATTGAATCAAGTATGATAAGTAATAATAAATGATGAATAAACAAAGTTATTAAACACTTAAGATTAGATGATCATATCGTAGTTACTATTACAAATAGATTTCTGAATAGCACACAGGTTTTGGTTAAGTCACCGAAACCTTTCTCTGGTCTCTCCCAAGTCACGAATTCCCTCTCTCTCTCTCTGTGTCTCTCTCTCTCTCTCTCTCTCTCTTGTATCTATTTCGGCTAACCCTAGCTAGTGGGATGTGAGCTCGTTTAAATACAAACTCACACATTTATTACATGGACCAAAGCCCTTTGCCCCTCTACCCCAAACCTTATTTTACAAGCCCAAACACATTATTAACTAACACCCAATCACTAAAAATGGATAACCCAAGCCCAAACCCATTTAATACATAAGCCTCATCATTTTTCAATTATAGTCAAAACAAGATATCAATGATAAATCATGAGTGTCAAGTCCAAGTGATTGATTGAATCAAGTATGATAAGTAATAATAAACGATGAATCAACAAAGTTAATTAACACTTAAGATTAGATGATTAAATCGTTGTTACTATTACATCTAGATTTCTGAATAGCACACACGTTTTCGTTAAGCTACTGAAATCTTTCTCTGGTCTCTCTCAAGTCACGAATTCCTTCTCTCTCTCTTGTGTCTATTTCGACTAACCTTAGCTAGTAGGATGTGATCTCTTTTATTACAAACTCACACATTGATTATATGGGCCAAAGCCCTTTCTCCCACTAGTCCAAACCGTACTTTACAAGAAAAGACACTTAATTAACTAACACCCAATCATTAAACATGGATAACCCAAGCCCAACCCAATTTAATACACAAGCCTCATCATTTTTCAATTATAGTCGAAACACGATATCTATGATAAATCATGAGTGACGAATCCAAGTGATTGATTGAATCAAGTATGATAAGTAATAATAAACGATGAATCAACAAAGTTAATAAACACTTAAGATTAGATGATTAAATCGTTGTTACAATTACAACTAGATTCTGAATAGCACACAGGTTTTGGTTAAGCCACCGAAACCTTTCTCTGGTCTCTCTCAAGTCACGAATTCCCTCTCTCTCTCTCTTGTGTCTATTTCGGCTAACCCTAGCTAGCTAGTGGGATGTGAGCTCATTTAAATACAAACTCACACATTTATTACATGGGCCAAAGTCCTTTGCCCCTCTACCCCAAACCTTATTTTACAAGCCCAAACACATTATTAACTAACACCCAATCACCAAAAATGGATAAACCAAGCCCAAAACCATTTAATACACAAGCCTCATCATTTTTCAATTATAGTCAAAAAAAGATATCAATGATAAATCATGAGTGTCGAATCCAAGTGATTGATTGAATCAAGTATGATAAGTAATAATAAACGATGAATCAATCGGGGTAACCCTTTACCCAAAAAAATAATAATAAACGATGAATCAACAAAGTTAATGTTCACTTAAGATTAGATGATCAAATCGTTGTTACTATTACAACTAGATTCTGAATAGCACACAGGTTTTGGTTAAGCCACCGAAACCATTCTCTGGTCTCTCTCAAGTCACGAATTTCCTCTCTCTCTCTCTTGTGTCTATTTCTGCCTAACCCTAGCTAGTGTGATGTGAGCTCGTTTAAATACAAACTAACACATTTATTACATGGGCCAAAGCCCTTTGCCCCTCTACCCCAAACCTTATTTTACAAGGTGAAACACATTATTAACTAACACCCAATCACTAAAATGGATAACCCAAGCCCAAACCCATTTAACACACAAGCCTCAACATTTATCGATTATAGTCGAAACACGATATCAATGATCAATCATTAGTGCGGAATCCAAGTGATTGACTGAATCAAGTATGAGAAGCAATAATAAATGATGAATCAACAAAATTAATAGACACTTAAGATTAGATGATAAAATCGTTGATTACTATTTTAACTCGATTTCTGTCTAGCACAAAAGTTTCGGTTAAGCCAACGAAATCTTTCTCTGGTCTCTCTCAAGTCACGGGTTCCCTCTCTCTCTCTCTCTTGTGTCTATTTCGGCGAACCTTAGCTAGTAGGATGTGAGTTCTTTTAAATACAAACTCACACATTGATTACATGGGCTAAAGCCCTTTCTCCCTCTAATCCAAACCGTACTTTACAAGAAGAGACACTTAATTAACTATCACTCAATCACTAAACATGGATAACCCAAGCCCAACCCAATTTAATACACAAGCCTCATCATTTTTCAATTATAGTCGAAACAAGATATCTATGATAAATCATGATTGTCGAATCCAAGTGATTAATTGAATCAGGTATGATAAGTAATAATAAACGATGAATCAACAACAGTTAATAAACACTTAAGATTAGATGATCAAATCGTTGTTACTATTACAACTAGATTTCTGAATAGCACACAGGTTTTCGTTAAGCCACCGAAATCTTTCTCTGGTCTCTCTCAAGTCACGAATTCCCTCTCTCTCTCTCTTGTCTCTATTTCGACTAACCATAGCTAGTAGGATGTGATTTCTTTTAAATACAAACTCACACATTGATTACATAGGCCAAAGCCCTTTCTCCCTCTAGTCAAACCGTACTTTGCAAGAAAAGACAATTAATTAACTAACACCCAATCACTAAAATGGATAACCCAAGCCCAACCCAATTTAATACACAAGCCTCATCATTTTTCAGTTATAGTCGAAACACGATATCTATGATAAATCAGAAGCGTTGAATCCAAGTGATTGATTGAAGCAAGTATGATAAGTAATAATAAATGATGAAAAACAAAGTTATTAAACACTTAAGATTAGATGATCAAATCGTAGTTACTATTACAAATAGATTTCCGAATAGCACAAAGGTTTTGGTTAAGTCAACGAAACCTTTCTCTGGTCTCTCACAAGTCACGAATTCCCTCTCTCTCTTTCTCTCTCTCTCTCTCTCTCTTGTATCTATTTCGGCTAACCCTAGCTAGTGGGATGTGAGCTCGTTTAAATACAAACTCACACATTTATTACATGGGCCAAAGCCCTTTGCCCCTCTACCCCAAACCTTATTTTACAAGCGCAAACACATTATTGACAAACACCCAATCACTAAAAATGGATAACCTAAGCCCAAACACATTAAATACACAAGCCTCATCATTTTTCAATTATAGTCAAAACATGATATCAATGATAAATCATGAGTGTCGAATCCAAGTGATTGATTGAATCAAGTATGATAAGTAATAATAAACGATGAATCAACAAAGTTAATAAACACTTAAGATTAGATGATTCAATCGTTGTTACTATTACAACTAGATTTCTGAATAGCACACATG
>JBCNJP010000006.1:47040278-47097993 GCA_039602395.1 Deinandra increscens subsp. villosa
CATCTTGAGACCCAATAACTTATATCTAATAGTATCAACAATGATGTTGCATAGAATATCAGGAGGCCTCGTTTGATTCTTGAATAACCGGCCATTTCGTTCTTGCCAAATAAAGTATGTAGCTGCTGACACGACCAACCTAGCAACAATAACTTTGATCGATTTAGAGGGTTTACCTGGACCCAAATCTGCAATCACATTCGACCAGCAAGGAGGAGTATTCTGCATACCAGCACGATCTCTAATGCCTAGCCAAACAGCCCTCGAGTAAGCACAATCAAAGAAAAGGTGATCTCTTGAATCATAACTTCTAAGGCATAATGAACAAGCCAAAACATCATAATTTTGACGACTGCTCCAATTGAGAATTCTGTCCTGAGTCAAAAGCTTCCCCTTAATAGCCAGCCACATATTGAAAGCATGACGGGGTATAGCATGAGGAAACCAAACATGATTATTCCAAGACACAGTATCACTTCTGTTACGAATGGATTCCCAAACCCTGCTCGAAGAAAAGTCAGTGACATCATTAGCACTTTTCCACCTGATCTGATCCAACCTATCATTACTGGGCCCAATATTTGAAAGCTCTGGCCATCTTTCAGTCCACTCTATAGGCAGCCCAGCTTCATAAATAGTTTCAACAGTAGAAGAAAGGTTAAAACCCGCTTGGTGTATCATCCTAGGAGTAATATTTTTACATAAAGGCTCCTCTAAAGCCCACCAATCAAACCATGCAGACGTAAGTCTGCCATTCCCAATATCATTCCAAATGAAAGGCCTAATAGTATCACGAAGATTAAGAATTTTCCTCCAACTCCAAGAACATCTACTTCTGTTATTTACTGCCCAAAAGTGATGTTTCTGCAGCCTATAAGAATAAACCCAATCAACCCATAAAGATTTACGACGAGAAATAATACTCCAAATATGATTAGTCATTAGAGCTTTGTTCATTTCATTAATACGACGTATACCAAGACCCCCTTCACTTTTAGGCTTGCAAACAGCTTTCCAAGCCACTTTAGCTCCACCAGCTTGCATGGGACCTTGACACCACAGAAATTTCCTCATTTTAGCCTCCAAATGGTTAATAATACTAGTAGGGAGAATGAAAACAGAAGACCAGTACACATGCAGGGCTGAGAGAACAGATATGATCAGTTGAACCCGACCAGCAAAAGATAAAGATTTATTCATCCAACTGTTTATCTTCCCTTCCATCTTCTCAACCAGAATCATACAATCTTGATGCCTGAGTCTAGAGGAAATTAAAGGTACACCCAGGTATCTGACAGGAAGATGACCTTCATTGAATGTTGTCATATTTAAAATAGCACTCTTTGTATCACTAGGAACATTGCAGAAGAACACAGAACTCTTGCTAGCACTAGGAAACAAACCAGACATCTCTGAAAATGCAGCCAGAGAACTAGTAATGCAAGACACAGAGTTAACATTACCCCTTGCAAACAGAAATAAATCATCGGCAAAGCATAGGTTAACAATACGCTGCTTAGAACAGTAATGATGAAACTGAAAACCTGCATTATTGTGGACCGTTTGCTGCAGATGTAAAGTAAGGATCTCCATTACTAAAGTGAACAAATAAGGGGAGAGAGGATCGCCTTGGCGAAGGCCTCTCTTGCCCTTAAAATAACCATGAGTGTCACCATTGATACATATAGAATATGAAGGAGATGTGACACAAACCATTAACCACTCAACCATAGTTTGATGAAATCCAAAGCCCACCAGAATCTTACGAAGGAAACTCCAGTCGACAGTATCATAAGCCTTTTGGATGTCCACTTTAAAAGCACATCTAGGTGGTCCAATCTGACGATGATAATTAAGCATAATTTCTTGAGTTAAAAGGATGTTGTCAGAGATTTTACGACCAGGAATGAAAGCTGATTGGTTTTCACTAACAATGGAATCTAGACCAGCTTTAATCCTATTTGATAGCACCTTACTAATACACTTGTAGAGAATGTTGCAGCAAGCTATCGGACGATAATCCACAACCGTATGAGGAGTATGAACTTTAGGAACTAACGCTATAAGAGTGTGATTCCATTCTTGTAACAGACGGCCAGTTAAAAAGAAATCTTTTATAGCATGGACAACATCATCCTTAATAATGGGCCAGGCTTTTTTAAAAAAACCCGCAGAGTATCCATCGGGCCCCGGAGCCTTATCATCACACATAGAAAACAAAGCACTCTTAATTTCAGTCTCCGTAACGGGCTGGATCATACCTTGGGCTATGTTATGATCCAATTTGTTCACAAACAAATCAGGAGAAGGGTCACGAACAGGATCATAAGCAAAGCCCAAGAAGCTTTCAAAGTGGCTAACAAATGCCATACAGGCATTATTCCCTTCATGCACATTCTCATGCACATCAGTTATAGCATCAATCCTACTCCGATAGTTTCTACACTTCAGCATATTATGGAAAAACGAGGTATTCGCATCACCAGTAGCCAGCCATTGAACCTTCGCCTTTTGTTTTAGAAACCTTTCTTCATCCAGGCTAGCCTCTTGAAAAGCAATCAAAGTAGAACTGTTTAGGTCACGTAAAGATATGTTCAAAGGATCCTTATCAATGGCCATCTGAACATCATCTAATTCTTTTCGAAGCTTAACCACCTTGTCATGCAAGTTACCATTCTGATAAATGAGTTTACGAAACTGAGTTTTTAAAAGCTTAAGTTTCTTCACAACTTTAAATTGGTATACTCCATTAACATCAATACTCCATCCAGCAGCCACAGTATCCATAAACCCTGGTTTATGCATCAAGAAATTCGCAAACCTGAATTGTTTAGGCTTGGATTTATTACTTTCTGGCATCTTCAATACACATGGACTGTGATCCGATATCCTGTATGGTTGAAATATCGAATAAGCAGTAGGGAACAGGTCAACAAACTTCATATTGCACATAACACGATCAATTTTCTTTAAAGTGCCAATACCAGTTTTGGGTTTTTGCGACCAAGTAAATTGCATGCCAGCACTACTAACATCAATAACTTCTAATTCATCTACACACTCTTTAAAATCTGCCATACCAGTATCAATTTTAGAGGAACCAGACGAGTGATCAGCAAGGTTAAGACTAGAGTTAAAGTCCCCCAGAATGACCCATGGCCTATCTTTAACAACACTTTTATGTATGAGAAGATTTCTCCACAGCTTCCTGCGTTTGATGTAATCATTATCTGCATAAACAATGGAGCACAACAAAACCTTCTTACTGTTTTTCAGACCAATTTGCACATGAACAACCTGATCTGTACAGTCCAGAACCATAACATCAACATCAATAGGGTTCCATCCAATGATAATTCTGGTTCCTTTAGCACAGCAAACACCATTTGAAGTCCAATCCCAGTTACGAAACACACCTTTACAAACATCAAACAACTTTCCAACATCCAAGTGAGACTCAAGAATAGCACAGAAAAACAAGTTATGATAATTCGTGTTTCGACTATAATAGAAAAATGATAAGGTTTGTGCATTAAATTGGGTTGGGCTTCGGTTATCCATATTTAATGATTGGGTGTTAGTTAATTATGTGCTTGTTCTTGTAAAATACGGTTTGGACTAGAGGGAGAAAGGGCTTTGGCTCATGTAATAAATGTGTGAGTCTGTATTTAAACAAACTCACATCCTACTAGCCAAGGCTCTCCGAAGTAGACACAAGAGAGAGGGAGGGAATTCGTGACTTGGGAGAGACCAGAGAATGTTTTCGGTGGCCTAACCGAAACCTGTGTGCTAGACAGAAATCGAGTTGTAATTGTAATCAATGATTTAATCATCTAATCATAAGTATTTATTAACTTTGTTGATTAATCGTTTATTATTGCTTCTCATTTATTAACTTTGTTGATTCATCGTTTATTATTGCTTATCATACTTGATTCAATCAATCACTTGGATTCCGCACTCATGATTGATCATTGATATCGTGTTTCAACTATAATAGAAAAATGATAAGGCTTGTGTACTAAATTGGGTTGGGCTTTGGTTATCCATGTTTAATGATTGGGTGGTAATTAATTATGTGTTTGTTCATGTGAAATACGGTTTGGAAAAGAAGAAGAAAGAGCTTTCGACAATATAATAAATCTGTGAGTTTGTATTTAAAAAAACATACATCCTACTAGCTAAGGTTTTCCGAAATAGACACAAAAGAGAGAAGAGGGGGGGAATTCGTGACTTGAGAGAGACTAGAGTATGATTTTGGTGGCCTAACCGAAACCTGTGTCCTAGACAGAAATCGAGTTGTAATAGTAATCAACGATTTAATCATCTAATCATATGTGTTTATTAAGTTTGTTGATTCATTGTTTATTATTGCTTCTCATTTATTAACTTTTGATTCATCCTTTATTATTGCTTCTCATACTTGATTCAATCAATCACTTGGATTCCGCACTCATGATTGATCATTGATATCGTGTTTCGACTATAATAGAAAAATGATAAGGTTTGTGCATTAAATTGGGTTGGGCTTCGGTTATCCATATTTAATGATTGGGTGTTAGTTAATTATGTGCTTGTTCTTGTAAAATACGGTTTGGACTAGAGGGAGAAAGGGCTTTGGCTCATGTAATAAATGTGTGAGTCTGTATTTAAACAAACTCACATCCTACTAGCCAAGGCTCTCCGAAGTAGACACAAGAGAGAGGGAGGGAATTCGTGACTTGGGAGAGACCAGAGAATGTTTTCGGTGGCCTAACCGAAACCTGTGTGCTAGACAGAAATCGAGTTGTAATTGTAATCAACGATTTAATCATCTAATCATAAGTGTTTATTAACTTTGTTGATTCATCGTTTATTATTGCTTCTCATTTATTAACTTTGTTGATTCATCGTTTATTATTGCTTATCATACTTGATTCAATCAATCACTTGGATTCCGCACTCATGATTGATCATTGATATCGTGTTTCAACTATAATAGAAAAATGATAAGGCTTGTGTAATAAATTGGGTTGGGCTTTGGTTATCCATGTTTAATGATTGGGTGGTAATTAATTATGTGTTTGTTCATGTAAAATACGGTTTGGAAAAGAAGAAGAAAGGGCTTTCGACAATATAATAAATCTGTGAGTTTGTATTTAAAAAAACATACATCCTACTAGCTAAGGTTTTCCGAAATAGACACAAAAGAGAGAGAGAGAGGGGGAATTCGTGACTTGAGAGAGACTAGAGTATGATTTCGGTGGCCTAACCGAAACCTGTGTACTAGACAGAAATCGAGTTGTAATAGTAATCAACGATTTATTCATCTAATCGTATGTGTTTATTAAGTTTGTTGACTCATTGTTTATTATTGCTTCTCATTTATTAACTTTGTTGATTCATCGTTTATTATTGCTTCTCATACTTGATTCAATCAATCACTTGGATTCCGCACTCATGATTGATCATTGATATCGTGTTTCGACTATAGTAGAAAAATGTTGAGGCTTGTAAATTAAATTGGGTTGGGCTTCGGTTATCCATATTTAATGATTGGTTGGTAATTAATTATGTGTTTGTTTTTGTAAAATACGGTTTAGACTAGAAGGAGAAAGGGCTTTGGCCCATATATAAATGTGTGAGTTTGTATTTAAAAAAACTCACATCCTACTAGCTAAGGTTTGCTGAAATAGACACAAAAGAGGGAGAGAGAGAGAGAGAGGGAATTCATGACTTGAGACAGACTAGAGTATGATTTCGGTGGCCTAACCGAAACCTGTGTACTAGACAAAAATCGAGTTGTAATAGTAATCAACGATTTAATCATCTAAGCGTATGTGTTTATTAAGTTTGGTGATTCATTGTTTATTATTGCTTCTCAATTATTAACTTTGTTGATTCATCGTTTATTATTGCTTCTTATACTTGAATCAATCATATACTTTGATTCCGCACTCATGAATGATCATTGATATCGTGTTTCGACTATAATAGAAAAATGATAAGGTTTGTGTATTAAATTGGGTTGGGCTTCGGTTATCCATATTTAATGATTGGGTGTTAGTTAATTATGTGTTTGTTCTTGTATAATACAGTTTGAACTAGAGGGAGAAAGGGCTTTGGCTCATGTAATAAATGTGTGAGTCTGTATTTAAACAAACTCACATCCTACTAGCCAAGGCTCGCCGAAGTAGACACAAGAAAGAGGGAGGGAATTCGTGACTTGGGAGAGACCAGAGAATGTTTTTGGTGGCGTAACCGAAACCTGTGTGCTAGACAGAAATCGAGTTGTAATTGTAATCAACGATTTAATCATCTAATCGTAAGTGTTTATTAACTTTGTTGATTCATCGTTTATTATTGCTTCTCATTTATTAACTTTGTTGATTCATCGTTTATTATTGCTTCTCATACTTGATTCAATCAATCACTTGGATTCCGCACTCATGATTGATCATTGATATCGTGTTTCGACTATAATAGAAAAATGTTGAGGCTTGTGTATTAAATTGGGTTGGGCTTCGGTTATCCATATTTAATGATTGGTTGGTAATTAATTATGTATTTGTTTTTGTAAAATACGGTTTAGACTAGAAGGAGAAAGGGCTTTGGCCCATATAATAAATGTGTGAGTTTGTATTTAAAGAAACTCACATCCTACTAGCTAAGGTTTGCTGAAATAGACACAAAAGAGAGAGAGAGAGAGAGAGAGAGAGAGAGGGAATTCATGACTTGAGACAGACTAGAGTATGATTTCGGTGGCCTAACCAAAACCTGTGTACTAGACAGAAATCGAGTTGTAATAGTAATCAACGATTTAATCATCTAATCGTATGTGTTTATTAAGTTTGTTGATTCATTGTTTATTATTGCTTCTCAATTATTAACTTTGTTGATTCATCGTTTATTATTGCTTCTCATACTTGATTCAATCAATCACTTCGATTCCGCACTCATGAATGATCATTGATATCGTGTTTCGACTATAATAGAAAAATGATAAGGTTTGTGTATTAAATTGGGTTGGGCTTCGGTTATCCATATTTAATGATTGGGTGTTAGTTAATTATGTGTTTGTTCTTGTATAATACAGTTTGGACTAGAGGGAGAAAGGGCTTTGGCTCATGTAATAAGTGTGTGAGTCTGTATTTAAACAAACTCACATCCTACTAGCCAAGGCTCGCCGAAGTAGACACAAGAAAGAGGGAGGGAATTCGTGACTTGGGAGAGACCAGAGAATGTTTTTGGTGGCCTAACCGAAACCTGTGTGCTAGACAGAAATCGAGTTGTAATTGTAATCAACGATTTAATCATCTAATCGTAAGTGTTTATTAACTTTGTTGATTCATCGTTTATTATTGCTTCTCATTTATTAACTTTGTTGATTCATCGTTTATTATTGCTTCTCATACTTGATTCAATCAATCACTTGGATTCCGCACTCATGATTGATCATTGATATCGTGTTTCGACTATAATAGAAAAATGTTGAGGCTTGTGTATTAAATTGGGTTGGGCTTCGGTTATCCATATTTAATGATTGGTTGGTAATTAATTATGTATTTGTTTTTGTAAAAATACGGTTTAGACTAGAAGGAGAAAGGGCTTTGGCCCATATAATAAATGTGTGAGTTTGTATTTAAAGAAACTCACATCCTACTAGCTAAGGTTTGCTGAAATAGACACAAAAGAGAGAGAGAGAGAGAGAGAGAGAGAGAGGGAATTCATGACTTGAGACAGACTAGAGTATGATTTCGGTGGCCTAACCAAAACCTGTGTACTAGACAGAAATCGAGTTGTAATAGTAATCAACGATTTAATCATCTAATCGTATGTGTTTATTAAGTTTGTTGATTCATTGTTTATTATTGCTTCTCAATTATTAACTTTGTTGATTCATCGTTTATTATTGCTTCTCATACTTGATTCAATCAATCACTTCGATTCCGCACTCATGAATGATCATTGATATCGTGTTTCGACTATAATAGAAAAATGATAAGGTTTGTGTATTAAATTGGGTTGGGCTTCGGTTATCCATATTTAATGATTGGGTGTTAGTTAATTATGTGTTTGTTCTTGTATAATACAGTTTGGACTAGAGGGAGAAAGGGCTTTGGCTCATGTAATAAATGTGTGAGTCTGTATTTAAACAAACTCACATCCTACTAGCCAAGGCTCGCCGAAGTAGACACAAGAGAGAGGGAGGGAATTCGTGACTTGGGAGAGACCAGAGAATGTTTTCGGTGGCCTAACCGAAACCTGTGTGCTAGACAGAAATCTAGTTGTAATTGTAATCAACGATTTAATCATCTAATCATAAGTGTTTATTAACTTTGTTGATTCATCGTTTATTATTGCTTCTCATTTATTAACTTTGTTGATTCATCGTTTATTATTGCTTATCATACTTGATTCAATCAATCACTTGGATTCCGCACTCATGATTGATCATTGATATCGTGTTTCAACTATAATCGAAAAATGATAACGCTTGTGTATTAAATTGGGTTGGGCTTTGGTTATCCATGTTTAATGATTGGGTGGTAATTAGTTATGTGTTTGTTCATGTAAAATACGGTTTGGAAAAGAAGGAGAAAGGTTTTTTGACAATATAATAAATCTGTGAGTTTGTATTTAAAAAAACATACATCCTACTAGCTAAGGTTTTCCGAAATAGACACAAAAGAGAGAGAGAGAGAGAGAGAGAGAGAGAGAGAGGGAATTCATGACTTGAGAGAGACTAGAGTATGATTTCGGTGGCCTAACCGAAACCTGTGTACTAGACAGAAATCGAGTTGTAATAGTAATCAAAGATTTATTCATCTAATCGTATGTGTTTATTAAGTTTGTTGATTCATTGTTTATTATTGCTTCTCAATTATTAACTTTGTTGATTCATCGTTTATTATTGCTTCTCATACTTGATTCAAGCAATCACTTCGATTCCGCACTCATGAATGATCATTGATATCGTGTTTCGACTATAATAGAAAAATGATAAGGTTTGTGTATTAAATTGGGTTGGGCTTCGGTTATCCATATTTAATGATTGGGTGTTAGTTAATTATGTGTTTGTTCTTGTATAATACAGTTTGGACTAGAGGGAGAAAGGGCTTTGGCTCATGTAATAAATGTGTGAGTCTATATTTAAACAAACTCACATCCTACTAGCCAAGGCTCGCCGAAGTAGACACAAGAGAGAGGGAGGGAATTCGTGACTTGGGAGAGACCAGAGAATGTTTTCGGTGGCCTAACCGAAACCTGTGTGCTAGACAGAAATCTAGTTGTAATTGTAATCAACGATTTAATCATCTAATCATAAGTGTTTATTAACTTTGTTGATTCATCGTTTATTATTGCTTCTCATTTATTAACTTTGTTGATTCATCGTTTATTGTTGCTTATCATACTTGATTCAATCAATCACTTGGATTCCGCACTCATGATTGATCATTGATATCGTGTTTCAACTATAATCGAAAAATGATAACGCTTGTGTATTAAATTGGGTTGGGCTTTGGTTATCCATGTTTAATGATTGGGTGGTAATTAGTTATGTGTTTGTTCATGTAAAATACGGTTTGGAAAAGAAGGAGAAAGGTTTTTTGACAATATAATAAATCTGTGAGTTTATATTTAAAAAAACATACATAATACTAGCTAAGGTTTTCCGAAATAGACACAAAAGAGAGAGATAGAGAGAGGGGGAATTCATGACTTGAGAGAGACTAGAGTATGATTTCGGTGGCCTAACCGAAACCTGTGTACTAGACAGAAATCGAGTTGTAATAGTAATCAACGATTTATTCATCTAATCGTATGTGTTTATTAAGTTTGTTGATTCATTGTTTATTATTGCTTCTCATTTATTAACTTTGTTGATTTATCCTTTATTATTGCTTCTCATACTTGATTCAATCTATAACTTGAATTCCGGACTCATGATTGATCATTGATATTGTGTTTCGACTATAATAGAAAAATGATAAGGATTGTGTATTAAATTGGGTTGGGTTTCGGTTATCCATGTTTAATGATTGGGTGGTAATTAATTTATGTGTTTGTTCATGTAAAATACGGTTTGGAAAAGAAGGAGAAAGGGCTTTCGACAATATAATAAATCTGTGAGTTTGTATTTAAAAAAACTTACATCCTACTAGCTAAGGTTTTCCGAAATAGACACAAAAAAGAGAGAGAGAGAGGGGGAATTCGTGACTTGAGAGAGACTAGAGTATGATTTCGATTTTCTAACCGAAAACTGTGTACTAGACAGAAATCGAGTTGTAATAGTAATCAACGATTTAATCATCTAATCGTATGTGTTTATTAAGTTTGTTGATTCATTGTTTATTATTGCTTCTCATTTATTAACTTTGTTGATTCATCCTTTATTATTGCTTCTCATACTTGATTCAATCAATCACTTGGATTCCGCACTCATGATTGATCTTTGATTTCGTGTTTCGACTATAATAGAAAAATGATAAGGTTTGTGCATTAAATTGGGTTGGGCTTCGGTTATCCATATTTAATGATTGGGTGTTAGTTAATTATGTGTTTGTTCTTGTAAAATACGGTTTGGACTTGAGGGAGAAAGGGCTTTGGCTCATGTAATAAATGTGTGAGTCTGTATTTAAACAATCTAACATCCTACTAGCCAAGGCTCTCCGAAGTAGACACAAATAAGAGGGAGGGAATTCGTGACTTGAGAGAGACCAGAGAATTATTTCGGTGTACTAAACCGAAACCTGTGTGCTAGACAGAAATCGAGTTGTAATAGTAATCAACGATTTAGTCATCTAATCATAAGTGTTTATTAACTTTGTTGATTCATCGTTTATTATTGCTTCTCATTTATTAACTTTGTTGATTCATCGTTTATTATTGCTTCTCATACTTGATTCAATCAATCACTTGGATTCCGCACTCATTGATTGATCTTTGATATCGTGTTTCGACTATAATAGAAAGCTGTTGAGGCTTGTGTATTAAATTGGGTTGGGATTCGGTTATCCATATTTAATGATTCGGTGTTAGTTAACTATGTGTTTGTTCTTGTAAAATACGGTTTGGACTAGAGGGAGAAAGGGCTTTGGCTCATGTAATAAATGTGTGCATCTCTATTTAAACAAACTCACATCCTACTAGCCAAGGCTCGCCGAAGTAGACACAAGAGAGAGGGAGGGAATTCGTGACTTGAGAGAAACCAGAGAATGATTTCGGTGGCCTAACCAAAACCTGTGTGCTAGACAGAAATCGAGTTGTAATAGTAATCAACGATTTACTCATCTAATCATAAGTGTTTATTAACTTTGTTGATTAATCGTTTATTATTGCTTCTCATTTATTAACTTTGTTGATTCATTATTTATTGTTGCTTCTCATACTTGATTCAATCAATCACTTGGATTCCGCACTCATGATTGATCATTGATATCGTGTTTCGACTATAATAGAAAAATGATTCTTCTTGGGTTTCGGATATTCCTTTGCATGCAACTCAAGCTAGGGTTCCGGTTATCCCTGTGCATGCAACAACGATGGCGAATGAACAATTTAGGGTTTCGGAAGCCCCTGTGCAACAACCTGAACACTCTAATGCAATGCCAGATATCTCGAGCTCTCCTGAAGTGTCATCTGCTATTCCGGTAAGGTCTACATATGCGGCGGTGATATCTGATGCTAAAAAGAATGTCGTCAATTTCCGATCTCTGAAATCTGATACGATCTGGGAGGGGGTGGATATTGTTATCCCGAAGGATACGGTTCGTAAAGTTCATAAGAGGCTGTCTTTTACTCTCTATGGCTACTTCTTGGGAGATAGGATTTCATTCCCTGTGGTAGAGTATTTTGTCCAACAAGTATGGAAAAAGTTTGGGTTGGTGAAAGTAATGATGAATGCTAAGGGATATTTTTTCTTTAAGTTTCTGGATGAAAAGGGTATGTATGCTGCTTTGGAAGGGGGACCGTGGCTTATCAAGAATCGTCCTATGTTTCTTAATATTTGGACACCCACGACACAGTTACGGAAGGACGATATCAAAACTGTGTCGGTTTGGGTCAAGCTTCACAATGTTCCGTTGGCTGCCTTCACGGATGATGGTTTAAGTATGATAGCAACCAAAGTGGGTGTGCCCAAAATGCTTGATTCCCTTACGGCTTCGATGTGTACTAATAGTTGGGGAAGGAGTAGCTATGCTAGAGCTCTTATCGAAATTTCAGCTGACCAAGATTTTGTGGAAATGATCCGTGTGATGGTGCCGGATGTTGACGATGATACCTTTATTACGGAATCAATAGAAGTTGAATATGAATGGATCCCTCCTCGTTGTAAACATTGCTGTGTGTATGGTCACAACCATTCCGAATGCCCCAAGCAGAAAAAGCAGACTTCGACTACTAAGGTTGACGATGATGGGTTCATTGAACCCAAGGGTAAGCAAGTGGCTAGGAAGCAAAATGTTGTTCAGACTAAAGTGAAGCAGAAATTCGAGTACAGGCCGGTCCATGCTAAATCGAAGAATGGCAATCATGACAAATCGGAAAAGAAGGAGGGGATCAACTTGTCTAATAAATATGATGCTCTTGTGTTTCAGGAGGTTACTATGGGTTTTGAACGAACCCATAATGCAGCTCATAAGGCTGAATCATCCTATCGGGGTCGGTCAGATGATGTTATTGATGGTGTTGAGGAGGATGTGGCAGGGCTAAATGAGACGGAAGCTTTCATGGTATCGGGCATAGGGAGAACAAACCAAGGGGCAAGCACTCCTTCTGATGGAGTTTCCAATGGGTAGCATTGCCTCCTGGAATATAAGGGGTTTGAACCGTCCCCTGAAACAAAAAGAGGTTCGCCAAGCAATCAAAGATAATAGTTTGAGTTTGTGTGCTATTTTGGAATCTCATGTTGATGTGAAAAAGCTGTTTTCTGTTTGTAAAGCTACTTTCCGATCTTGGGACTGGACTTCGAATGGTAATGTTTGCTCCAAGGGTACTCGTATTATCTTGGGATGGGATGCTAATGTGTTTGACATCATGATCATCTCTCAGACTCATCAGGTAATGCATGCCAAGGTTCTTTGCAAAGCCTCTAAACAGTCCTTCTTCTGCTCGTTCGTTTATGCGGCAAATTACTATATTCACAGAAGACGTCTTTGGGAGGATTGGAGGCTTCATAAAGCTTTCATTAAGGATAGTGCATGGGCTATCCTTGGCGATTTCAACTCTGCATTGAATCTAGAAGACAAACTGGTTGGTACCTCGGGCAAGGATCCGGGGATGAGAGAGTTTGGGGAGTGTGTTACGGATATTGAAGTAATTGACATTAATAGTACCGGGCTTCATTTTACTTGGAACCAAAAACCTAAGAAGGGTATCGGCATTCTCAAGAAGATTGATAGGGTCATGGGAAACTCGGCTCTACTTGATTTGTTTCCCACAGCTTGTGCTATCTTCCAACCTTATCGGATCTCTGATCATTCCCCTTGTGTTTTGCAACTTCATATTAAACATTCCCGTAAACCAAGACCTTTCAAGTTCGCGAATTTCTTAACTAGCAAACCGGGTTTTATGGAGGCTGTTTCGTCGGTTTGGGGTACTAATGTGAAAGGGGTTCATCAATTTTGTATTGTCAAAAAGCTGAAGTTGCTTAAGTCCCCTATGCGCTCTTTATTGTTTAAACAGGGTAACCTTCATGACAAGGTTAGCTCTCTTCGGAGCAAGCTTGATGATGTTCAGCGACAAATTGATAAGGACCCATTTAACTTATCTCTTCGTGACGTTGAGGCCACTTGTTTGTGTGAGCTTAATGAGGCTTCGTTGGATGAGGAGAACTTTGTAAAGCAAAAATCCAAAGTGTTCTGGTTGGCCACTGGTGATCTTAATACGGCGTATTTTCATGCTTCCCTCAAATGTAAAAATCACAGATGCAGAATCGATGTCATTGCTGATAAGGAAGGTAATCGATATGAGGGAGATGAGGTTGCTGATGCCTTCGTTGATCACTATACGCAATTTCTGGGTAGGGAGGGCAAGACGGATTTAAGGGCTGATTTGGAGCTTTTTAACTCCAAGATTTCTCCTCTTGATGCTAACCACATGATTAGAGATGTTTCTAAGGAGGAGGTCAAGCATTCGGTCTTCTCCATGGGCGATAATAAAGCCCCGGGCCCTGACGGTTACTCGGTTGCCTTCTTTAAGAAGGCCTGGCCTATTATTGGTGATGAGTTTTGTGCTGCTGTTCAGGACTTCTTTAAAACTGGGAGATTGCTTCAGGAGATTAACCATACTATTATCGCTTTGATTCCGAAAAATGCTACTCCTGCGGCGGTCACTGATTACCGCCCGATCTCTTGCTGTAATGTGATATATAAATGTGTTAGCAAGATTATTGCTGAGCGGATTAAGGCGAGTCTTAGTGACATTGTGGCTGTCAACCAATCGGCCTTTATCCCTGGGCGGAAAATTGCTGATAATATCCTTCTTGTTCAGGAGCTGATGCATAAGTACCATCGTTCTGTTGGGCCTCCACGGTGTGCTTTCAAGATCGATATCCAGAAGGCTTATGATACTGTGGACTGGGGTTTTCTCAAGGATATCCTTAACGGGTTTGGTTTTCATGCGACTATGGTGGATTGGATCATGACTTGTGTTTCTACCCCCTCCTATTCTATTGCTGTGAATGGTAACCTTTACGGTTACTTTAAAGGTAAACGAGGCCTCAGACAGGGTTGTCCTTTATCGCCTTACCTTTTCACTCTTGTTATGGAGGTTCTCACACTTATCCTACATGATGCTGTGCATAATAATTCTTCTTTCAGATTTCATCATAAGTGTGAGAAGCAGCAGATTATTAATTTGTGTTTTGCTGATGACCTGTTCATCTTTGCTAGAGGTGATATTGCTTCGGCTTCATGCATATTCCAGTCCCTTGTTCTTTTTTCGAGAATGTCTGGTCTGGTTCCAAGCCCGCAGAAGAGCACGGTTTACTTTTGTAATGTTTCGGATCATGTCAAAGATGGTATTCTTAATGTTGTTAGTATGGTTGAGGGATCGTTACCTGTTCGTTACTTGGGTGTTCCCCTTATTTCCACTAGGCTATGTGCTCGTGATTGTGCCCCTCTTGTGGAGAGTTTAGAAAAACGGATTACTTGTTGGAGGAACAAATTTCTTTCATTTGCTGGCAGACTTCAGCTTATCCGTTCGGTGCTCTCGTCTCTTCATATCTACTGGGCTTCAGTGTTTATATTGCCTAGCAGTATTATGTCTTCTATTGAAAAGAAGATGCGTGATTTTTTATGGTGCCAGGGTGTGTTCAAAAGAGGTATGGCTAAAGTGGCTTGGAAGGATGTCTGTCTTCCCAAGGTTGAGGGGGGCTTGGGTATTCGGCGTACTGCAGATGTTAATAAGGCTCTTATGTCTTCTCACATTTGGAGTATCCTTACCAAACGGAAATCTCTTTGGGTTGATTGGGTTTATTCTTATCGCCTTAAGAATAGAACCTTTTGGGACTGTCCGTGCCCTAAGGATTGCTGCTGGAGCTGGAGAAAGCTTTGCTCCCTTAGACATTCTGTTCGACAATTCATTTGGTCTGACATTGGTGATGGGAGGGATACGTCGCTTTGGTTTGACAAGTGGTCCGAATCTGGACCTCTTTGCCAATTTATTTCTCACCGTATTTTTCACAGTGCAGGGTTTACTGCTCATTCTAAAGTGGCTGATTTTTTCAATCTGGATGGTGGTACTTGGCCTTCAGCGTGGAATGATCTCTTTCCGGTTCTCAATGAGGTCTCGCAGACAATTATTAAGAATGGGGTTTCGGATAGGTTGGTGTGGAAAGTGGGTAATAACAAGGATGACTTTGCGTCTTCCCTGGCTTGGGACTCGATTCGGGCTCATGCACCGGTGGTTCCCTGGGCGAAGTTCGTCTGGTTCGCTCAGTGTATTCCCCGCCATGCTTTTCTGGTTTGGTTGATCATGTGTAATCGGCTTCTTACTCAAGATAAAATCTTAGCTTGGGACGCTACTCGCAGGAAAAATATGAATATGATGTGCTGTATGCTCTGTTATAGTAATTATGACTCCCACGAGCACTTGTTTTTTGAATGTCGGTACTCGATGCAGGTTTGGTCTACGGTTAGGAAGAAGACTTGCATTAGTCTTAATGGCCCTGTTTGGTCGGATATTATCAGTTGTCTGGTTGGGCCGACGACCTCGTCTATAGAGACTATGGTGGCTAAACTTGTGGTGCATGCTGCGGCCTACTTTATTTGGCAGGAAAGGAACAACCGGATTTTCCAGAATCATGCTAGACCTCCGGATTCTCTTGCTTCTATTATCAGGGATACGGTTCGTAATAGACTCATGGGCATCAAGATAAAGAAGACGGGAAAGGCTTGTTGCATCCTTCAGGATTGGAATATTAGTGGTGACTCTATCATTCATGGCAGCGTGACGTAGCTTTTATTTGTATTTGTTTGTTTTGTCCTAGTGTGTGCTAGGTGGTGTTTCTTTCTTTGTTTTCCCGTTTGGTTTTTGGTTTACATTCTTTGGGGCATGTCCCAAGGATGAACTAGCAAGGGCTCTCCTTGTTACTTGTGTTTTTTTGCGGTATATATTTATATACAGAATCACCGGGGTAACCCTTTACCCAAAAAAAAATCCAAGTGATTGATTGAATCAAGTATGATAAGTAATAATAAACGATGAATCAACAAAGTTAATAAACACTTAAGATTAGATGATCAAATCGTTGTTACTATTACTACTAGATTCTGAATAGCACACAGGTTTTGGTTAAGCCACTGAAACCTTTCTCTGGTCTCTCTCAAGTCACTAATTCCCTCTCTCTCTCTTGTGTCTATTCGGCTAACCCTAGCTAGCTAGTGGGATGTGAGCTCATTTAAATACAAACTCACACATTATTACATGGGCCAAAGTCCTTTGCCCCTCTACCCCAAACCTTATTTTACAAGCCCAAACACATTATTAACTAACACCCAATCACTAAAAATGGATAACCCAAGCCCAAACCCATTTAATACACAAGCCTCATCATTTTTCAATTATAGTCAAAACAAGATATCAATGATAAATCATGAGTGTCGAATCCAAGTGATTGATTGAATCAAGTATGATAAGTAATAATAAACGATGAATCAACAAAGTTAATAAACACTAAAGATTAGATGATTAAATCGTTGTTACTATTACAACTAGATTTCTGAATAGCACACACGTTTTGGTTAAGCCACCGAAATATTTCTCCGGTCTCTCCCAAGTCACGAATTCCCTCTCTCTCTCTTGTGTCTATTTCTACTAACCCTAGCTAGCTAGTAGGATGTGATCTCTTTTATTACAAACTCACACATTGATTACATGGGCCAAAGCCCTTTCTCCATCTAGTCCATACCGAACTTTACAAGAAAAGACACTTAATTAACTAACACCCAATCATTAAACATGGATAACCCAAGCCCAACCCAATTTAATACACAAGCCTCATCATTTTTCAATTATAGTCGAAACAAGATGAATCAACAAAGTCAATAAACACTTAAGATTAGATGATCAAATCGTTGTTACTATTACAAGTAGATTCTGAATAGAACACAGGTTTTGGTTAAGCCACCAAAACCTTTCTCTGTTCTCTCTCAAGTCACGAATTCCCTCTCTCTCTTGTGTCTATTTCGGTTAACCCTAGCTAGTGGGATGTGAGCTCGTTTAAATACAAACTAACACATTTATTACATTGGCCAAAACCCTTTGCCCCTCTACCCCAAACCTTATTTTGACAAGGCCAAACACATTATTAACTAACGCCCAATCACTAAAAATGGATAAACCAAGCCCAAACCCATTAATACACAAGCCTCATACATTTATTAATTATAGTCGAAACATGATATCAATGATCAATCATTAGTGCGGAATCTAAGTGATTGATTGAATCAAGTATGAGAAGCAATAATAAATGATGAATCAACAAAATTAATAAACACTTACGATTAGATGATCAAATCGTTGATTACTATTACAACTCGAGTTCTATCTAGCACAAAGGTTTCTGTTAAGCCAGCGAAATCTTTCTCTAGTCTCTCTCAACTCACGGGTTCCCTACTCTCTCTCTCTCTCTTGTGTCTATTTCGGCGAACCTTAGCTAGTAGGATGTGAGTTCTTTTAAATACAAACTCACACATTGATTACATGGGCCAAAGCCCTTTCTCCCTCTAGTCCAAACCGTACTTTACAAGAAAAGACACTTAATTAACTAACACCCAATCACTAAACATGGATAACCCAAGCCCAACCCAATTTAATACACAAGGCTCATCATTTTTCAATTATAGTCAAAACAAGATATCTATGATAAATCATGAGTGTTGAATCCAAGTGATTGATTGAATCAAGTATGATAAGTAATAATAAACGATGAATCAACAAAGTTAATAAACACATAAGATTAGATGATCAAATCGTTGTTACTATTACAACTAGATTCTGAATAGCACACAGGTTTCAGTTAAGCCACCAAAACCTTTCTCTGGTCTCTCTCAAGTCACGAATTCCCTCTCTCTCCCTTGTGTCTATTTCGGTTAACCCTAGCTAGTGGGATGTGAGCTCGTTTATATACAAACTCACACATTTATTACATGGGCCAAAGCCCTTTGCCCCTCTACCCCAAACCTTATTTACAAGGCCAAACACATTATTAACTAACACCCAATCACTAAAAATGGATAACCCAAGCCCAAACCCATTTAATACACAAGCCTCAACATTTATCGATTATAGTCGAAACATGATATCAATGATCAATCATTAGGGCGGAATCCAAGTGATTGATTGAATCAAGTATGAGAAGCTATAATAAATGATGAATCAACAAAATTAATAAAGACTTACGATTAGATGATCAAATCATTGATTACTATTACAAACTCACACATTGATTACATGGGCCAAAGCCCTTTCTCCCTCTAGTCCAAACCGTACTTTACAAGAAAAGACCCTTAATTAACTAACACCCAATCTCTAAACATGGATAACCTAAGCCCAAGATCTAACATTTTAGCTTGATGGTCTAAGGGTGTACTGGTGGTGATACTAGGGTTCTTCCTGGTTCGTTTGTTTCTTGCTTCTTTCAATCGATTCTTCCCACAACCTAACTGCTTGCGATTTGCACCTACCAGTCCTGTTATCTTCTCCTTTAATCGGTGCTTTGATACGAGTTGTGTTAGCAGCTGTGATCGTTTTAGGGTTTGGTTTTTGCCGAATCATAATCGGTCGCTAGGTGTTTAACACTCTGTGATTGAATCATTCGTATCATTGGAGGTTACGAGTACCGTTAGCGGCGATATCAATATTATTAGGTTGTTCGTTTCTTGTTCTTGATCCTTTTGTTGATTTGATTTAATCATCTGCTATGAGTTGGCTCGTTAATTAGGTTAATTGTTTAGTTTTCCGTATTGATTTAGCCGGCTTTTAGCTTCTGATTCAAATTGATTGACATTAGTTGATTTCTCTTTGGCGGCTAGGGTTTGCATGAAACATGCAGACGCCTAGCATGGGTTCGGATCTCAAAACTACTTCTTCATTAGCACAGAAAATTAAAACATTGACGACACGTTGCCGCCGAAGTTTCATGCTCGCAGGGGAGCTAACTTGCCTCCCAAGAACTCTGATGTGCCGTCGGAGGCTAAGGTGCCCGAAATCGTTAATTCGGGTGATGTTGAAAATCCGGCTACTGTTACGACAAATTCACAACCGGCGTCGTATGCTGCTACAGTCAGTTCAACGGTGAGTAATTCGAGCAAGCAAAAATTGAATTTTATGTCGTTGAACACGGGGACAAACGATCATGGTGTGGACGTGGTTATTCCCTTGGATGCGGTTAGAAAGGTTTCTAGTCAAATGGGTTACACGTTGTATGGGTACTTTTTGGGAGATAGGCTTGCTTATCCGGTTGTGGAATACTTTACAAGACAGAACTGGAGAAAATATGGGATTGTTAAAAGTATGATGAATGGGAATGGGTTCTTCTTCTTTCAGTTTGATGGTCAGAAGGGTATGATGGATGTGTTGGAGGGTGGTCCTTGGATGATTAGGAATCAACCTTCTTCTTTCAGTTTGATGGTCAGAAGGGTATCAAGACAGTTGCGTTGTGGGTTAAACTTCATAACGTGCCATTAGCGGCTTATACGGATGATGGTTTAAGCATGCTTACGACTAAAATTGGTAAGCCTAAACATCTTGATGTGTACACGTCTTCTATGTGCATGGATGTGTGGGGTAAGAGCAGTTTTGCCCGGGCGTTTGTTGAGATTTCGGCTGATCATGAATTTGTGGATAAAGTGACGATGGCTATCCCGGATGAGAATGGTGAAAATTACATCAAGGAATCCGTAGAGGTTGAGTATGAATGGTTACCCCTAGGTGTGAGCACTGTTGCGTGTTTGGCCACCACTCTAAGGATTGCTCTAAACATAAGCCTCCGCCGACTGAGAAGCAGGGGCCGATTGCTGATGCTGATGGGTATACTATGGTTACTAAGAAGAAAAGTGCCAAGCAATCTGGATATCGCGTTCCACAGCCTACAAAGCGATTTGAATATCATCCTGTTGCGGGTAAAAAGGTTGGGGAGAGCTCGACAAAAGGGAAGGAACACGTTGGGAGTTCTCGAAGTGATAGTGTAAATCGGTTTACTGTGTTGAATATGGCGGATGATGGGATTGGTTCTGAAGGCAGAATAAAAGATGACATCCTTGATTCTAATAACGAGACGGGTGCTTTTATGGCTAGTGGATCAAAAGGGGCAAGCACTCCTTCTGTTATGGTTTCCAATGGTTAATTTGGCTTCTTGGAATATTAGGGGGCTGAACTGCTCGCTAAAACAAAAGGAGGTTCGTCAACTAGTTCGTGATAATAATCTTAATTTCTGTGCTGTTTTAGAATCGCATATTGATATGGGGAATCTGGCTAAAGTGTGTAATCGTGTGTTTCGTAACTGGGATTGGATGTCTAATTCGACAATGTGCCAGTTGGGTACTCGTGTTATTGTGGGCTGGGACACTAATGTTTTGGATGTTGTGATGCTGTCTATGACTGATTAAGTTATCCATCTTCAAGTGGTTGACAATATTTTTTCTATGGTTATGTTTTGCTCTATAGTGTATGCCTCTAATTATTATATTGAGCGGCGCAGATTGTGGCAAAGTCTTGAAATGCACCATGCTTTCGTTAAGAATAAACCCTGGATTATTATGGGTGACTTTAATACTACTCTGCATACGGATGAGAAGTCTACTGGTTCCTCAAAAATTGATATTGGGATGGCAGAATTTCATGATTGTGTTACTAATATGGAGATGTTTGATCTCAATAATACGGGTATGCAACTTGGAATCAAAAACCGAAAGGTGGTATGGGCATTTTGAAGAAGCTGGATTGTGTTATGGGTAATGTGGGATTTACGGACCACTTCCCCAATGCTTATGTTATTTTTCAGCCTTACCGAGTGTCGAATCACTCTCCTTGTGTCCTTAAAATCCCTTCGGCTCACCAAAGGAAACATGCCCCGTTCAAATTCATAAATTACTTGGCTTACAAGCCGGAATTCCTTGAGGTAGTGAAGGGGATTTGGGATGAGTATGTGCATGGTGTTCATCAGTTCAAGGTGGTGAAAAAATTGAAGTTACTTAAAAAGCCGTTACGGAGGATGCTTGTCATGCAGGGTGATATTCACAAAATGGTTCATACCTTGCGTGGTCAATTGGAGGAGACGCAAAAGGCCATTGACCAAAATCCATTGGACATGGTTCTTCGAAACTGGGAGGCTGAATGTTTACGTCGCTTCCAAGTTGCTAGCCTTGATGAGGAACGTTACTTGAAATAGAAATCTAAAGTCCATTGGCTTGCCACGGGGGATTCCAACACGGCTTTCTTTCATAACTCGCTGAAGTGTCGGAGTCATAGAAACAGGATTAATGTGGTCACAGATGTGAATGGTATTATTCATGAGGGCAACGCAATGTCTGATGCTCTTGTGGCTCATTATGAGCATTTCCTTGGGGTTGATTCGGCAATTGACCTTGCATGTCTTGATGATCTGTTTTTGTCCCGGGTTGATGAGCTTGATGCGATCCATATGGTTAGGAATGTGACTGATGAGGAGATTCGATCTTCTCTTTTTTTCATGGATGACGACAAGGCTCCCGGTCCTGATGGATATTCTGCTGCTTTTTTCAAAAAAGTGTGGTCTATAATTGGTGTGGAGTTTACTAAAGTTGTTAGAGACTTCTTCGTCACTGGTAAACTTTTGCAGGAGACCAATCATACGTTTATTGCTCTTATTCCTAAAGTTTCTACTCCGTCGACTGTGCTTGACTATCGGCATATCACTTGTTGCAATATTCTTTATAAGTGTATTAGTAAAATCATTGCTAATAGACTTAAGGAGGGGCTTGATCAAATTGTTAGTATTAACCAATCGGCTTTAATTCCTGGGCGAAGGATTTCTGATAACATTTTGCTTACTCAAGAGTTTATGCATAACTATCATCGGCAGACTGGGCCTTCGAGATGTGCGTTTAAAGTTGATATTCAGAAGGCTTATGACACGGTTAATTGGTTGTTCTTGGAAAATGTGTTGAGAGGTTTTGGTTTTCATGACACTATGGTTCGGTGGATCATAGTGTGTGTTACTTCTCCATCTTACTCTATTTCTATAAATGGGAGCATTCATGGTTACTTCAAGGGAAAGCGGGGTCTACGTCAAGGGGATCCGGTATCCCCGTACTTGTTCACTATGGTTATGGAGGTCCTCATTCTCATTTTGCAAAAGCATACTGGTGGTGACGCTGCTTTTCGGTTCCACCACAAATGTGCTAAACAACGTATAATTAATTTATGCTTTGCGGATGATCTGCTCTTGTTTGCTCATGGGGACTTGTATTCGGCCAAGTGTATTGTCTTCTTTTGTAATGTTCCTGTGGAGACTAAAGGGGCTATTCTTCATATCCTCCCCTTTGTGGAAGGTGTGCTCCGGGTCAGATACTTAGGGGTCCCCCTTATCTCCTCGAGGCTGCGATATAATGACTGTGCTGTCCTGATTGATCGTTTGAATTCCAGGATTTCCAGTTGGTTGAATAGATTCTTGTCTGCTGCGGGTAGACTTCAGTTGGTTGTTTCGGTCCTTTTGTCCATGCAGGTTTATTGGTCTTCGATGTTCATCTTGCCTAGCCGTATCATCAAAGACATTGAGGCTAAGTTGCGTGTTTTCTTGTGGGGTACTGGTCGGGCGAAAGTTGCGTGGAAGGATGTGTGTGTTCCCAAAACTGAAGGGGGTTTGGGGATTCGTCGTCTTCGTGATTCTAATAGAGCGCTTATGGCAACTCACATCTGGAGTATCATTACTAAAAGGGAGTCGTTATGGGTGTCTTGGGTTTACTCGTATCATCTGCGTACCCGTCACTTATGGGATATCTATATTCCCCAAAATTGTTGTTGGGGTTGGCGGAAGATTTTGTCTTTAAGGCATGTCGTTCGCCCATGGATCCGTATGCAGATTGGTGATGGCCAGACTGCCTCGGCTATGTATGATATGTGGTGTGATTCTGGTCCTCTGTGTAGGCATATTTCCCCCGCGTATGTTGTATGCTGCCAGAATCCAGAGCTCTATCACTGTGGCTGAGTTAGTGGATAAAGGAATTCCGCCTGACTGGCACTTGATGGGATTTGATTTACCGAGCCTTCATTATTGATTTCCTGACAGGTTGGTTTGGGTGTCTGGGAACTGCTGTGGGGATTTTTCTGCTTCGATTGCTTGGGACTCTGTGCGTGCTCGCTTGCCTGAGGTTCCTTGGGCTCCGATTGTTTGGTTCTCCCATTGTATTCCCAAGCATGCTTTTAGTATGTGGCTTATCATGCGTAATAAGCTGTTAACTCAGGATCGTATCTTGCGTTGGGATAGTAACAGAAGACAGAATCAGAATATGATGTGATGCCTTCTTTGTTTTGCTGATGTTGATTCGGTTCACCATTTGTTTTTTCAGTGTCCCTATGCTTCTCAGGTGTGGTCTTTGCTCCATTATAGGATGGTTTTTTCTGTTGCTACTCCGGTTTGGGATGAGATTATCCAGAAGCTATGCAGAGGGACTGGGTCTAAGTCCATTGATTATGTTGTTAATCGGATTGTGGTTGCTGCTGCTGCTTATTATGTGTGGCGGGAGAGGAATAACCGGTTGTTCGGCAATCAGACACGTCCTCATGATGTTCTTGCTTCTGTTATTGCTGATGTGGTCCGTATGCGTCTTGTCAGTTACAGGTTCCGGAAGACCTCTTATGTCATTCAGAGGCTGGCTGAATGGGGGGTGGCTGATGGCTTAGTTTTTGATAATGGTGGTTAAGGCTGTGTAGTCCTGGTTGTTTTTTTTTCCTTGCGTGTTTTCGCTTGTCGTCCTGTTTGGTGTTTTTGGCTGTGTTTTCTTGTTTCCAGTCAGGGGCATGTCCCTGTCTGTGTCTGTATGTATATTTTTCTTTCTTAATGAAATCACCGGGGTTTTTCCCCCTTCCAAAAAAAACCCAATTTAATACACAAGCCTCATCATTTTTCAATTATAGTCGAAACACGATACTTATGATAAATCATCAGTGTCGAATCCAAGTGATTGATTGAATCAAGTATGATAAGTAATAATAAACGATGAATGAACAAAGTTAATAAACACTTTAGATTAGATGATCAAATCGTTGTTACTATTACAACTAGATTTCTGAATAGCACACAGGTTTTGGTTAAGCCACCAAAATCTTTATTTGGTCTCACTCAAGTCACGAATTCCCCCTCTCTCTCTCTCTCTCTCTTGTGTCTATTTCGAATAACCTTAGCTAGTATGATGTGAGTTTGTTTATATACAAACTCATACATTTATTACATGGGCCAAAGCCCTTTGTCAATCTAGCTCAAATCGTTTTTTAGAAGCCCAAACACACAATTAACTAACACCTAATCACTAAACATGGATAACCCAAGCCCAAAGCCATTTAATACACAAGCCTCATCTTTTATCGATTATAGTCGAAACACGATATCAATGATCAATCATTAGTGCGGAATCCAAGTGATTGATTGAATCAAATATGAGAAGCAATAATAAACGATAAATCAACAAAGTTAATAAACACTTACGATTAGATGATCAAATCGTTGATTACTATTACAACTCGATTTTTGTCTAACACAAAGGTTTCGGTTAAGCCAACGAAATCTTTCTCTGGTCTCTCTTAAGTCACGGGTTTCCCAAAAAAACGATGCTCTCTCCTCCTTCTTGGCGACTTTAGTGATCTAGGGTATAACGATTGTGATCGGTCTTCCTTTGGATTTCACCGCTCAATCTGTGATACAATGAACGTTGAGTGATCTCGGTTGGTTTGGTGTTACCGATTTGAGGATTGCGAATTAGGTTTGTGGTGGGTTTTTTTTCGCATCGTTTTTTTGCCCTGTTGTTCGATTTGGTTGCTGGGGTTATACTATCACGATCTATTTGAATTAGATTTCATTGTTTGATTGCTTGATTGTGCTCTTCGTAATCTATTTCGTTCTGTGTGTGGCGCTGATTTTTCAGCCGTCGTCTAGGGTTTCAAGATTCGTTTTTGATTTTATGGGACCCGACAAGAAGGTTACGGATTCTACAAAGGTGTCGGGTGCTTGGGCATCCAAAATCAAGAACATTGAGGGTCCGATGCTTCATGGCAGAAGCTTTCTAAAACAAACACGTAGGTTTGGTTGTCGGCACTCACTCTCTACCAGTGGGTTTGCCATGCACCCCTAGCCAACGCCGAGTTTCTTTCTCAGTATCTGAAGTGGATCTGATTTGTGGTGATGAAACGCAAGGTGTTGCTGTTGATGATAGCAATTCGTGGAAGTAAGGGAAGATCTGGTCTCGAAGGAACAGTCGATTAAAGCCGAGGATTTTACCACGGATGATGGTGTCGTGTTGATTTGGGAGATATCACAACGACTAGGACTGGTTCGTATGCTGCTAAGGTTGTGGGTCAAACCTCACAATCGTTCGAACAATACAACCATACTCGGAAAAGATCTGTAAACTTTAGATTTGTTGAACCTGAGGTGACTCAAGATGGAGTTGATGTGTTTATTCCGAAGGAAACCGTTTGCACTATTCAAGAAAAACTGGGTTTTACACTATTCGGTTATTTTCTGGGTGCCCGTGTTGCTTTTCCTGTGGTTGATTATTATGTGCGTCAAAAGTGGAACAAGTTTTGTCTTCAGAAAACCATGATGAATGCTAATGGGTTTTTCTTTTTTAAGTTTGGGAATCGGGAGGGTATGATGTGTGCTCTTGAGGGTGGCCCTTGGTTGATTTAGAATCGTCCTATTATTATCAACGTTTGGTCCCCAATCTCCCAGCTCAAGAAAGAAGATGTCAAAGATGTGGCGGTTTGGGTAAAGCTTCACAATGTCCCACTTGCTGCCAACACTGATGATGGTCTTAGTATTCTGGCATCGAAACTTGGTAAGCCTAAGTTTCTTGTTTCTTTTATTGCATCTATGTGCTTTGATACTTGGGGTAGAAGCAGTTCTGCTCGAGCCCTTGTTGAAATATCGGCCTCTACTAGTTTTAAGGATACCCTTACTATAGCCATTCCCGATTTAAATGGGGAGGACTTTATTAAGGAAAATGTTCAGGTCGAGTACGAATGGAAACTGCCTAGATGTGCTAATTGCTGTGTGTTTGGCCACGGAGTGGAATCTTGTCATGTTCGAGCTGCCCCTAGCCCAAACACTTCCTAAACAAACAGCTGTCCATGTGAAAAATCAACAGTGAAAGTTTGAATATAGGCCAGTTAAGAAAAATGCCCCGGGTCAACATTCCAAGCCTAAGGGTAATGATGCACATTCGGGTAAGGATCCTTCATCCAAGCCGCCTGTCATTACAAGTAATCAATTCAAAGTGTTTGAAGAAGACACTATGGCAAGGGATAATGATGAGTTTAGTGCTATGGATGGGGATTTCGAAAATATGATTGATGACATGCTTGCTGATTCAAATGAAACGGGGAGGTTTATGGTTGAGTACAAAAGGGGCAAGCACCTCTTTCCAAAAATGTGGTTACCAAT
Organism: Deinandra increscens subsp. villosa; assembly: GCA_039602395.1. Taxonomy (NCBI): domain Eukaryota; kingdom Viridiplantae; phylum Streptophyta; class Magnoliopsida; order Asterales; family Asteraceae; genus Deinandra; species Deinandra increscens. The sequence goes on from JBCNJP010000006.1 coordinate 47,067,403, forward strand.
GCTAATCCATTCTCCTTGGTGCTCTTGGCTTCAGCTTGTTTGGAGCTCTCTTGAGACTTTTGTTTTTGATGATGGAGGTTGACATGCTCTATTGTATTGATGTCTAGTTTCTAATTAATTAGACTAGTGGTATTTTTTTTTTGTTGGTATAGTTTGGTTTGGTTGGTTTCTGTTTACATACTAGGGCATTTCCCATGTATGAACTAGTGTGGAATTACCACACTACTTGTACTTAACTGTTTGGATATTAATAGAATCACCAGGGTAACCCCTTACCCAAAAAAAGAAAAAAGTCACGGGTTCCCTCTCTCTCTCTCTCTCTCTCTCTCTCTTGTGTCTATTTCGGCGAACCTTAGCTAGTAGGATGTGAGTTTTTTTAAATACAAACTCACACATTGATTACATGGGACAAAGCCCTTACTTCCTCTAGTCCAAACCATACTTTACAAGAACAGAAACATAATTAACTAACAACAAATCACTAAACATGGATAACCCAAGCCCAACCCAATTTAATACACAAGCCTCATCATTTTTGGATTATAGTCGAAACATGATATCAATGATCAATCATGAGTCCAGAATCTAAACGATTTATTGAATCAATTATGAGAAGCAATAATAAATGAAGAATCAACAAAGTTAATAAACACTTACGGTTAGATAATCAAATCATTGATTACTATTACAACTCCATTTCTGTCTAGCACAAAGGTTTCGGTTAAGCTACCGAAATCTTTTTATGGTCTCTCTCAATTCACGAATTCCCTATCTCTCTCTTGTGTCTATTTCAGCGAACCTTAGCTAGTAGAATTTGAGTTTGATCAAATACAAACTCACATCATTTATCGATTATAGCCGAAACACGATATCAATGATCAATCATGAGTGCGGAATCCAAGTGATTGATTGAATCAAGTATGAGAAACAATAATAAACGATGAATTAACAAAGTTAATAAACACTTAAGATTAGATGATCAAATCGTTAATTACTATAACACCTCAATTTCTGTCTAGCACACATGTTTCGGTTAAGTCACCGAAATCTTTCTATGGTCTCTCTCAACTCACGAATTCCCTCAGTCTCTTGTGTCTATTTCAGCTAACCCTAGCTAGTGGGATGTGAGCTTCTTTAAATACAAACTCACAGATTTATTACATGGCTCAAAGCCCTTTGCCCCTCTACCCAAACCTTATTTTACAAGCCCAAACACATTTTTAACCAACACCCACTCACTAAAAATGGATAACCCAAGCCCAAACCCATTTAATACACCAGCCTCATCATTCATCGATTATAGTTGAAACATGATATCAACGATCAATCAGGAGTGCAGAATCCAAATGATTGATTGAATCAAATATGAGAAGCAATAAGAAACGATGAATCAACAAAGTTAATAAACACTTACGATTAGATAATCAAACCATTTATTACTATTACAACTCGATTTCTATCTAGCACACAGGTTTCGGTTAAGCCACCAAAATCTTTCTATGGTCTCTTTCAAATCACGAATTCCCCCCTCTCTCTCTCTCTTGTGTCTATTTTCGGCGAACCTTAGCTAGTAGGATGCGAGTTTGTTTAAATTCAAACGCACATCATTTATCGATTATAATCGAAACACGATATCAATGATCAATCATGAGTGTAGAATCCAAATGATTGATTGAATCAAATATGAGAAGCAATAAACAACGATGAATCAACAAGGTTAATAAACACTTATGATTAGATGAATAAATCGTTGATTACTATTACACCTCGATTTCTGTCTAGCACACAGTTTTCGGTTAAGTCACTGAAATCTTTCTATGGTCTCTCTCAAATCATGAATTCTCTCTCTCTCTTGTGTCTATTTCGGCAAACCCTAGCTAGTGGGATGTAAGCTTGTTTAAATACAAACTCACACATTTTTTACATGGGCCAAAGCCAACCCTCTACCCCAAACCTTATTTTACAAGCCCAAACACATAATTAACTATTACCCAATCACTAAACATGATAACCCAAGCCAACCCAAATTAATACACATGCCTCATCATTTTTTGATTATAGTCGAAACATGATAACAATGATCAATAATGAGTGCGGAATCCAAACGATTTATTGAATCAAGTATGAGAAGCAATAATAAACAAGGAATCAACAAAGTTATTAAACACTTACGATTAGATAATCAAATCGTTGATTACCATTACAACTCGATTTTTGTCAAGCACACAGGTTTCGGTTAAGCCACCGAAATCTTTCTATGGTCTCTCTCAAGTCACGAATTCCCTCTCTCTCTCTCTCTCTTGTGTCTTTCGGCGAACCTTAGCTAGTAGGATGTGCGTTTGTTTAAATACAAATTCACATCATTTATCGATTATAGTCGAAACACGATATCAATGATCAATCATGAGTGCGGAATCCAAGTGATTGATTGAATCAAGTATGAGAAGCAATAATAAACGGTGAATCAACAAAGTTAATAAACACTTACGATTAGATGATCAAATCGTTGATTACTATTACACCTCAATTTCTGTCTAGCACACATGTTTCGGTTAAGTCACCGAAATCTTTCTATGGTCTCTTTCAAATCAAGAATTCCCTCAGTGTCTTTTGTCTATTTCGGCTAACACATTATTAACTAACACCCAATCACTAAATATGGATAACCCAAGCCCAAACCCATTTAATACACAAGACTCATAATTTATCAATTATAGTATAAACACGATATTAATGATCAATCATGATTGCGGAATCCAAACGATTTATTGTATCAAGTATGAGAAGCACTAATAAACGAAGAATCAACAAAGTTAATAAACACTTACAATTAGATAATCAAATCTTTGATTACTATTACAACTCGATTTCTGTCTAGCACACAGGTTTCGGTTAAGGCACCGAAATCTTTCTATGGTCTCTCTCAAGTCACAAATTCCCCCCTCTCTCTCTCTCTCTCTTGTTCTATTTCGGCGAACCTTAGCTAGTAGGATGTGAGTTTGTTTAAATACAAACTCACATCATTTATCGATTATAGTCGTCAAGTGATCTATGGATATCAAGTATGAGAAGCAATAATAAACGATGAATCAACAAATTTAATAAACACTTACGATTAGATGATCAAATCGTTGATTACTATTACAATTCGATTTCTGTGTAGCACAAAGGTTTCGGTTAAGCCACCGAAATCTTTCTTTGGTCTCTCTCTAGTCACGAATTCCCTTTCTCTCTCTTGTGTCTATTTCGGTAGACCTTAGCTAGTAGGATGTGAGTTTTTTTAAATACAAACTCACACATTTATTACATGGGCCAATGCTCTTTGTCCCTATAGCTCAACTGTATTTTACAAGCCCAAACACATGATTAACTAACACCCAATCACTAAACATGGATAACCCAAGCCCAAAGCCATTTAATACACAAGCCCCATCATTTATCGATTATAGTCGAAACACGATATCAGTGATCAATCATGAGTGTGGAATCCAAGTGATTGATTGAATCAAGTATGAGTAAGTAATAATAAACGATGAATCAACAAAATTAATAAACACTTAAGATTAGATGTTCAAATCGTTAATTACTGTTACAACTAGATTTCTAAATAGCACACAAGTTTCGGTTAAGCCACCGAAATCTTTCGCTAGTCTCTCTTAAGTCACGAATTCCCTCTCTCTCTCTTTTGTCTATTTCGAAGAACCTTAGCTAGTAGGATGTGAGTTTGTTTAAATACAAACTCACACATTTATTACATGGGCCAAAGCCCTTTGTCATTCCAGCTCAAACCGTATTTTGCAAGCCCAAACACATAATTAACTAACACCCAATCACTAAACATGGATAACCCAAGTCCAAAGCCATTTATTTCACAAACCTCATTATTTATCGATTATAGTCAAAACATGATATCAATGATCAATCATTTGTGCGGAATCCAAGTGATTGATTGAATCAAGTATGAGAAGCAATAATAAACGATGAATCAACAAAGTTAATAAACTTTAACGATTAGATGATCAAATCTTTGATTACTATTACAACTCGATTTCTGTCTAGCACACAGGTTTCGGTTAAGCCAACGAAGTCTTTCGCTGGTCTCTCTCAAGTCACGAGTTCCCTCTCTCTCTCTCTCTCTTTCTCTCTTGTGTCTATTTTGGCGAACCTTAGCTAGTAGTATGTGAGTTTGTTTAAATACAAACTCACACATTGATTTCATGGGGCAAAGCCCTTTCTCCCTCTACCCCAAACCGTATTTTACACGCCCAAACACATAATTAACAAACATCTAATCGTAAGTGTTTATTAACTTTGTTGATTGATCGTTTATTATTGCTTCTCATACTTGATTCAATCAATCATTTGGATTCCGCACTCATGATTGATCATTGATATCGTGTTTAGACTATAATCAAAAAATGATGAGGCTTGTGTGTTAAATTGGGTTGGGCTTTGGTTATCCATGTTTAATGCTAGGGTGTTAGTTAATTATGTGTTTAGGCTTGTAAAATATGGTTTTGGGTAGGGGACAAAGGGCTTTGGCCCATGTAATAAATGTGTGAGTTTGTATTAACAAACTCACATCCTATTAGCTAAGGTTTGTGGAAATATACCCAAAATAGAGAGAGAGAGAGAGAGAGAGAGAGAGAGAGGGAATTCATGACTTGGGAGAGACCAGAGAAAGATTTATGTGGCTTAACCGGAACCTGTGTGCTAGACAGAAATCGAGTTGTAATAGTAATCAACGGTTTGATCATCTAATCGTAAGTGTTTATTAACTTTGTTGATTCATCGTTTATTATTGCTTCTCATACTTGACTCAATCAATCATTTGGATCCGCACTCATGATTAATCATTGATATCGTGTTTCGACTATAATCGAAAAATGATGAGGCTTGTGTAGTAAATTGGTTTGGGCTTCGGTTATCCATGTTCTGTGATTGGTGTTATTTAATTATGTGTTTGTTCTTGTAAAATACGGTTTGGGGTAGGGGGCAAAGGGCTTTGGCCCATGTAATAAATGTGTGAGTTTGTATTTGAGCAAACTCACTACCTAGTAGCTAAGGTTTGCCAAAAAAGACACAAGAGAGTGAGAAGGAATTCGTGATTTGAGAGAGACCATTCAAAGATTTTGGTGTCTTAACCAAAACCGGTGTGCTATATAGAAATCAAGTTGTAATAGTAATCAACGATTTGATCATCTAATCGTAAGTGTTTATTAACTTTGTTAATTCATCATTTATTATTGCTTCTCTTACTTGATTTAATCAATCACTTGGATTCCGCATTCGTGATTAATCATTGATATCATGTTCGCACTAGCTAGGTTTGCCGAAATAGACGCAAGAGAGAGAGGGAATTCATAACTTGAGAAAGACCAGAAAAAGATTTCAATGGCTTAACCGAAACCTGTGTGCTAGACAGAAATCGAGTTGTAATATTAATCAACGATTTGATAATCTAATCGTACGTGTTTATTAAAATTTGTTGATTCATCGTTTACTATTGCTTATCATACTTGATTCAATCAATCACTTGGATTCCGCACTCATGATTAATCATTGATATCGTGTTTCGACTATAATCGATGAGAATTGGGTTATCCATGTTTAGTGATTGGGTGTTAATTAATTATGTGTTTTGGCTAGTAAAATACTGTTTGGGGTAGAGCGGCAAAGGGCTTTGGCCCATGTAATAAATATGTGAGTTTGTATTTAAACAAAATCACATCTTACTAGCTAAGGTTTGTCGAAATAGACACAAAAGAAAGAGAGGGAATTCGTGACTTGAGAGAGACCAGAGAAAGATTTCGGTGGCTTAACCGAAACCTGTGTGCTAGACAAAAATCGAGTTGTAATAGTAATCCACGGTTTGATCATCTAATCGTAGGTGTTTATTAACTTTGTTGATTCATCGTTTATTGTAGCTTCTCATACTTGACTCAATTAATCATTTGGATCCGCACTCATGATTGATCATTGATATCGTGTTTCGACTATAATAAAAAAAAGATGAGGCTTGTGTATTAAATTGGGTTGGGCTTAGGTTATCCATGTTTAAAGATTGGGTGTTAGTTAATTATGTGTTTGGGCTTGTAAAATACAGTTTGTGGTAGAGGGGCAAATGGCTTTGGCCCTTGTAATAAATGTGTGAGTTTGTATTTAAACAAACTCACAACCTAGTAGCTAAGGTTTGCCAAAATAGACACAAGAGAGAGAGGGAATTCGTGATTTGAGAGAGACAATAGAAAGATTTTGGTGACTTAACCGAAATCTGTGTGCTAGATAGAAATCGAGTTGTAATAGTAATCACCGATTTGATCATCTAATCGTAAGTGTTTATTAACTTTGTTAATTCATCGTTTGTTATTGCTTCTCTTACTTGATTCAGTCAATCACTTGTATTCCGCATTCGTGATTGATCAGTGATATCATGTTTCGACTATCATCGATGAGAATTGGGTTATCTATGTTTAGTGATTGGGTGTTAATTAATTATGTGTTTTGGCTAGTAAAATACGGTTTGGGGTAGAGGGGCAAAGGGCTTTGGCCCATGTAATAAATGTGTGAGTTTGTATTTAAATAAACTCACATCTTACTAGCTAAGGTTTGCCCAAAATAGACACAAAAGAGAGAGAGGGAATTCGTGACTTGACAGAGACCAGAGAAAGATTTCGGCGGCTTAACCGAAACCTGTGTGCTAGACAGAAATCGAGTTGTAATAGGTAATCAACGGTTTGATCATCTAATCGTAAGTGTTGTTTGATCCTTCCCGAATCCGTTGTTGTTTGATCTTGGTACCTACCGGTCCTGTCATCGTTATCTCCATTCAATCTGTTGGTACGAGTTGTGTTAGCGGCCGTCGGATTAGGGATTATATTTGTATAAACGTTGTTTCCGATTAGGACATGTAACTCCCTGTGATCGACGTTTGTGTGGATGTTTATACGTTACGAGTACCGTTAGCGACTAGAGTGATTAGACATTGGATTTTCGTTTCTTTGTTTATTACCGATTTCGATTTTTTAAGGTTTCCTAGTTGCTACGTTGAAGGAATTTACGTGATTAGGGTTTAAGTTTGGATAGTTTGTTGTCCCTTCAATCCGGATTAAGCTAATCCTTCTGCTTAGCTTCCAAGGTGGCCGATAATTTTGATTTGTGGTGTTTTCTTTTATTAGGGTTTTCTCGCCATGAAGCAAGTCCCTCACAACAAACCTGTCTCTCGCTTGGCGGAGAAGATAACTAATATTGATGGAAAAATTGATTTTCTCATCCCTTTACTAGCACCAAGACGTGGCAATTTTATTCCGACGGCGGGAAACTCATCGGCGGCTACGGCTGTCTCTCCGACAGACTAATCGGCGGTTCCGGCTCCATTTTCTGAAGCACCTGTGGAACCCTGTCCTCAGTAACCAACCATTGTTGACCTACCTGAGGTCAATTCGTTTTCTGACCTAGGGTTTACGGGAGAACCAGACCATGATATGCATGGGTAGCCATGCACGACGTAAACATCAATTTCAGCGTTGATCCTATGATATATAATAGCCTTGGGGCTGGGTCTTTTGATGCAGTTGTCTCTAGTAAGTCTACTTTGAAATCCAACCCTAAGAAAATTAGTATTCGTCCATTGCTTAGAGCTAACATTGATGTTGTTTTACCGATGTCTTCGGTTCTTAATGTGCAAGCAATAGTTGCCAACACCCTCTTTGGGTATTTTTTTAGGAGACCGTATCACTTTCCCCGTAGTGGAGTACTATGTTACTTCAAATTGGAAAAAATTTGGTTTACAAAAGGTTATGATGAATGATAATGGGTTCTTTTTTTTCAAATTTGATAACCTTAAAGGTATCATGGATGCTTTGGAGGGGGGTCCATGGACAATTCGCAATAGACCAATGTTCTTAAATGTGTGGTCACTAACAGCGGCAATGAAAAAGGATGATATTAAAACTGTTGCTCTATGGATTAAATTACATAATGTTCCCCTTGTGGCTTATACTGATGATGGTCTTAGTATGTTAGCGACCAAGCTAGGTACTCATAAACAGGTGGACACATATACGGCTGCCATGTGTGCTGATGCATGGGGCCGCAGTAGTTTTGCTCGTGTATTTGTGGAGATTTCGGCTGACCAACCATATCGAGATAAGTTAACTGTGGATATCCCTGATGCGAGTGGTACTTCCTTTGTTAAAGAGGTTATTGATGTTGAGTATGAATGGCAACCCCCTAGATTCAGTCATTGTTGTGTGTTTGGCCATGTTGATAAGGAATGTGCTAAACATAAACCCAAAGCTACGAAGGGGCCGGTTGTTGATGGGGAAGGGTTTGTGGAGGTGGGACGTAAAAATGCTGCAAAGAAACATGGATTTCAAGTGTCAAAGCCTCCCCCTCGGTTTGAATATAGGCAGGTTACAACACCTAAATCGGATCCTATTCCAATGACCCAACGCACTAGTCGTCTATATGGGGAAAAGGGATCGGGTCAAAATACACAAGTGGGCAAGGGAAAAGAAGTTCATACGTCTAACCCTTTTGATGTTCTGTCTAATGAACATGAGTTGGCAACGACTAGTGGAGTTGGTAATTCGGCTAATGGTGATCCAAATCAGGAGGTTGTGGGTAATGAGAGTGAAATGGGTACTTTTATGGCAACGGGTTTAAAAGGGGCAATCACTCCTTCTTTTGAGGTTCTCAATGATTAGTATTACATCCTAGAATATTAGGGGGTTGAACCGCCCTCTCAAGAAAAAAGAGGTTCGTCAGGTCATGGGATTGGACGTCTAATGGGTTGCATTCTCCTAAGGGTACTCGTATTATTATTGGTTGGGATGTTAAAGCCGTTGATGTTGTGGTCATTGATATGACTGATCAGGTTATTCATTTTCGGTTACTTCTCAAACATAATTATATGGTGATTTTTTGCTCTATGGTCTATGCAAGTAACAACTACATTAATAGGCATCATTTGTGGTCTTCGCTTCTTTTCCATAAGCAGGTGGTTAAGGATGAGCCTTAGGTCCTTCTTGGTGAATTTAATACTATCTTAAACATGGAGGATAGATCGATGGGTCCGTCTAAAGTGGATATTGGCATGCTGGATTTCAAGGAGTGTGTTAACACTCTGGAAATTATGGATATTAATGGCACTGGAATGAATTTTACATGGAACCAAAAACCTAAAGGTGGTATAGGGGTGATGAAGAAATTGGATCACATTATGGGGAATATTACCTTCATTGATAAATTCCCTAATTCGTTTGCTTTTTTTCAGCCCTCGTTATCTAAAGGCAAACCGAAGCCGTTCCAATTTTCTAATTTCCTTACTCATAAGAAGGAGTTCTTGGATGGGGTTGATGAAAATGGGAGGTTATATTTGTGGTGTGCACCAATTTAAATTGGTCAAGAAACTGAAGCTCCTTAAGAAGCCGTTGCGGGCACTTCTTCATAAACAAGGTAACCTTCACCAAAAAGTGGCTCATTTGCGTAATGATCTTGATGCAGCTCAACGAGCTATTAATGCTGACCCGGGTGATCTTAATCTTCGTATGATTCATGGCGAATGCTTGTAACGATTCACAGATGCAAGTATTGATGAGGAGCATTTTTTGAAACAAAAATCTAAGGTTCACTGGCTTGCCATGGGGGATTCAAATACCAAATATTTCCATAACTCGTTAAAATGTCAAAATTACCGGAGTCGAATTGATGTTATCAAGGATGGTGATGGGGTGACGCATACGGGTAGCGACTTACATGCTGCCTTTGTTGATCACTTTCGTAATTTTCTTGGTAATGATGTTGATATGGAGTTAGTTCCACCCTTGGAGTTGTTCCATATTAAGTTGGGTAATGATATGGCTATCGCTATGGTTTCCCCGGTGTTGGACGAAGAGATAAAAAAGGCGTAGTTCTCAATGGGGGATGATAAAGCTCCAGGTCTTGATGGGTTTTCGGCTGCGTTTTTAAAAAAAATCTTGGTCGGTTATCCATAAGGATTTTACTGCAGCGGTTCGGGATTTTTTTGTCACGAGTCAATTGCTAAAGGAGCTAAATCATACCACGCTTGCGCTGATCCCTAAGGTAACTACTCCGGCTTCGATCACTGATTTTCGTCCTATTGCTTGTTGTAATATTTTGTATAAGAGCATCAGCAAGATCATTGCTAACCGGATTAAAGTGGGCTTGAATGAGATCGCCAGTCAGAACCAATCGGCATTTGTCCCGGGTCGTCGCATCTCTGATAACATCTTGCTTACCCAAGAGCTCATGCAGAACTGTCACCGTCACTATAGTCTAGCAAGGTGTGCTTTTAAGGTCGACATTCAAAAAGCCTATGACACGGTAAACTGGAATTTTCTGAGAAGAATTTTATAAGGCTTTGGTTTTCATCCTACTATGATCAATTGGATTATGAAGTGTGTTACTACTCCGTTCTTTTCCATTTGTATCAATGGTGACATTCATGGCTATTTTTTTGGTATGAGAGGTCTTCGCCAAGATGACCCTCTCTCACCATACTTGTTTACCCTTCTTATGGAGGTTCTTACTTTGCTTCTTCACAAGCACGTTGCTAATGATGTCTCTTTCAGATTTCATCATAAGTGTGCCAAACAGAAGATTATAAACCTTTGTTCTGCTGATGATTTGTTCCCTTTTGCTCATGGAGATATCTACTCGGCCTCAAGATTGACAAAGGTTTTAAGGGATTTTTCTTTGATGTCGGGCCTTATTCCCTAACAACCATAAGAGTATAACTTTCTTCTGTAATGTGCCAACTGCATCAAAACAGGAGATTTTAGCGTGTTTACCTTTTTTGGAAGGTGGGTTACCGGTTTGATACTTGGGAAAGTTCCCTTAATCTCCTCGAGATTAAGATCTCATGATTGCAAGGTTCTAATTGATCGGTTGGATTCTCGTATTAACAGTTGGACATCCAGGTTTCTATCTTATGCAGGTAGAGTTCAGCTTATTCTTTCTGTGCTTTCATCGATGCATATTTTCTAGGGCCTCCATATTTATTCTTTCAAAATCCACAATTCATGATTTAGAGGAAAAAAATCAGAGGTTTCTTATGGTGTAAGGGCCCTTTGCAAGTTGGTAGGGCGAAGGTGTCTTGGAAGGATGTGTGCCTCCCTAAAGCTGAAGGTGGTCTCGGGATTAGACGAGTTGAAGATTTTAATATTGCTCTAATGTCGACACATATTCGGAGCATTGTTACCAAACATCCATCTCTTTGGGTTGAATGGGTGTATGCTTACAAGTTGAAGGATCGAAATTTTTGGGACATTCGCATAGCGTCTAATTGTGGGTGGAGTTGGAGGAAACTTTTACAGATTCGACCACGTATTCGACCCCATATTCGGTCTATTGTTGGTAATGGTGAATCTACTTCTGCTTGGTTTGATTGATGGGATGAGGTTAGACCGTTAAGTGATAGGATTACATCTCGCATGATGTACATGGAGGGTTTTTCACATTCCACGACTGTTGCTCAACTTGTCACACAACCTGTTCCAGATCATTGGGGTATTACGAGTGTAGTTAATCAGATTAACTTTCATCCAATGTCGATTGATAAACATGTTGGGCGATTTGGAAACGTGCATGGTGAGTTCTCCACAACGCTAGCTTGGGATTCCATCCCGTGGTGACTTGGGCTAATATTGTTTGGTTCCCACAGTGTATCCCAAAACATGCTTTCCACTTGTGGTTGGTTCTAAAAAACAGATTACTTAATCAAGACAGATTTATTCGTTGGGCTCATCAAAAGGGCAACATGAACTTAATGTGTTTCCCTCTATGTGTGGCTGTTATTGATTCTACTAGGCATTTGTTAGTTGATTGCTCATACTCTTCTCAGGTTTGGAGATTGATTCGTGACATGGCTAGTATGCCTCATGTTTCCTCCTCTTGGGATAACATTGTGGACTATTTAGCTTCAATGGCTTCTTCTAAAACTTTCCATGCCATTGTGGGTAAACTCTTGGTTGCGGCTACTGCGTATCATGTCTGGCAGGAACGCAACAACGGGATTTTCAGAGATCATGCTCGCCCTCCTGACGTGTTAGCGACTCAAGTGCTGGATACTGTTCGAATGAAGCTCGCTACATTAAAATTTCATAACTTGGCTCATATAGCTAGCGCTTTGGCGGATTGGGGAGTGGGGGAACACGCTTTGTCTGATGATGGCGGTTGATGATCCAGTTTTTTTTTGGTTTAAAGTCCTAGTTATGGTCTAGGTTGTTTTTGTTTTGGTTTTTTCCCATGTTAGGGTGGTTTGCTTTGTTTACTTTCAGGGGCGTGTCCCTGTCTGAACTAGAGAGTATCTCTGCTCTCTACTTGTACTCATTTTGGTATATATAAAAAAACCCTTACCCAAAAAAAAAACTTTGTTGATTCATCGTTTATTATTGCTTCTCATACTTGACTCAATCAATCATTTGGATTCGCACTCATGATTGATCATTGATATCGTGTTTCGACTATAATCGAAAACTGACGAGGCTTGTGTATTAAATTGGGTTGGGCTTAGGTTATCCATGTTTAATGATTAGGTGTTAGTTAATTATGTGTTTGGGCTTGTAAAATACGGTTTGGGGTAGAGGGGCAAAGGGCTTTGGCCCTTGTAATAAATGTGTGAGTTTGTATTTAAACAAACTCACATCCTACTAGCTAAGGTTCGCCGAAATAGACACAAAAGAGAGGGACGGAATTCGTGACTTGAGAGAGACCCAAGAAAGATTTTGGTGGCTTAACCGAAACCTGTGTGCTAGACAGAAATCGAGTTGTAATAGTAATCAGCGGTTTTATCATCTAAATGTAAGTGTTTATTAAGTTCGTTGATTCATCGTTTATTATTGCTTCTCATAATTGATTCAATCAATCATTTGGTTTCTGCACTCATGCTTGATCATTGATATCGTGTTTCGACTATAATCGATAAATAATGAGGCTTGTGTATTAAATTGGTTCGGGCTTCGGTTATCCATGTTAATGATCGGGTGTTAGTTACTTATGTGTTTGTTCTAGCAAAATACGGTTTGGACTAGAGGAATAAAGGGCTTTGGCCCATGTAATAAATGTGTGAGTTTGTATTTGAACAAACTCACATCCTAGTAGCTAAAGTTTGCCAAAATAGACACAAGAGAGAGGGAGGGAATTCGTGATTTGAGAGAGACCATAGAAAGATTTCAGTGACTTAACCAAAACCTGTGTGCTAGATAGAAATTGAGTTGTAATAGTAATCAATGGTTTGATCATCTTATCGTAAGTGTTTATTAACTTTGTTGATTCATCGTTTATTATTGCTTCTCATACTTGATTCAATCAATCATTTGGATTCCGCACTCATGATTGATCATTGATATCGTGTTTTCGACTATAATCGAAAAATGATGAGGCTTGTGTATTAAATATGGTTGGGCTTTGGTTATCCATGTTTAATGGTTGGGTGTTAGTTATTTATGTGTTTAGGCTTGTAAAATACGGTTTGGGGTTGAGGGGCAAAGGGCTTTGGCCCATATAATAAATGTGTTAGTTTGTATTTAAACAAACTCACATCCTACTAGCTAAGGTTCGCTGAAATAGACACAAAAGAGAGAGATGGAATTCGTGACTTGAGAGAGACCAGAGAAAGATTTCGGTGGCTTAACCAAAACCTGTTTGCTAGACAGAAATCTAGTTGTAATAGTAACCAACGATTTGGTCATCTGATCATAAGTGTTTATTAACTTTGTTGATTAATCGTTTATTATTGCTTCTCATACTTGATTCAATCAATCACTTGGATTCCACACTCGTGATTAATCATTGATATCGTGTTTCCAATATAATCGATAAATGATGAGGCTCGTGTATTAAATTGGGTTCGGCTTCGGTTATCCTTGTTTAATGATTGGGTGCTAGTTAATTATGTGGTTGGGCTTGTAAAATACGGTTTGGGGTAGAGGGGCAAAGGGCTTTCGCTGTTGTAATAAATGTGTGAGTTTGTATTTAAAAAAAATCACATCCTGCTAGCTAAGAGGTTTGCCAAAATAGACACAAGAGAGAGAGGGAATTCGTGACTTGAGAGAGACCAGAGAAAGATTTCGGTGGCTTAACCAAAACTTGTATGCTAGACAGAAATCGAGTTATAATAGTAATCAACGATTGAGTCATCCAATCGTAAGTGTTTATTAACTTTGTTGATTCATCGTTAATTATTGCTTCTCATACTTAATTCAATCAATCACTTGGATTTCGCACTAATGATTTGTCACACCCTGAACTTTCGGGACCGGAGGCGTGTGACGTTATGATACATAGAACGAACTCTATTAGATTAATATACGTTTGAAAAACCAAGTATGTCATCAAAGTTGCAGCGGAAAAATATGTTAAGACGATATTGTTTTACAATACTGAAATAGAAACTGTTTCAGAAATGTTAAGATAGGAAACATGATATAAGTTAAGTCTTGAAATCGTTTCGACCAAGGATTTGAAAGGCAAGTGTTTCATAAGTTATTTCATAATGATGAATGTGACTATGACTCCAAAATGCAGGCCCTAAGTTTGACGTCCCATTTGCATACGGTCTGGCTTTATTACCTGAGAAATACATGAGTTTGAAAGGTCAACATAATGTTGGTGAGTTCACAGGTTTAGGATTCTACAAAATGCATTTGTAAAACATTTGATGATATACAAGATATTATAATGGTTTACTCGTCGTTGCATTGATCTACCTGTTCCTTGATTTCAAACACTAACAGATCTACCCACCTATGGTAACTTCCCCTAAGAAATACCAATGGCAAAGAATAACTGACATGTACCCCCAGACTTGTTACGCGTGTGTCAGAACTGGAGCGACCAGATAGGACAGGGTTGTCAACCCAAATAGATCTATTCACTAGTTATCGTTTCGTTACAGGAACTAATTGAAATCAATTCTTGGTGGGATTTGTAGCAATAGGTTGTATAACAAATTACTATAAAGGGGTATGAAAGTACAGATAATCAATAAGGTGTAATAGTAGAACCATAATATCAAGTATGAGATTTGTTTGATCATGATTTCTCCCCCAAAGTATTTAAAATAGTTTAAAAGAAAGGGGCCATGAAACTCACTTGATTCAGGATAATGATGAAAGCTGTATCGCGCTGGATGTAGCAAGTAAAACTGCGTCCTATTAATAAATAATAAGACAGTTTTAAGGTACTGTTTCTGTTGGATAATGTTCAGTTACCCGAACGATCTGGTCAAGTCTTGACATAATATTCCCATTTGTATTGTTCGGAAAGCCCGTTTGGAATATTTATCGTTCAAATAAATATTTAGGTTAATGAATATTTATAGTCAAATATATATATAACTTGTAGAAATAATTATAAATCATATAATTATTTAAGGTTATGAGAATATGTATTTAGATTAAGTTTTGAACATAGAGACAAATAATAAAGTATTTTATTATTTAAAGTTCACGTTATATATCTTAAGCTTGAGTTCATAATTTTAGACAATAATTATATATAAGTCATAGAAATATTTATGCAAATAAATATATATAACTTATAGAAATGATATATGTTTCAACATTCTCATGATTCTAGAAAAAATATAAGTCTTTACATATATATATATATATATATATATATATATATATATATTTAGAAATTTAGTCGTTTGCTTCGCCGCTATACGATACAATTATCTGACAAATGATCGTTATGATAATTATTATTTAACTCCGTAAATATTATTATGTTTATGTTATCTCAAATAGTTTTTCTAAATTATATTTAGAAAATAATAAAATATTAGAATGAGATATCTATGTGATGTGTTTTTAACACTTTCAGGAAAATATATTTGTAACAATATATAAGTTTCATGTTGAGTAAGTTCAAAATATAACACCGTATATTTTTAGGTCCAACGTCTGGAATTAATATAATATATTTATATATATATAAATATAAATATATATATATATAAGTATTCCGTTAAGTAATATGATATGAAAACTAATATTTACGTCATTAAATATTACCGGGTTGTAATAACTTTAAATAAATATTTTCTTGTTTTTAAAGAAAATGAGATCTAAAATATGAACACTTATTTATTAATTATGAGTCCAAACGCTCGGTATTTAGAAATCTATATGTTTTATAAAAATAAACACATTTTTATAATCAATATACCCAATAATATATTCTTTATATTTTATGTCTAAATGTATATTCGTTTATATATTTTTAGTCCAATGTGTCACTTTGACGGTCCCCGAGTCAGTTTTTATACCACTTGGTCTATAATCTTTTCAGTCCTTACAACGATTGTCAAATATATATTGTGACACAAGTTCTTAAATATTAACGTTAGTTTAATATTTTAGGACGGCTTGTTCATTTATATATATTTAGTGGGTGGAGTGTCCAGACTCGTTTTGGGGTGTATATAAATATCAAAAACGAACAACGAAAATGATTAAATTGAGAAGTTTAGACTTTTACCTCTAGCACTAGGCTAGGTGATGAACCGAAAGAGGCGAGAATATCTCTGTAGACCCGATCGAAAAATATCGAGTTTTTAAAGTTTGACCTGAAAGGTAAAGCGGTCTTTTGTGGGCTAGTTTTCGGTGGTTTACGGTGATCGTTAGGGGCAAACGTTGAGGCCGTTTGGGAGGTGGCCGGGTGGACTAGCCGTTGGTGGTGAAAGGGTGGTACTGCGGTGATCTTACGGTGGAGAAACGGTGGTGTAAAGGTGGTAGTTGAGGCTGCTGTGCACCAAAACAAAACAAAAGAAAATGTAACAGTGGTGCGGCTCGTAGCAGGGTCTGGGACTGTGCTTTATTTTCTGTTTTTTTCTCTCATTATATATATATATATATATATATATATATATATACTATATATATACATGTTTTGGTTCGATAGGAAGGAAGAAAAAGAGACGAGAGGTTCGGTTAATAGAAAAAGAGAAAAGAGTTGGGGTGATCGGTGAAGGCCACGGTGGTGGTGGTTGATGATCGTGGTGATGGTGGTGGTTGACGACGATGATGGTGGCGGTTGATGATGATGATCACGATGGTGGTTATGGCTTCGGTTGGTGGTGGCAGCCGCGGTCGGTGAAGGGTGGCGGTGGTTAGGGGCTGCGACGGCGGGGACTGAGGTGGTGGGTTAGCCGTTCGTCGAGGTGGTGGCGATGGTAGAGTGGAGCAGCGGCGTCGCGTGAGAGGGTGGTGGTGGATGGCGTCGGCCGAGAGAGGGAGGAAGAGGGTGGAGGTGGTGGTGAATGCTTGAGTGGTGTGGTGGGTTTTATGGTGGAGGTGGAGTATGGAGATGGTGAAGGAGGGATGGGTGTTTGTGTGTTGCAGGAGGTTGAGTGAAAGGTTTAATTCATATGTGCTTATTTATTTTAACCATAGTTAGGTTAGAGGCTAACTATAGTTTAGGTGGTGTGGTTAGGAGATTTAGGTGGTGTTAATTCTTATAAAAGTTAACACTTTTTCTAATTATTTTATAAAATCTACTAATATAAATGTAGTGTCATCATAAAATAATTAATTTAAAGTTGGTGGAGACTTTAAATAGGCCGAAAATGTGGAGAACGGGTGTCGGGCCGGTACTGTTCGTGTCAGGCCGGTATGCGAGGCTTTCTCCGATTTTCACGCGGTTCGTTTCTTTATTCACTAAAATTAGCCGGGAATATTATTTTTAAGCTCGAAAGTGTCGGGAGACCCGTTGGGCTATATATTTGGGCTCGGTTCGTTTATTTCGCGGTGTTGGGCCGGACTGGGCCCAATTCGTCATACGGACGAATCACACCGAATCGTATTGGCGTTTTAATCGGGACGGGTTTCTAAATTAATTACGAGACTCATATATTGATAAAAATTTATGGTTTTAGTCGTAACTTTAATTATTTAGAAGTTTTGTCTTTTATTTATTTTATTTGCCCGCGTACCGCGTTCAGAAAATAAATAATTTGTTTAAATTGTTTTAAGCTCGAATATTTTACGTAGTAAAAACTAACTAAAGTTTTAAATAAAATATTCGCTTAAAGTGTTCGTCGGGTGTCGGTATGATGTCCTACTACACCGTTTTAAGAAAAATATAAAAGTCATTTATATTTTATTATTAAGATTCCACCAAATCGCATGGTTGAATTTCCTTTTAGTTACGGTTATGTTTATCCATTACAAACGTGGGAATTATCAAGGTTGGACGTTTACGTGCATAGCGTTTACTAATAATACTATTAAATTAAGTTATGCATATGTATATACGTATATATATACGGTTCAAGTATAGGTTTGACCTTAGATTTTTGACGGGTTGTCACATGATTGATCACTGATATCGTGTTTCCACTATAATCAATAATGATGAGGCTCGTGTATGAAATCGGTTTGGGCTTCGGTTATCCATGTTTAATGATTGGGTGTTAGTTGAATATGTGTTTGTTCTTGTAAAATATGGTTTGAACTATAGGAAGAAAGGGTTTTCACCCATGTAATAAATGTGTGAGTTTGTATTTAAATAAATTCACATCCTACTAGCTAAGGTTTGCCGAAATTGACACAAGAGAGAGAGGGAATTCGTGATTTGAGAGAGACCACAGAAAGATTTCGGTGACTTAATCGAAACCTGTGTGCTAGACAGAAATCGAGTTGTAATAATAATCAACGATTTGATCATCTAATCATAAGTGTTTATTAACTTTGTTAATTCATCATTTATTATCGCTTCTCCTACTTGATTCAATCAATCACTTGGATTCCGCATTCGTGATTGATCATTGATATCGTGTTTGGACTATAATCGAAAAATGATGTGGCTAATGTATTAAATCGGTTTGGGCTTCTGTTATCCATGTTTAATGATTGGGTGTTAGTTAATTATGTGTTTGTTCTTGTAAAATACGGTTTGGACTAGGGAAAGAAAGGGCTTTGGCTAATGTAATAAATGTGTGAGTTTGTATTTGAACAAACTCACATCCTAGTAGCTAAGGTTTGCTGAAATAGACACAAGAGAGAGAGGGAATTCGTGATTTGAGAGAGACCATAGAAAATTTTCGGTGACTTAACCGAAACCTATGTGCTAGATAGAAATCGAGTTGTAATAGTAATCAACGATTTGATCATCTAATCGTAAGTGTTTATTAACTTTGTTATTTCATCGTTTATTATTGCTTCTCTTACTTGATTCAATCAATCACTTGGATTCCACATTCGTGATTGATCATTGATATTATGTTTGGACTATAATCGAAAAATGATGAGGCTTGTGTATTAAATCGGTTTGGGCTTTGGTTATCCATGTTTAATGATTAGGTGTTAGTTAATTATGTGTTTATTCCGGTAAATAAGGTTTGGGGTAAGGGGACAAGGCTTGGCCCATGTAATAAATATATGAGTTTGTATTTAAACAAACTCACATCGCACTAACTAGGTTTGCCAAAATAGATGCAAGAAAGAGAAGGAATTCATGACTTGAGAAGACCAGAGAAAGATTTCAGTGGCTTAACCAAAACCTGTGTGCTAGACAGAAATCGAGTTGTAATAGTAATCAACGATTCGATAATCTAATCGTAAGTGTTTATTAAATTTGTTATTCATCGTTTATTATTGCTTCTCATACTTGATTCAATCAATCACTTGGATTCCGCACTCATTATTGATCATTGATATCGTGTTTCCACTATAATCGATAAATGATGAGGCTCGTGTATTAAATCGGTTTGGGCTTCGGTTATCCATATTTAATGATTGGGTGTGAGTTGATTATGTGTTTGTTCTTGTAAAATACGGTATGGACTATAGGAAGAAAGGGCTTTCACCCATGTAATAAATGTGTGAGTTTGTATTTAAACAAATTCACATCCTAGAAGCTAAGGTTTGCCGAAATTGACACAAGAGAGAGAGGGAATTCGTGATTTGAGAGAGACAACAAAAAGATTTCGGCGACTTAATCGAAACCTGTATGCTAGACAGAAATCGAGTTGTAATAATAATCAACGATTTGATCATCTAATAGTAAGCGTTTATTAACTTTGTTAATTCATTGTTTATTATTGCTTCTCCTACTTGATTCAACCAATCATTTGGATTCCGCATTCGTGACTAATCATTGATATTGTGTTTGGACTATAATAAATAAAATGATGTGGCTTGTGTATTAAATCGGTTTGGGCTTCTGTTATCCATGTTTAATGATTGGGTGTTAGTTAATTATGTGTTTATTCTTGTAAAATACGGTTTGGACTAGAGGAAGAAAGGGCTTTGGCCCATGTAATAAATGTGTGAGTTTGTATTTGAAGAAACTCACATCCTAGTAGCTAAGGTTTGCCGAAATAGACACAAGAGAGAGAGAGAGAGAGAGAGAGAGAGCGGGGGAATTCGTGATTTGAGAGAGACCATAGAAAGATTTTGGTGACTTAACCGAAACCTGTGTGCTAGATAGAAATCGAGTTGTAATAGTAATCAACGATTTTATCATTTAATCGTAAGTGTTTAGTAACTTTGTTGATTCATCGTTTATTATTGCTTCTCATACTTGATACAATCAATCACTTGGATTCCACACTCATGATTGATCATTGATATCGTGTTTCCACTATAACCGATAAATGATGAGGCTCGTGTATTAAATCGGTTTGGGCTTTGGTTATCCATTCATAATGATTGAGTGTTAGTTGATTATGTGTTTGTTCTTGTAAAATACGGTTTGGACTATAGGAAGAAAGGGCTTTCGCCCATGTAATAAATGTGTGAGTTTGTATTTAAACAAATTCACATCCTACTAGTTAAATTTTGCCGAAATTGACACAAGAGAGAGAGGGAATTCGTGATTTGAGAAAGACAACAGAAAGATTTTGGTGACTTAACCGAAACTTGTATGCTAGATAGAAATCGAGTTGTAATAATAATCAACGATTTAATCATCTAATCGTAAGTGTTTATTAACTTTGTTATTTCATCGTTTATTATTGCTTCTCCTACTTGATTCAATCAATCACTTGGATTCCGCATTCGTGATTGATCATTGATATCGTGTTTGGACTATAATCGAAAAATGATGTGGCTTGTGTATTAAATCGGTTTGGGCTTCTGTTATCCATGTTCAATGATTGGGTGTTAGTTAATTATGTGTATGTTCTTGTAAAATACGGTTTGGACTAGAGGAAGAAAGGGCTTTGGCCCATGTAATAAATGTGTGAGTTTGTATTTGAACAAACTCACATCCTAGTAGCTAAGGTTTGCCGAAATAGACACAAGAGAGAGAGAGAGGGAATTTGTGATTTGAGAGAGACCATAGAAAGATTTTGGTGACTTAACCGAAACCTGTATGCTAAATAGAAATCGAGTTGTAATAGTAATTAACGATTTGATCATCTAATCGTAAGTGTTTATTAACTTTGTTATTTCATCGTTTATTATTGCTTCTCTTACTTGATTCAATCAATCACTTGGATTTCACATTCGTGATTAATCATTGATATCATGTTTGGACAGTAATCGAAAAATGATGAGGCTTGTGTATTAAATCGGTTTGGGCTTTGGTTATCCATGTTTAGTGATTGGGTGTTAGTTAATTATGTGTTTGTTCTGGTAAATACCGTTTGGGTAGGGGGGCTGTGACAACTGCAACTACCCAGGTTAACTCCGTTAACTTTTCCGTTAGTTCCGTTAGATCCGTTAGCAAACCCGAGACCCGTTATTTGATTAATTGTATATTGTTCATGTCTATGTGCTAATTGAGGCTAGTAACTCGTTTCGTAAATTCGTTTCGTAAATTCGTTTCGTAACTTTATGAGTTATTTGAAAATTTCACGTTTTCGGGTAAGACCGGACTTCGCGCGAAATTTAAATTTTTATGTGTAAACGTTAATTTTATGTACCTCGGCTAAATCTTACATGTTAAATAAGTTAAAAACACATAGAAACATTTTTAGAATTTTTACTTTACAACTTTTAGTTAAAAACCCACTTAAATGAGTGGTTATGCTTTATATGTTTAAAATGAAAGTTGAGGGGCCATTATGTAAATTACACTTAAGACAAATCTGCCCAAACACTCCCCCCTCTCCCTCATTCCACGCTTTCTCATCCCTCTCCCCTTCTTCCTTACGGCTTCATACACACACACACACACTTGCAAATTTTCGAAATCAAGCATCAAGCAAGCAAGATTTGGGGTTCATAAGCTCATTCAAGCTTCAAGAAAGCTAGGGGAAGCTCTATTTCTGCATCACCATCATCATCCGCCGCTTTTCTTCTTCACCCTCGTAAGCCCTAGATTCTCAAACTCGAAATTGTAGGTTGCATGCGTGTTCTTAAGTGTTTATGTGCTAAATGGAGTGTTATGATGCTTATGAACCATGATTTAGGTTAAGTTATGTTAACTCATGATTTGGGACAGATTTTGAATGATTTTAGAGCTGGAAATTTGAGCTCAAATCTGCCATGTATGTTCTTGTATGAATATTGGGTGTTTGGACATGAAATTTGGGCATATGTGCTTGTATACTAGTTTTTATGTTGGGTTTTTGCTATGAACTTGATATGAACATGTTTAGAACTGAAAATCCATGTTAAAGTGTTTAAAATGATTTTGGTAGAAGTTGGATGACCAAATTGTTGCTCAAAACGAGAAAACCGAAATTTTTACAAACTACTAAAAGTGGACAGATTCGGCCAGATTTTTAGGCCATTTTGCAGAGGTCATAACTTGCTCAATTTTGCTCGGAATCAGTTGATTTTTTTCCATGGTAAAGTATTATGTCTTAGCTTCGATTCGGCTACTCGTAAACTTTCTAAAACGTCCGTTTGGTCATCCATGCAAGTTAGGCGTGCAAAGCTGTATTTTTCTGTGAAAAGTGGACTTTACATTTTAGACAGAGCATTCTAATCTTGTTTTATTGATGAGTTTCGTAAATTGTAAATGAGGTTTATATATTAAAAGTAGGATCTGGAAAGTTTGGTTCATGAATTCAAAGTTTGGAGTGAGTTATGCAAGTTTTCGTTTTACTTTGACTAGTTTGCTAAATGCTGAAAATGCTAACTTCCGACGTGCATAACTTTCTCATTTATTAGCATTTTTACTCGATTCCTTTTGCAACATTTCCTAAATGACGTGTAGTATATGCCTGTAAAATTTAAGGAGTTAACTCCAAGTAATGTGGATTTTAGCTATGTCACTAGATAGATGCTTGAAGTTTGACTTTCTGGGTCAACTTTGACTTAAATTGCAATTTCTTGATTTTCTCCCAAATTGGGACTTGTATGTGCATTATGTGACTTGTATGATCGAATGAAACATGTTTAGATGCTTATATGCTATTTTCATCTTATAGACAACCTCTAATTCGGTTAGACCATATTTACCCAAAATAGGTCATTCATAGCCAATCTTTACAGTCAAGTGTCGCGTACCAGTGCACCCTAAGGTGAGTTTCACTTACTATTTTGGTTGCATCCGGTAAAGGATGACAACAACACGGTAAAGGTATTTCTTTACTTAAGTAATTATCCACCATATATCACATGTTTCACTGAATTGCTTTTAATATCAAAAGTCCTTACTTTATCGGGCCATTAATATAGAATAGCGAGGTAATGTTGAGTAGTACTACTGGGGATTGACACCCCCGCTCCGCGGTGCACAGGATGCACCCTCCCGACTGGCGGTCGGACTGAGACCAATATTAGCCTAGGACTACCGTGATCGGGAAAGACACGGGGAAGGCAAATCGCACAGGCAAAACCTGTGACGCATAGGTCAGCTTTGGTTTCGATCGTTCAGGTGAACATAAGCAAAGGCTAGCTACCTATTGATACGGATAATACTTGCAAATTTTATAAATTACTTACGAATTTATCTTTTTACTATTCGTATGCATGTTTGTCTACATGGTGTAGTGTAGACTGTATTCGTGAACTCACCAGCCTTGGCTGATACTTGATTGTTGAATGCTTTTCAGGTTTCTTGGAGGATCATGGATGGCACGGGCGTGGGCAATGCTTGTTCTTTACGAAACCCCTTTGAAAATTGTATTTCAGATACATTAGTAATTTCTTTTACTAAACAATAATCTTGTAAACTTTTAACGCTTCCGCTGATTTTTGTGAAATGTAAACTCTGATTTATTAATTGTAATTCATGACCGGTTTACCCCCTTTAACTATGGCTTGGTTATAACTATTGACATGAATCCTGGTCTGGATCACACCCCCACACGGTTATACTCCGTTTGTTGAAATTGGGGGTGTTACAGGGACAAAGAAATTGGCCCATGTAATAAATGTATGAGTTTGTATTTAAACAAACTCACATCGCACTAGCTAGGTTTGCCAAAATAGACGCAAGAGAGAAAAGGAATTCATGACTTGAGAAGACCAGAGAAAGATTTTAGTGGCTTAACCGAAACCTGTGTGCTAGACAGAAATCGAGTTGTAATAGTAATCAACGATTCGATAATCTAATCGTAAGTGTTTATTAACTTTGTTGATTCATCGTTTATTATTGCTTCTCACACTTGATTCAATCAATCACTTGGATTCCGCACTCATGATTGATCATTTATATCGTGTTTCCACTATAATCGATAAATGATGAGGCTCGTGTATTAAATCAGTTTGGGCTTCAGTTATCCATATATAATGATTGGGTGTTAGTTGATTATGTGTTTGTTCTTGTAAAATATGGTTTGGACTATAGGAAGAAAGGGTTTTCGTCCATGTAATAAATATGTGAGTTTGTATTTAAACAAATTCACATCCTACTAGCTAAGGTTTGCCGAAATAGACACAAGAGAAAGAGAGAATTCGTGATTTGAGAGAGACCACAGAAAGATTTCGGTGACTTAAACGAAACCTGTATGCTAGACAGAAATCGAGTTGTAATAATAATCAACGATTTGATCATCTAATCGTAAGTGTTTATTAACTTTGTTAATTCATCGTTTATTATTGCTTCTCCTACTTGATTCAATCAATCACTTGGATTCCGCATTCGTGATTTATCATTGATATCGTGTTTGGACTATAATCGAAAAATGATGTGGCTTATGTATTAAATCGGTTTGGGCTTCTGTTATCCATGTTTAATGATTGGGTGTTAGTTAATTATGTGTATGTTCTTGTAAAATACGGTTTGGACTAGAGGAAAAAAGGGCTTTGGCCCATGTAATAAATGTGTGAGTTTGTATTTGAACAAACTCACATCCTAGTAGCTAAGGTTTGTCGAAATAGACACAAGAGAGAGAGGGAATTCGTGATTTGAGAGAGACCATAGAAAGATTTTGGTGACTTAACCGAAACCTGTGTGCTAGACAGAAATCGAGTTGTAATAATAATCAATGATTTGATAATCTAATCGTAAGTGTTTATTAACTTTATTGATTCATCGTTTATTATTGCTTCTCATACTTGATACAATCAATCACTTGGATTCCACACTCATGATTGATCATTGATATCATGTTTCCACTATAATCGATAAATGATGAGGCTCGTGTATTAAATCGGTTTGGGATTCGGTTATCCATGTTTAATGATTGGGTGTTAGTTGATTATGTGTTTGTTCTTGTAAAATACGGTTTGGACTATAGGAAGAAAGGGCTTTCGCCCATGTAATAAATGTGTGAGTTTGTATTTAAACAAATTCACATCCTACTAGTTAAGGTTTGCCGAAATTAACACAAGAGAGAGAGGGAATTCGTGATTTGAGAAAGACAACAGAAAGATTTTGGTGACTTAACCGAAACCTGTATGCTAGACAGAAATCGAGTTGTAATAATAATCAACGATTTAATCATCTAATCGTAAGTGTTTATTAACTTTGTTATTTCATCGTTTATTATTGCTTCTCCTACTTGATTCAATCAATCACTTGGATTCCGCATTCGTGATTGATCATTGATATCGTGTTTGGACTATAATCGAAAAATGATGTGGCTTGTGTATTAAATCGGTTTGGGCTTTGGTTATCCATGTTTAGTGATTGGGTGTTAGTTAATTATGTGTTTGTTCTGGTAAATACCGTTTGGGTAGGGGGACAAAGACATTGGCCCATGTAATAAATGTATGAGTTTGTATTTAAACAAACTCACATCGCACTAGCTAGGTTTGCCAAAATAGACGCAAGAGAGAGAAAGAATTCATGACTTGAGAAGACCAGAGAAAGATTTTAGTGGCTTAACCGAAACCTGTGTGCTAGACAGAAATCGAGTTGTAATAGTAATCAACGATTCTATAATCTAATCGTAAGTGTTTATTAACTTTGTAGATTCATCGTTTATTATTGCTTCTCACACTTGATTCAATCAATCACTTGGATTCCGCACTCATGATTGATCATTGATATCGTGTTTCCACTATAATCGATAAATGATGAGGCTCGTGTATTAAATCAGTTTGGGCTTCGGTTATCCATATTTAATGATTGGGTGTTAGTTGATTATGTGTTTGTTCTTGTAAAATATGGTTTGGACTATAGGAAGAAAGGGTTTTCGTCCATGTAATAAATATGTGATTTTGTATTTAAACAAATTCACATCCTACTAGCTAAGGTTTGCCAAAATAGACACAATAGAGAGAGAGAATTCGTGATTTGAGAGAGACCACAGAAAGATTTCGGTGACTTAAACGAAACCTGTGTGCTAGATAGAAATCGAGTTGTAATAATAATCAACGATTGGATCATCTAAGTCGTAAGTGTTTATTAACTTTGTTAATTCATCGTTTATTATTGCTTCTCCTACTTGATTCAATCAATCACTTGGATTCCGCATTCGTGATTTATCATTGATATCGTGTTTGGACTATAATCGAAAAATGATGTGGCTTGTGTATTAAATCGGTTTGGGCTTCTGTTATCCATGTTTAATGATTGGGTGTTAGTTAATTATGTGTATGTTCTTGTAAAATACGGTTTGGACTAGAGGAAGAAAGGGCTTTGGCCCATGTAATAAATGTGTGAGTTTGTATTTGAACAAACTCACATCCTAGTAGCTAAGGTTTGTCGAAATAGACACAAGAGAGAGAGGGAATTCGTGATTTGAGAGAGACCATAGAAAGATTTCGGTGACTTAACCGAAACCTGTGTGCTAGACAGAAATCGAGTTGTAATAATAATCAATGATTTGATAATCTAATCGTAAGTGTTTATTAACTTTGTTGATTCATCGTTTATTATTGCTTCTCATACTTGATACAATCAATCACTTGGATTCCACACTAATGATTGATCATTGATATCGTGTTTCCACTATAATCGATAAATGATGAGGCTCGTGTATTAAATCGGTTTGGGCTTCGGTTATCCATGTTTAATGATTGGGTGTTAGTTGATTATGTGTTTGTTCTTGTAAAATACGGTTTGGACTATAGGAAGAAAGGGCTTTCGCCCATGTAATAAATGTGTGAGTTTGTATTTAAACAAATTCACATCCTACTAGTTAAGGTTTGCCGAAATTAACACAAGAGAGAGAAGGAATTCGTGATTTGAGAAAGACAACAGAAAGATTTTGGTCACATAACCGAAACCTGTATGCTAGACAGAAATCGAGTTGTAATAATAATCAACGATTTAATCATCTAATCGTAAGTGTTTATTAACTTTGTTATTTCATCGTTTATTATTGCTTCTCCTACTTGATTCAATCAATCACTTGGATTCCGCATTCTGTGATTGATCATTGATATCGTGTTTGGACTATAATCGAAAAATGATGTGGCTTGTGTATTAAATCGGTTTGGGCTTTGGTTATCCATGTTTAGTGATTGGGTGTTAGTTAATTATGTGCTTGTTCTGGTAAATACCGTTTGGGTAGGGGAACAAAGACATTGGCCCATGTAATAAATGTATGAGTTTGTATTTAAACAAACTCACATCGCACTAGCTAGGTTTGCCAAAATAGACGCAAGAGAGAGAAGAATTCATGACTTGAGAAGACCAGAGAAAGATTTTAGTGGCTTAACCGAAACCTGTGTGCTAGACAGAAATCGAGTTGTAATAGTAATCAACGATTCGATAATCTAATCGTAAGTGTTTATTAACTTTGTTGAATCATCGTTTAATATTGCTTCTCACACTTAATTCAATCAATCACTTGGATTCCGCACTCATGATTGATCATTGATATCGTGTTTCCACTATAATCAATAAATGATGAGGCTCGTGTATTAAATCGGTTTGGGCTTCGGTTATCCATATTTAATGATTGGGTGTTAGTTGATTATTTGTTTGTTCTTGTAAAATATGGTTTGGACTATAGGAAGAAAGGGTTTTCGTCCATGTATTAAATATGTGAGTTTGTATTTAAACAAATTCACATCCTACTAGCTAAGGTTTGCCGAAATAGACACAAAAGAGAGAGAGAATTCGTGATTTGAGAGAGACCACAGAAAGATTTCGGTGACTTAAACGAAACCTGTGTGCTAGATAGAAATCGAGTTGTAATAATAATCAACAATTTGATCATCTAAGCGTAAGTGTTTATTAAATTTGTTAATTCATCGTTTATTATTGCTTCTCCTACTTGATTCAATCAATCACTTGGATTCCGCATTCGTGATTTATCATTGATATCGTGTTTGGACTATAATCGAAAAATGATGTGGCTTGTGTATTAAATCGGTTTGGGCTTCTGTTATCCATGATTAATGATTGGGTGTTAGTTAATTATGTGTATGTTCTTGTAAAATACGGTTTGGACTAGAGGAAGAAAGGACTTTGGCCCATGTAATAAGTGTGTGAGTTTGTATTTGAACAAACTCACATCCTAGTAGCTAAGGTTTGTCGAAATAGACACAAGAGAGAGAGGGAATTCGTGATTTGAGAGAGACCATAGAAAGATTTCGGTGACTTAACCGAAACCTGTGTGCTAGACAGAAATCGAGTTGTAATAATAATCAATGATTTGATAATCTAATCGTAAGTGTTTATTAACTTTGTTGATTCATCGTTTATTATTGCTTCTCATACTTGATACAATCAATCACTTGGATTCCACACTCATGATTGATCATTGATATCGTGTTTCCACTATAATCGATAAATGATGAGGCTCGTGTATTAAATCGGTTTGGGCTTCGGTTATCCATGTTTAATGATTGGGTGTTAGTTGATTATGTGTTTGTTCTTGTAAAATACGGTTTGGACTATAGGAAGAAAGGGCTTTCGCCCATGTAATAAATGTGTGAGTTTGTATTTAAACAAATTCACATCCTACTAGTTAAGGTTTGCCAAAATTAACACAAGAGATAGAGGGAATTCGTGATTTGAGAAAGACAACAGAAAGATTTTGGTGACTTAACCGAAACCTGTATGCTAGACAGAAATCGAGTTGTAATAATAATCAACGATTTAATCATCTAATCGTAAGTGTTTATTAACTTTGTTATTTCATCGTTTATTATTGCTTCTCCTACTTGATTCAATCAATCACTTGGATTCCGCATCTGTGATTGATCATTGATATCGTGTTTGGACTATAATCGAAAAATGATGTGGCTTGTGTATTAAATCGGTTTGGGCTTTGGTTATCCATGTTTAGTGATTGGGTGTTAGTTAATTATGTGCTTGTTCTGGTAAATACCGTTTGGGTAGGGGAACAAACACATTGGCCCATGTAATAAATGTATGAGTTTGTATTTAAACAAACTCACATCGCACTAGCTAGGTTTGCCAAAATAGACGCAAGAGAGAGGAATTCATGACTTGAGAAGACCAGAGAAAGATTTTAGTGGCTTAACCGAAACCTGTGTGCTAGACAGAAATCGAGTTGTAATAGTAATCAACGATTCGATAATCTAATCGTAAGTGTTTATTAACTTTGTTGATTCATCGTTTATTATTGCTTCTCACACTTGATTCAATCAATCACTTGGATTCCGCACTCATGATTGATCATTGATATCGTGTTTCCACTATAATCGATAAATGATGAGGCTCGTGTATTAAATCGGTTTGGGCTTCGGTTATCCATATTTAATGATTGGGTGTTAGTTGATTATGTGTTTGTTCTTGTAAAATATGGTTTGGACTATAGGAAGAAAGGGTTTTCGTCCATGTAATAAATATGTGAGTTTGTATTTAAACAAATTCACATCCTACTAGCTAAGGTTTGCCGAAATAGACACAAGAGAGAGAAGAGAATTCGTGATTTGAGAGAGACCACAGAAAGATTTCGGTGACTTAAACGAAACCTGTGTGCTAGATAGAAATCGAGTTGTAATAATAATCAACAATTTGATCATCTAATCGTAAGTGTTTATTAAATTTGTTAATTCATCGTTTATTATTGCTTCTCCTACTTGATTCAATCAATCTCTTGGATTCCGCATTCGTGATTTATCATTGATATCGTGTTTGGACTATAATCGAAAAATGATGTGGCTTGTGTATTAAATCGGTTTGGGCTTCTGTTATCCATGTTTAATGATTGGGTGTTAGTTAATTATGTGTATGTTCTTGTAAAATACGGTTTGGACTAGAGGAAGAAAGGACTTTGGCCCATGTAATAAATGTGTGAGTTTGTATTTGAACAAACTCACATCCTAGTAGCTAAGGTTTGCCGAAATAGACACA
>JBCNJP010000006.1:47098493-47124520 GCA_039602395.1 Deinandra increscens subsp. villosa
CTCATGTACCACTTAGGATCTGTGAGTTGAGTATCACCAACCACTGTCCATCATGTGGGTGACCAACATGTTTGTCTACAAGAGTGCAACGATTCAAAGGGTGCAATCTGAATGTTAGTGTGTTGATTATTGTTGTGACAAACTCTGCCAAGTGTTAGAAACGTTCTCAGGTGTTGCCAATACCCATCGAACATGCCCTAGGCAAGTTTTCTAATGATATGCGTGGGTTCATTCATTCCACTCAAAGGTTTAAAGAGGATACTTAGCGCTCATGTCTAGGCGTGTTCCCAACGCCTTTTGTAATGTAAGTAGAATATCGTGACCTGACATGATAGAAGTGGCATCTCTTGTCGTGAGAAGATCTCTCACCTGCCTAGCTGAGATAACTTCTTCATTCTGCCAGTTCTTTTGATGGTTTGAAAGTGTGTAGATTTAATCAGTTAGCCAACAATCATCCAGATCGTATCATATTCGCCTGGTGTTTGGGGTAGTTTGGTGCAAGGGTCCATAGATGTTTGTCTCCACTTCACCTAAGGATGTTTTCGGTTGTAGTAGTTCATATAAGTGTTTGTACCGCTTGTTCGTATGAGAATGAATAGATTATCGAAAACTATGAGCTTCACCTATTATTCTCTTTATGAGATTCCAGCTTAACCTCAAAGAGTTTGTCGTTACCTCGTAAGGATTCTATCCAAACGTTAAAGTCTCATAGCGCCTCGAATGGAGCTTCTTAAGTTTACTCTAATGGTCCGGTATGTATAGTGAGTTGGAATGTCCGGGCTTGATTAAGTTCATGGGTTTCCTTTCTGCTTAGGGAACCAGCTATGGTGCTAGACTTGCTTGAATGATATCTAGGGCTAGTTCTTGGCCTGAATCCTAGTCCCACTTCTAAAGAACCATTAGTGTTTATATATAGGGTGTACCGCAGCTAACCCACCACACCTTTGATATTCTAGAAGCGTACTAGTCGCCTACCAGAAATGTCTTCCCTCTAGTTGGTAAGTAGGCGAGTTTAGAGATATGATAAAGGCTCATAATGACAGCGAGGACGTAGGGTTCCGTCCCATTCCGTTGTGCTTGCGAATACTTGTTTACGTAATCTCCAATAAACTCCTCTAATCTATGAAAGTAGTGCACCTGATGCCATACAAGTAATGTTCCCAATCTTTCGAATGTAAGTGCCACTACCTCAAGATTCTATATCATAGGTAGTGTAGTCCCACTCGTGGATCTTTAACTAGCGTGAAGCGTAAACCATATACTCCTTGGTGAATCATCTGTGGTAACCAGCTAATTCCAAAGCTTCCGCACCCTTGTTAGAATCATGGGTGCCTCTCTGTCCTTGATAGCACCGGCCCTTTCTGGGTTGACGTATGATCCATTCTTTTTAACCACATACACTGGAAATTTGGCCTTCTGAATCCAGAAGTCGCGTTTTGAGGACCTAGTGTATAACTTCTCTTGTCTCAATGGCTGCAGGATCAATCAAAACTGTTTCTCACATTCTTCCCTGTCTCTGATGTAGGTTCATATATCATTTATGCAGGCGATGACAATTTGTTAAGGTACGGTTTGCACATTGTACATACAGAGTCCGTATGGCAGGTACATTGGTCTTTTCAAAGGCATGCCCTAAAATTCAAAGTGTCCGATCTCTATGTGGAACGCCGCTTTAGAAATATCCTTCTCCGTTATCTTTAGCTGGAAATGGTCTAATCTCAATTTAAGCTTTGAACAAGAGTTCAACTCCTCGTACTGACCGAAACAGTCACTGGTTCGGGGTAGGGTACTTGTTCTATGGAGCATATGGATCTTAGTTCAACAATTTCTGTCATAATTAATTTACCAATTTCTTGCTTCATGCCCAAAACTACTGCTGCTAGTGCCACTTCCCATTGCTTCGCTTTGTTGATGGACAACGTTTCTCGAAAAAAAAATTCGCACTCATAACAACCTAGCCATGTTTGTTGTTGTTGTTGTTGTCGTTGTTTTCCTCGTACTTCCCTTCGACATACCTTCGCAGTATGGCCCATCTTGCCACGCCGTTTACATAGTACTTGCTACACAGCCCACGGTAGTAAGTCACACTTATTGCACTGTGAGTATTTGACGGCGTACGCACTCTGATCCTGTTAACTGAAGTTGTTCTGATTGATGGCTATGTTGTTTTCAAACATTCTTCTTCATGTGATGGTTGGTTTGAAGACGAAGCCTTGTTGTCGTTGCCATCCCACTTTCTTATGTTGTTAAGGGCAGTAGTCACTGCACCTCGTCTAGGTAGGATATCCTGGTTACTTCTTGATCTTTAAGTTTGTGTGCAATACGGATGGCTTGTTAAATTGTTGTGGGGTGGATAAACATCACTCCTTCTTGGGTCTGTGGAGCTAGACCAACAATATACATCTAAATCATGTCATATGCATGTTCCACCAATTTTGGGTATAGGGTTGCCAGTTCATTTGAACGTGTAATGTATGCTTCTATCTCAGAGCCTTCCATTTCTAATCTATTCTTGAGGATAATATTCCTCGTTAATCTTATTCTTGAATTCATCCCACGATATGGCACTTGCATCCACAAGTCCCAACATCTGTACCTGTGAAATCCACCATACGAGGGCTGGTCCCTCCAAAATTCTTGAAGCGAACTTCACTTGGTTAGCAGGAAGGCAGTTGCACTGTGTGAATATGATCTCAATTTCTTCAATCCATCTGAGAAGTCTGATGGCTCCAGTTTCGCCTGTGTAAGTATGGGGTTTGCAGTCCATGGACGCCTTGCACGCGCTCACCCCAACTCCTCATTGGTTCTGAGTTTGGGCATGGACTTCTAGGCTTGCGGTTTCTCTGTTATTGATCAAATTCATGAGTTCTGCGGCTGACAGCGTGATATCTCCACGGCCTCCGTGTCGTTCATTGCATCTAGAAATAGTTCTTCCTTTCATAGATCTTTATAATGAGAGCACTTAATTACATACAATACACCACTCAGATATAAAGTAAATAATAAAGTAAAATGTTGACCACAACATCATAAGTTTAAATAATAATCCTTGACTAAATAATTGTAACTCGTTCACAAAATATTCAAAATCCAGAAATTAAAATTAAAAGTATTTAGTTGGATAGGAACAACCCTCCCATCTAGGTTCAAGCTAAATTAGAAGTTGCGAGCTGAAGAGACAACAGAACCCTCCTCCCCGGGCGCGTTGTTTTGAACCTGTAGTGCATTAGCGATCATTTCCTCTGCTGCCACTGCCCTAGCCTCAGCCATCTCAGCTCTAGCCTCAACTACGGTAGCCCGGTTCTCAGCTTCCATTACCCTGAGATTTAGTGCGTCTAGTCTTTTACTCAGCATAAGATGCTAATCAGTATGGTGCTTATCGACTAAACCCAATTCATTATGAATTTGGTCTATACGCTTCTTAGTGTCCTTCTCGTGCTTGAGAATACCAGTACTTGTACTTGAAGTTCTTTGTATATCTCTCAGTTCACGGTGCACGCGAGCCACGATGGCTGCGAGTGCTTGATCTGTGTGATAAGGTATGATTGGTAATGTAGGAGTTAAAGGTGGAATGCCAGCTGATGGTGGCGGGGGCACATCATCCTGATGAATCCAAGTTTCCACCAAGTCAACGTACCATTCCCAGTCTCCATTGTCTTCTTCAGGGCGGTAATTAAACGTAGGTCCTTCATAGGCGTTAGCGTCATTGATCAGATTCGCACGATGCTTCTTCAGATCGGAAGATGTTGATGATGTGTGTTTCAGAGTTGGCTTCTTGTCGTTTACGAATGATGAAGGGGAAGAAGGTGCAGGGGAAGATGAGTGACCGGCCATGTTTGTAACATAATATATATTCATATATAATGAATGTAATGCTTGTACGGAATCAAATAAGTGTGTGTTCTCGTGTATGACTAATGCAACTCTAAGGCTATAGTTGGCCTACATACAAGACCTAGTTCACTATAACCAATGACTCTGATAACAATCTGTCACACCCTCCAAAAATCCACCTGCAGAGTATAACCGCGAGGCGTGTGACAAACTAGGATCCGAGTCATTAGTCATACCAAACCATGCAAAAACAGTTTTTAGAGAAATGCGGAAGCGTAAATAAAAGTAATAACGATGTTGCGCAAAACACGCGCCAAACCCAAATAAAAATAAACCAAAGGAGGTTTTAAAATGTGTTGTAGACCCAATGCAAAGCATGCGACCTAATTGTGCTCCAGACCTATATACCTGTGAAAGACATGCTATGTGGGTCAGCGCAAAGGCTGGTGAGTTCATAAATATCAATGCAAGAGAGAATAAACGTTTGCTGTAAAGATGTTTACACCATAAATGTTTGTAAGATGTTTGTAAAATGTTTTTACCATGGTAATCATAATAGTAATTGTAGCTAGCAAGGCCAATAATGCTATCACTATGTGGTTCGCAACCGAAGCGTGACTGTTTGTGTTTGTAATGCCTTCCACCATCGCCTAACACGGACGATGATGATACTGTCTAGGCTAATTTTACACCCGTTCGACATCCAGTCGAGTTAGAGCTACTAACGCGGGCGGGGTTTGTCAAACCCAGTAGTACTACCAAAGATTACCTCGCTTTCTCATAAACTAACGGTTCGAAATGTAAGGACTTGTAATTCGTGTTATATGTTCGCACATACGTGATCAGCTATACAGTTATATTACCAGAAGTGTTTGTAGCATGCTCTTTTCTCTAAATGTATACTCAGAGAAAAATGTTCGAGAACTCACCTTTGGGAGCTCGGCAAGAAAGTTTAATGAAAGTGTTGATGAATCCCTACGAATCACCTACGGTCGTGGGGGTTTCTGTACTCCTCGAGATCTCGGGTCACGGAAGTGAAAGTGGCCTCCTGTCTTCCAGTTACAGCCACACGGTGGTTCTTGCAGTCCTATTGATTGGAGAAAGGAGGGAGAGATGCATTCTGTTGGGGGAGGATTTTCGTGAAAGAAGAAGTGAATGAGAGGGAGAGAGAGGTAGCGACATGATTAAGGAGGGAGGAGGAGAGTGTTACGAGATATAGGGAATGATTTGAGGGATTGTGGTTATCCCCATAATTCAAAATAAGTTGCTTCAAGACCCTCCAACTCTATTCTTCCTCGGTATATGCCCCTTTATATTCCCACATTGACATTGTAGGTGAATACTTAAATATTCTGAGTTGTTGCTTGCGTAATGCTCGAGGTGATAAACCTCCGTTACGCATTGCCTTAAATTTATGTAGGAGTCCTAAATGACACTTAGTATACAACACGGGAAATAGTAATCACGTAAATCAGCTATCATATAAAACCACAAAATTTACGTAACATAGGTTGTATGAGTTTTGTTTGTTCACTTTAGTATTTTGTTAACTAGTCCCCCAACGCTCAAGACCGACTTGACCCATGTGTGACCGTTTGTGGACTCAATGATGCATCTAACAACTCTATCAGATGTAGGAATGTATGTACACTTTATGTCATTATTGTTCGTATTTGTCCAAAAATCACCTAAATTTGTCGGGTATCACATAATTAACTAACACCCAATCATTAAACATGGATAAGCGAAGCCCAACCCATTTTCATACACAAGCCTCATCATTTTTCTATTATAGTCGAAAAACGATATCAATGATCAATCATGAGTGCGGAATCCAAGTGCATGATTGTATCAAGTATAAGAAGCAATACTAAACGATGAATCAACAAAGTTAATAAATGAGAAGCAATAATAAACGATGGATCAACAACTTAATAAACACTTACGATTAGATGATTAAATCATTGATTACTATTACAACTCGATTTCTGTTTAGCACACAGGTAGTGGTTAGGCCACCGAAATCATTCTCTGGTCTCTCTCAAGTCACGAATTCTCTCTCTCTCTCTCTCTCTCTCTCTCTCTCTCTCTCTCTCTCGCTTTCCTGTCTATTTTGGCCAACCTTAGCTAGTAGGATGTGAGTTTTTTAAATACAAACTCACACATTTACTACATGGGCGAAAGCCCTTTCTCCCTCTAGTCCAAACCGTATATTACAAGAACAAACACATAATTAACTACCACCCAATCAGTAAACATGGATAACTAAAGCCCAACCGAATTTTATACACAAGCCTTATCATTTTTCTATTATAGTCGAAACACGATATTAATGATCAATCATGAGTGCGGAATCCAAGTGATTGATTGAATCAAGTATGAGAAGCAATAATAAACGATGAATCAACAAAGTTAATAAATGAGAAGCAATAATAAACGATGAATCAACAAAGTTAATAAACACTTATGATTAGATGACTAAATTGTTGATTACTATTACAACTCGACTTCTGTCTAGCACACAGGTTTTGGTTAAGCCACCGAAATCATTCTCTGGTCTCTCTCAAATCACGAATTCCCTCCGTCTCTCTTGTGTCTACTTCGACGAACCTTATCTAGTAGGATGTGAGTTTGTTAAAATAGAAACTCACACATTTATTACATGGGCCAAAGCCCTTTCTCCCTCTAGTTCAAACCGTATTTTACAAGAACAAACACATAATTAACTAACACCCAATCATAAAACATGGATAACCGAAGCCCAACCCAATTTCATACACAAGCCTCATCATTTTTCTATTATAGTCTAAACACGATATCATTGATCAATCATGAGTGCGGAATCCAAGTGCATGATTGTATCAAGTATGAGAAGCAACAATAAACGATGAATCAACAAAGTTAATAAATGAGAAGCAATAATAAACGATGAATCAACAACTTAATAAACACTTACGATTAGATGATTAAATCATTGATTACTATTACAACTCGATTTCTGTCTATCACACAGGTGTGGTTAGGCCACCGAAATCATTCTCTGGTCTCTCTCAAGTCACGAATTCCCTCCCTCTCTCGCTTTCGTGTCTATTTTGAAAACCTTAGCTAATAGGATGTGAGTTGTTTTTTAATACAAACTCACACATTTATTACATGGGCCAAAGCCCTTTCTCCCTCTAGTCCAAAACCGTATTTTACAAGAACAAACACATAATTAACTACCACCCAATAAGTAAACATGGATAAATAAAGCTCAATCGAATTTATTACATCAAGCCTTGATTATTTTTCTATTATAGTCAAAGCACGATATCAATGATCAATCATGAGTGCAGAATCCAAGTGATTGATTGAATGAAGTATGAGAAGCAATAATAAACGATGAATCAACAAAGTTAATAAATGAGAAGCAATAATAAACGATGAATAAACAAAGTTAATAAACACTTACAATTAGATGACTAAATCGTCATCGTCGGTCTCAGGAAAATAACTCTCTCTCTCTCGTCGCTATATCGGTGTCTCACGTAAATGTTCGAACAAGCCTTAGCTAATAGGATGTGAGTTGTTTTTTAATACAAACTCACACATTTATTACATGGGCCAAAGCCCTTTCTCCCTCTAGTCCAAAACCGTATTTTACAAGAACAAACACATAATTAACTACCACCCAATAAGTAAACATGGATAAATAAAGCTCAACCGAATTTATTACACAAGCCTTATTATTTTTCTATTATAGTCAAAGCACGATATCAATGACCAAGTAATGCATATTCAGATTATTTGTAAGGTCTCCCGTAAGGTGTTTCTCTGCTCGGTGGTTTATGCCCATAACTATTATATTAAACGACGAACCCTATGGAACGATCTTAAATTGCACAATGCTTTTGTTAAAGATAGGGCTTGGATTGTTATGGGGGACTTTAATTCTTCCCTTAACGTGGAGGATAAACTTGAGGGCTCTTCGGTTAGTGATATTGGTATGCAGGATTTTAAAGAATGTGTTAACGAAGTGGCTCTCTCTGATATTAACATGGCTGGCTTCCATTATACTTGGAGTCAAAAACCAAAGTCTGGAATGGGTGTTTTAAAGAAGATTGATAGGGTGATGGGGAATGTGGCTTTCATTGATGAGTTCCCGGAGGCTTCTGCTGTTTTCCAGCCTTACAGGATATCGGATCATTGCCCGTGTGTTCTTCGTCTCCTCCCTGTTAAGAAGAGCAAACCGAAACCGTTTAAATTTGCTAATTTTTTGACAGAAAAAGAGGGCTTTTTGGAGGTGATTAAAGCTGGTTGGGATACGCATGTTGCTGGGGTCCCGCAATTTTGTGTTGCGAAAAAATTGAAGCTCCTTAAGCCTCCTTTACGTAAATTGTTACACATGCAGGGTAACTTGCATGAAAAGGTGGCGGCTAGTCGAAAGAAAATTGATGAGATTCAACGTGAGATTGATAAAAATCCCATGGATGAGAGGTTGAGAGATGAGGAGAGACGGTGTTTGGATGAGTTCCGGCTGTGCTCCCTTGATGAGGAATCTTTCTTGAAACAAAAGTCTAAGGTTCATTGGCTTGCTCTTGGGGACTCGAATACGGCTTTCTTTCATGCTTCTTTAAAAAATAGAAATCACACAGGCCGTATTAACATGATTTATGATGTGTCTGGTAATAAACATGAGGGGGAGGCTATTCTGATGGCTTTTGTCAGTCATTACGAAGATTTTTTGGGGTGTGCTGGTGTTGTAGACGTTCCTGTCCCCCCGGATCTTTTTACTAGAAAGCTTGATAGCTCGTTGGCTACTCACATGACTCGGGTGATTGATGACAAAGAAATTAAAGATACCATTTTCGGTATGAATGATAATAAGGCTCCGGGGCCTGATGGGTTCTCTGCTGCCTTCTTTAAAAAGGCTTGGCCTATTGTGGGTAAACAGATCTGCCTTGCGGTTAAGGATTTTTTTGATTCTGGCAAATTACTGAATGAGCTGAATCACACGATTATTGCTCTTGTCCCTAAAGTGGCTACTCCTGGGAGGGTTACTGACTTCAGACCTATATCGTGTTGTAATGTTGTTTACAAGTGTATTAGCAAGATTGTGGCCGATCGTCTTAAGACAGAGCTTGGGAACATTGTTGACATAAACCAATCTGCTTTTATTCCGGGGAGGAAGATATCGGATAATATTTTGCTCACCCAAGAACTGATGCATAACTATCATAGGGAGAAGGGTCCTCCTCGCAGTGCTTTCAAGATTGACATCCAAAAAGCGTATGATACCGTTGACTGGGGTTTTCTGGAAGCCTCTTTGTATGGTTTTGGTTTTCATCCGAAATTCATCAAGTGGATTATGGTGTGTATCACTACTCCTTCTTATTCCATTTGTATTAATGGAAATCTTTATGGGTATTTCCGTGGGAAAAGGGGCCTTAGACAAGGGGATCCGCTTTCCCTTATCTTTTTACGTTGGTCATGGAGGTGCTTACACTAATGTTTCAGCAGGCTGCTAGGGTGCATAGGTCGTTCAGGTTTCACCACCATTGTGAGAAGCTGAAAATCATCAATTTATGCTTTGCTGACGACTTATTTATCTTCTCTCGGGGCGATGTGCATTCCGCTAGAGTTATTTTTGATGTTCTATCCTTATTTGCTAGGACTACTGGCCTGCGTCCCAGCCCTCAGAAAAGTACTGCTTTCTTTTGCAATGTCCCGGATCAGGTTAAGGAGGATATTCTTGCCATTATGTGCATGGAGGAGGGGGTCCTTCCGGTTCGTTATTTAGGGGTGCCCCTTATCTCTTCTAGACTGTCTGCTGCTGATTGTCTCCCTCTTATTGATGGTCTTGAGAACAGGATTGTTAATTGGAAAAACAGATTTTTGTCCTTTGCAGGTAGGGTGCAACTTATTATCTCGGTTCTCTCATCTCTTCATATATTCTGGTCCTCGGTCTTTATTCTCCCTACTAGCGTCTCTTCTTCTCTTGAGAAGAAGATGCGTGACTTTCTTTGGTGCCAGGGTACTTTTAAAAAAGGGATGGCGAAGGTGGCTTGGAAGCATGTGTGTGTTCCAAAGACTGAAGGTGGCCTGGGCATTAGACGGATTGATGATATGAATAAATCCTTAATGGCCACTCATGCTTGGAGTATCCTCATTAGACGCAATTCTCTTTGGGTTGCTTGGGTGTATACTTATAGGTTAAAAAACCGAAATTTCTGGGAGTACAAATGCCCTGCTGTTTGTAGTTTTAGTTGGCGGAAGCTTATGGCCATTCGGCCTCTCATTCGTTCGTTTGTGTGGTCTTGCATTGGTAATGGGAGGTCCACATCGGTATGGTTTGATAAATGGCTGCCTTCGGGTCCCTTATGTCACCACATATCCCCTCGCATCAGGTATTCGGCAGGTTTTACTTCACACACTAAGGTGTCTGATGTGTTTGACTCTAGCGGGAGTATTTGGCCAGCTGCTTGGCGTGATTTATTTCCGGTCTTGAATGAGACGGATCAGATTCTTTTGAAGAACAGTGAGAATGACAGACTACAGT
This sequence comes from Deinandra increscens subsp. villosa, assembly GCA_039602395.1. Taxonomy (NCBI): domain Eukaryota; kingdom Viridiplantae; phylum Streptophyta; class Magnoliopsida; order Asterales; family Asteraceae; genus Deinandra; species Deinandra increscens. The sequence goes on from JBCNJP010000006.1 coordinate 47,108,866, forward strand.
GGCGAGTGGATGATAGATTGGCTACCTTCTCCTCGTCTATTGTTTGGGATTCTATTCGGTGTAGAAGTGTTGATGTTCCCTGGGTTAAGTTTGTTTGGTTTGCTCAGTGTGTCCCTCGTCATGCTTTTATTGTTTGGCTGATTATGCGTGATTGTTTACTTACCCAGGATAAGATCTTGGGGTGGGATATAGCGAGACGAAAGAATATGAATATGATGTGTTGTCTTCTCTGTTACAAGAATTATGACTCTCGTGATCATCTTTTCTTTCAGTGTCCTTTTGCTGCTGAAGTTTGGGAGATTGTTAAGCCATACACGAGTATGAATGGGGTTTCCAATGATTGGGCTGACATCTCTGGGTTCTTTATCGGCAAATCGGTGAAGTCGGTCCAGACTATTATTGATAAGTTGGTGGTTCATGCTACGACGTACCATGTTTGGCAAGAAAGAAATAACCGGCTGTTTAACAACCATACTCGCCCTCCTGACATTGTGGCTGGCAGGATTATTGAAGTGGTTCGTTGGAAGTTGATGGGTTTGAAGTACAAGAGGACCGTGAGGGTTGATCAGGCTTTGAGCGTGTGGAAGATTGTTTCACTTGACACCATGGCTAACACGTAGTCTTTTGTGCTTCTGTTTTTGTGTTTCCTTGATATTTGAGTTCTAGGTGGTAGTGTTTTCGCTTGTTGGTTTATCCTTGTTTGGTTCTCCATACTTTGGGGGTTTGTCCCAAGTATGAACTAGTAAGGGCTCTCCTTACTACTTGTTATTCTTTGTGGTATATATATACAAAATCACCGGGGTAACCCTTTACCCAAAAAAAATAGATGACTAAATCGTTGAGCACTATTACAACTCGATTTCTGTCTAGCACACAGGTTTTAGTTAGGCCACCGAAATCATTCTCTAGTCTCTCAAGTCACGAATTCCCTCCCTCTCTCTTGTGTCTACTTCGGCGAACCTTAGCTAGTAGGATGTGAGTTTGTTTAAATACAAACACACACATTTATTACATGGGCCAAAACCCTTTCTCCCTCTAGTCCAAACCGTATTTTACAAGAACAAACACATAATTAACTAACACCCAATCATTAAACATAAATAACCGAAGCTCAATCTGTCACACCCCCAAATAACCACTAACGGAGTTTATACCGTTAAGGGGTGCGAGCAAACCAGGACCACAACCATTAGTTACAAATACTAAACGAATCAGAGTTAAGTCCAATGTTCATAAATACAACAGTTTAAAATACGCAGCGGAATAAAAACATAAGTCTCTCAGCACTAACCACGTGCTTTAATTACAAAACATAAATTATCGTTAAATTCCCGAATTTAGTTTAAAATAAAAGTAAATATCTTCTCGTGCCATGCCAACCTCCAGTGGATACTCTTCAACGATCTGCAAAAGTGAAAACCACACATGTGTCAACCTAACGGTTGGTGAGTTCACGGTGGGCATGACATGCATTGGCCCGGTCTCATAACCGTATTCATCAACATATAAATAAGTAATAGATTTGCAAAACATTGCCAAGTGTTGAATTACCGAATATGCACTAGTTAAGTAAAAGTTAAAGCGGTCAACCGATATCGCGGGTAGCTAATCCGGTTTCCATGCACTAAGGAAGTTCGTACCAGGGCTGAAAGCTGACGTATCAGAGTTCAGCATTTGCCGATGGTGTGTGCCTCCAGTTGTGTTCCTCTTGGGACCCACAACTAAAACAGGCTGATATTGAACTCCGTTCGGCCTCCAACCGGTTGGCTACACATTTGTGTACCGCGGAGCAGGGTTTGTCAAACCCTCAGTAGATCTACCCAACATCCCCTCGCTTCTCAGTTCAACGGTACTAAATTGTTGAGGACTTTTCAGTTTTAAGGCATCCTTAGAAATCATGTGATATCATTTGGTTTAGACTTTAACCTACACTAGTCATATTAAAAACGTTTATTCTGGATTTCGTTTGAAATCCTAAAAAGAGTTTAAGTGTCAAAATGGTTGTTCCGGATTTCCTTTGAAATCCCAAATGTTATCGAATAGTTGGTTGCGGATTTCATTTGAAATCCCAAGGATGGACAGTTGTAAGTGCTTCCCATAAAACACTCCAACTTCCATAACAGATATCCCATTTGGCGATACCTCAAAATGTCAGCGTTGTTTTCCGTTTAGTATATTCATTGTGACCCGAACGGGCTCACAATTAAAGGGTTTGTGAAACTCACCTTAGGTTGCTCGGCTACACTTGCTAATTAATCCAAGTATTGCTTAATGAAGACCTATGAACACGTTTAGGTTAGTTTTGTGTCTAATCTTTAACTTAACGTCACTATGGCCCATAACATAGCACGTTGGAACTACGACTCGACATACAGACACACGACACCGATGGTTGATCATAAACAAGGGTTCACATAAATCAGAAATCAAACATGTTTCATCATAGCATAATCATGTAAGTTATGGCATAACATTCAAGTAAATTGCACAAGTTTGGGTTTAGGTCTGGTCACAGTTTCGCTAGTATAGATCGCTAGGCAGTTTCACTGTGTGCAAGGATAGCACTTTCGCTAGGCAATACCCGATGACACAGTTTCGCTAGGCTAGTTTCGCTCGAAACTGTTGGCACAGTTTCACTAGCCTAGTTTCGCCCGAAACTGATTTGAACTTTCGTTCAGGGAATTTCGCTCGGTAGTTTCGTTCGGACAGGTCTGGTTGGTTTACCCGGCGACACTACAGTTTCGCTACATAGTGTCGCTGGATGAAGATATACATAATTTCGCTACATAATTTCGCCCAGAGAATATGCAGTGTCGCTGGTCGCGAAAAACTCACAAATCAGCCTAAAAATCAACCTAACAGCTTCCATATTTCATGTAATTCAATATCTAGCATGCATAATCATTTACCAACATCAAACAACAAGTTTTAACACCTTAAACATGGGTTTTCATCATCAAATCACCAAAAACACATTTTAAACCTAAAATGACTAAAATGGCATAAATCTTCATTATGGATGGATTTCAAACGTAAAGTTGCAGACTTTATAACAGATCTAGCATCCCTAAACATTATCTCAGAAGCATACACGATTTCATGAAGGTTTGGTCATGCTTTAAAGTAAAACACATAGAAAACACATAGAAAACACATAGAAATGGTTTATGGGACTCACGGTTTGATCAAGGATCGATGGATGATCTTCACCAACAGAAGTGATGGCTGATCTTGGTGTGTCTTGGGGCTGGTCCAGAGATTTCAGGAGAGTGTGGGTGTTTTTGGAGAAAAGGTGCAAGAAATGGGGCTTCTAGGGTTTTATGTCCTTATATAACAGGGGCTAGTTTCGCTGGCAGTTTCGCTAAGCGAAACTGGCTCTGTAAGTCCATGGTTTGGCTACCGGGTGACACTATAGTTTCGCCCGTAGTTTCGCTGGAAACCAAAAGTGACCAGTTTACATTTTTAAGCAAGATAAGCACGGTTCATGAATTGTCATGCTATTCATAATACTAAATCATGTATTTAAATCACATTGCACATAATAGCTATAAATAAATGAACACATAACACATATGGGCGGGTTCGGTGATCAACCAAAGGTCGTGGACGTATTCGGCCTAGTTAAGCATTAGTTACTAAGTTGACACTTATAAAGTAACTAACGGAATTGTCTAACGGAAGTTAACCTTGAAATTCTCGGCCAAAGGAATTATTTCGATGTCTTCAGCCAGACATTTCTTTAGGTTCGAGACGTGAAACACGTTGTGAACTCCATCGAGTTCAGCAGGGAGTTGTAATCGGTAGGCCACCGGGCCTACTTCCCCAATGATTTCAAATGGACCGATATAGCGAGGATTCAGCTTTCCCCGCTTTCCGAAGCGTATCACTCCTTTCCAAGGAGATACCTTCAATAGTACCTTGTCGCCTACTTCGAACTTCAAAGGTTTACGGCGTTTGTCGGCATAGCTCTTTTGTCTGTCACGTGCTGCAGCTATCCGCTTTCTGATTTGAATAATTCGTTCCGTTGTATCATGAATGATTTCTGGTCCGGTGAGTCCTTTCTCACCCGTTTTGGCCCAACACACGGGCGATCTACATTTTCTGCCATAAAGAGCTTCAAAAGGTGTTGCACCGATGCTCGTATGATAACTGTTGTTGTAGGAGAATTCCACCAACGGAAGATGAGCCTCCCAGTCTTTACCGAAATCGAGAACGCAAGCTCGGAGCATGTCTTCTAAAGTCTGAATAGTTCGTTCCGTCTGACCATCGGTCTGCGGGTGATAAGCTATACTCATATCCAGTCTGGTTTCCAGTGCTTCTTGCATAGATTGCCACAGCCGGGAAGTAAATCGAGGATCTCGATCGGAGATAATGGTCTTAGGCACTCCATGACGTGCCACAATGCGGTCAATGTACAGCTTTGTTAGCTTGTCCATATTGTCATTTTCCCTCATTGGAATAAAGTGTGCAGATTTGGTTAGTCGATCAATGATAACCCAAATCGCATCTGGTCGATTCGATCGATGAGGTAATCCCGTTACAAAATCCATGGAGATATCCTCCCATTTCCATTCTGGGATCTTTGGCTGCTGTAATAATCCAGAAGGCTTTTGGTATTCAATCTTCACCCTTGAGCATGTTAAGCACTTAGCCACATATCGCGCAATGTCGGCTTTCATATTCGGCCACCAATACAAGCTCTTCAAATCTTGGTACATTTTATCCGATCCAGGGTGCACCGAATACCTTGACTTATGAGCCTCGTCCATCACGAGCTCACGAAGATTTCCAAGTAAAGGAACCCAAATTCTATCATTGTAATACCTGAGTCCGTCGGACTTAATTTCGGAGTTACCATCCACCCCTCGTAGTGCTTCAGCTGCGAAGTTTTCTTCTTTCAAAGCTTCTTGTTGGGCATCGCGGATCCGATCCGGCAGTCCCGTGTGAATGGTCAGTTGTAGCGCTCGTACTCGTCGAGGCTTTTCGTACTCTTTTCGGCTTAAGGCATCTGCCACAACATTGGCTTTTCCCGGGTGATACTTAATTGCTAAGTCATAGTTATTTAGTAACTCGACCCACCGTCGTTGTCGCATGTTGAGATCCTTCTGATCAAAGATGTGTTGTAAGCTTTTGTGGTCGGTAAATATTGTGCACTTTGTTCCGTAGAGGTAATGTCTCCAAATCTTGAGTGCATGAACAACGGCTCCTAATTCCAAATCATGCGTTGTATAATTCTTCTCAGTGTCCTTCAGTTGCCTGGACCCATAGGCAATCACGTTGTCCCGTTGCATCAACACGCAACCGAGTCCTTGGATGGATGCATCACAGTAAACTACAAAGTCGTCAAACCCATCGGGTAACGCGAGAATCGGAGCTGAACATAACATGTCCTTAAGAGTTTGAAACGCGCGTTCTTCTTTTTCACCCCATCTATATTGCACTCCTTTGTGCGTTAAGGCTGTTAAGGGTTGAGCCAATTGCGAGAAACCCTTAATAAATCTTCGGTAATATCCGGCAAGTCCCAAAAATTGTCGGATTTCGGTCGGCGCTCTTGGAGTAGACCAATTCTTGATAGCTTCCACTTTAGCTGGGTCGACATGAATTCCATCCTTATTAACAATGTGTCCAAGAAACTGGACTTCGCGAATCCAAAAGTCGCACTTTGAAAACTTGGCGTAAAGCTGTTCCTTGCGGAGTAATTCCAAGATAAGTCGTAGATGTCTCTCGTCTTCTTCCTTCGTCTTGGAGTAGATCAAAATATCGTCAATAAAACTATCACAAACTGATCGAGGTACGGCTTGCACACTCGATTCATCAGATCCATAAATACAGCAGGCGCATTAGTTAGCCCAAACGGCATAACTAGGAACTCGTAATGACCATACCGAGTTCTAAAAGCAGTCTTGGGGACATCCTCATCACGAACGCGAAGTTGGTGATATCCAGACCGTAGATCAATCTTTGAAAAGTAGCTCGAACCTTGCAGTTGGTCGAAAAGATCGTCGATTCAAGGAAGTGGATACCGATTCTTGATCGTCACCTTGTTAAGCTCTCGGTAGTCAATACACATTCGGAACGTTCCATCTCTCTTCTTAACAAACAATACCGGTGCTCCCCACGGAGACGAACTTGGGCGAATAAATCCTTTGTCGAGTAACTCTTGTAGTTGTGCGGAGACTTCGTTGAGTTCGCTTACCGCCAAACGGTAAGGTGCGCGTGCATTCGGAGCGGCTCCAGGAGCTAAATCGATTCCAAACTCGACTTGTCGAAATGGAGGTAAACCAGGCAAATCTTCGGGAAATACATCTTGGAAGTCGCGAACTATCGGGTAGTCGTCGATTCTGCGCTCGGGAAATGTCGTGTCGGTGACGTTTGCAAGGATCGCGAAATGTCCTTTACGAAGGCACTTTTGGGCTTTGAGAAACGAAATAATACCGGTTACTGTTCCACCTTTCTCGCCTTGAACTGTTAACACTTCACCGTCCTTGAGTGGAATACGAACCACTTTTTCTTGGCATAAAATTTCAGCTCGGTTTTCAGATAACCAGTCCATTCCTACTATGACATCAAAACTACCAATCGGGAAAGGCATAAGATCGATTCCTAACGTATGGCCAGCTAGTTCTAACTTACAGTCCTTAACTATCTGAGTCGTATCATGAAGTTTACCATTTGCTAGCTCTACCACATACTTAGCATCTAAGGCAATCGGTTTAGCATTAATCAATCTAGCAAATTTAGTGGAAATAAAACTTCTTTCAGCACCAGAATCAAACAATACAGTAGCGAAGAAACCATTTAAGATGAATTTACCGTTAATCACATTGGCATCGTTGCGAGCTTCTCCTTGACCCATGACGAAAGCTCTTCCTCTGCCATTTCCACCATTTCCGTTTCCACCATTACCATTCCCACCGTTACCATTTCCGTTGCCCTGGTTTCCACCGTTGCCATTGTTACCATTCCCTTGTCTGCGCAATTGCGGGCAATCCTTCCTCATGTGGCCTTGCGCACCACATTCATAACAGCCACGGGCTCCACCATTGTTGTTGTTCTGATTGTTTCCTTGCCCGTTGCGGTTGTTTCCGTTTCCCTTGTGGTTATTTCCCCCTTGGTTCTGACCGTTGTTGTTTAACTTTTGTAAGTTGGTCCAGCAGTTGTTGGCCTCATGCCCCATCTTCCCACATCTTCCACATTCCAAACCTTTGTTGCACATACCATTGTGGTGTTTCCCGCACTTGTTACAATACGGGGCCTTACCCTTGTAGTTTCCATTCCCACCTTGGCGATTGTTACTCCCACTGTTGCTGCCATTGTTGAAATTGGACCTTGTGTTGTCAGATCGCTTGTTCTGATATTGGGAGTTAGAGGATCTCCCAGATTGATTCCCGACAGTTTGATTGTTCACAGAAGTTGCTGGAGCTTCTTCTTCAGCCTTACGCTTGCCACCTAAGGCAGTCTTTACAGTGATCTTTGCAGGTAGAGTACCCCTTTCAATCTCCTGATCAGTTAACTTATGAGCCAGACGGATGGCTTGTTGCACGGTTGTTGGATTGCTGGCTGTCACCAAGCTCTTGATTTGGGGTGCGAGACCCTCCAGATAACGCTCAATGCGCTTAAATTCAGCATCAACCATTGTCGGACATAGCACTGCGTACTCGTGGTAACGTGCAGTGTATTCCTCAATTTCAGATCCAGACATCTTGGAGTTCAGAAATTCTCCTTCCAACTTCTTGACTTGATCTCGAGGGCAGTACTCCTCCATAATCAGTTCCTTGAATGCTTCCCAATCCATGTTGTTAGCCGCATTTACCCCAATCATCTGAATTTCAGCGTTCCACCAGGAGAGAGCAGCTCCCTCGAAAGTACCAGTCGCAAATTTCACCTTGCTCTCAGCAGGGCAGTTACACATAGAGAAGACCTTCTCAGACTTCTCGATCCACCTGAGGAGTCCCATCGCTCCTTCCTCGCCGGAAAATGTCATTGGCTTACAATCCATGAAGGACTTAAACGTGCAGTGATGGTGGTTTCCTGATGCAATAATAGTTCGGGTTTTAAATTTAAACAGGTCAAAATATAATTCGTTTTGTGCCTTAACTGGCATAATAATTACCCTGTGCGGCGTATGCAGCTTGGACGGCTGCCACCGCGGCTTGCACGTGCTCGTTAATCATAGCTTGTAGTTGTGCAGGCGTCATGTTAATGTTGCTCCTCCCGTGTCCTCTTCCAGACATCTTGCTGGACAGTTAAAGTAGCCAGTGTTCAGTCACAGTGATACTTTATACATATCCCATAATATGTATATCAACAGTTCCCCGTTATCCCACTATTAGTCCAGAAAAATTTTCGTGCAAAATCGAGGCGTCGTCGGAGAACGTCGTAAGTCGTAAGTAGCTATCGTCGAAAGTCGGCTTTCCCCATAAATGTCACCGTCGGCGTAGTCATCGTAGTAGAAATCAGGACGTAGCGTGCAGCATCGTTTCGTTGTCGTTTCCCCCAGAATAGTGTGCGTATTAGCGTTCGCGTTTCGTATTCGTGTGTGAAAATTTTCCTAAGGTTTTCCGCTAGACTACCTAGACACGGTCTATATATATATTTATATAGATATATATACATATGAAGTATTTACTTACACAGCAGAGCGAGTATCCCAGGTTGGCACGTGAAAATTTTGTTTTGGGAATTTGTTGTTTCGTTTGTAACTAAGGTTTCAAGTTGCAGTTTCCAAATCGTTTTTCAAAATGATTCCAGTTCTCTGCAACTTATGGCTCTGATACCAATCTGTCACACCCCCAAATAACCACTAACGGAGTTTATACCGTTAAGGGGTGCGAGCAAACCAGGACCACAACCATTAGTTACAAATACTAAACGAATCAGAGTTAAGTCCAATGTTCATAAATACAACAGTTTAAAATACGCAGCGGAATAAAAACATAAGTCTCTCAGCACTAACCACGTGCTTTAATTACAAAATCATAAATAGTCGTTAAATTCCCGAATTTAGTTTAAAATAAAAGTAAATATCTTCTTGTGCCATGCCAACCTCCAGTGGATACTCTTCAACGATCTGCAAAAGTGAAAACCACACAAGTGTCAACCTAACGGTTGGTGAGTTCACGGTGGGCATGACATGCATTGGCCCGGTCTCATAACCGTATTCATCAACATATAAATAAGTAATAGATTTGCAAAACATTGCCAAGTGTTGAATTACCGAATATGCACTAGTTAAGTAAAAGTTAAAGCGGTCAACCGATATCGCGGGTAGCTAATCCGGTTTCCATGCACTAAGGAAGTTCGTACCAGGGCTGAAAGCTGACGTATCAGAGTTCGGCATTTGCCGATGGTGTGTGCCTCCAGTTGTGTTCCTCTTGGGACCCACAACTAAAACAGGCTGATATTGAACTCCGTTCGGCCTCCAACCGGTTGGCTACACATTTGTGTACCGCGGAGCAGGGTTTGTCAAACCCTCAGTAGATCTACCCAACATCCCCTCGCTTCTCAGTTCAACGGTACTAAATTGTTGAGGACTTTTCAGTTTTAAGGCATCCTTAGAAATCATGTGATATCATTTGGTTTAGACTTTAACCTACACTAGTCATATTAAAAACGTTTATTCTGGATTTCGTTTGAAATCCTAAAAAGAGTTTAAGTGTCAAAATGGTTGTTCCGGATTTCCTTTGAAATCCCAAGTGTTATCGAATAGTTGGTTGCGGATTTCATTTGAAATCCCAAGGATGGACAGTTGCAAGTGCTTCCCATAAAACACTCCAACTTCCATAACAGATATCCCATTTGGCGATACCTCAAAATGTCAGCGTTGTTTTCCGTTTAGTATATTCATTGTGACCCGAACGGGCTCACAATTAAAGGGTTTGTGAAACTCACCTTAGGTTGCTCGGCTACACTTGCTAATTAATCCAAGTATTGCTTAATGAAGACCTATGAACACGTTTAGGTCTTAAGTATTAGTTTTGTGTCTAATCTTTAACTTAACGTCACTATGGCCCATAACATAGCACGTTGGAACTACGACTCGACATACAGACACACGACACCGATGGTTGATCATAAACAAGGGTTCACATAAATCAGAAATCAAACATGTTTCATCATAGCATAATCATGTAAGTTATGGCATAACATTCAAGTAAATTGCACAAGTTTGGGTTTAGGTCTGGTCACAGTTTCGCTAGTATAGATTCGCTAGGCAGTTTCGCTGTGTGCACGGGCAGCACTTTCGCTAGGCAATACCCGATGACACAGTTTCGCTAGGCTAGTTTCGCTCGAAACTGTTGGCACAGTTTCGCTAGCCTAGTTTCGCCCGAAACTGATTTGAACTTTCGTTCAGGGAATTTCGCTCGGTAGTTTCGTTCGGACAGGTCTGGTTGGTTTACCCGGCGACACTACAGTTTCGCTACATAGTGTCGCTGGATGAAGATATACATAATTTCGCTACATAATTTCGCCCAGAGAACATGCAGTGTCGCTGGTCGCGAAAAACTCACAAATCAGCCTAAAAATCAACCTAACAGCTTCCATATTTCATGTAATTCAATATCTAGCATGCATAATCATTTACCAACATCAAACAACAAGTTTTAACACCTTAAACATGGGTTTTCATCATCAAATCACCAAAAACACATTTTAAACCTAAAATGACTAAAATGGCATAAATCTTCATTATGGATGGATTTCAAACGTAAAGTTGCAGACTTTATAACAGATCTAGCATCCCTAAACATTATCTCAGAAGCATACACAATTTCATGAAGGTTTGGTCATGCATTAAAGTAAAACACATAGAAAACACATAGAAAACACATAGAAAACACATAGAAATGGTTTATGGGACTCACGGTTTGATCAAGGATCGATGGATGATCTTCACCAACAGAAGTGATGGCTGATCTTGGTGTGTCTTGGGGCTGGTCCAGAGATTTCAGGAGAGTGTGGGTGTTTTTGGAGAAAAGGTGCAAGAAATGGGGCTTCTAGGGTTTTATGTCCTTATATAACAGGGGCTAGTTTCGCTGGCAGTTTCGCTGGCCAAGCGAAACTGGCTCTGTAAGTCCATGGTTTGGCTACCGGGCGACACTATAGTTTCGCCCGTAGTTTCGCTGGAAACCAAAAGTGACCAGTTTACATTTTTAAGCAAGATAAGCACGGTTCATGAATTGTCATGCTATTCATAATACTAAATCATGTATTTAAATCACATTGCACATAATAGCTATAAATAAATAAACACATAACACATATGGGCGGGTTCGGTGATCAACCAAAGGTCGTGGACGTATTCGGCCTAGTTAAGCATTAGTTACTAAGTTGACACTTATAACGTAACTAACGGAATTGTCTAACGGAAGTTAACCTTGAAATTCTCGGATGTCACACAATCCAATTTAATACACAAGCCTCATCATTTATAATTATAGTCGAAACACGATATCAATGATCAATCATGAGTGCGGAATCCAAGTGATTGATTGAATCAAGTATAAGAAGCTATAATAAACGATGAATCAACAAAGTTAATAAATGAGAAGCAATAATAAACGATGAATCAACAAAGTTAATAAACACTTACGATTAGATGACTAAATCGTTGAGCACTATTACAACTCGATTTCTGTCTAGCACACAGGTTTTAGTTAGGCCACCGAAATCATTCTATGGTCTCTCTCAAGTCACGAATTCTCTCTCTCTCTCTCTTTCACTCGCTTTCGTGTCTATTTATGCCAACCTTAGCTAGTAGGATGTGAGTTTTTTTAAATACAAACTCACACATTTATTACATGGACCAAATCCCTTTCTCCTTCTAGTCCAAACCATATTTTACAAGAACAAACACATAATTAACTACCACCCAATCAGTAAACATGGATAACTAAAGCCCAACCGAATTTAATACACAAGCCTTATCATTTTTCTATTATAGTCGAAGCACGATATTAATGATCAATCATGAGTGCGAAATCCAAGTGATTGATTGAATCAAGTATGAGAAGCAATAATAAACGATGAATCAACAAAGATAATAAATGAAAAGCAATAATAAACGATGAAACAACAACTTAATAAACACATACGATTAGATGACTAAATCGTTCATTACTATTACAACTCGATTTCTGTCTAGCACATAGGTTTCGGTTAAGCCACCGAAATCATTCTCTGGTCTCTCTCAAATCACGAATTCCCTCGATCTATCTTGTGTCTACTTCGACGAACCTTAGCTAGTAGGATGTGAGTTTGTTAAAATAGAAACTCACACATTTATTACATGGGCCAAAGCCCTTTCTCCCTCTAGTCCAAACCGTATTATACAAGAACAAGCACATAATTAACTACCACCCAATAAGTAAACATGGATAACTAAAGCTCAACCGAATTTATTACACAAGCCTTATTATTTTTCTATTATAGTCGAAGCACGATATCAATGATCAATCATGAGTGCAGAATCCAAATGATTGATTGAATCAAGAATGAGAAGCAATAATAAACGATGAATCAACAAAGTTAATAAATGAGAAGCAATAATAAACGATGAATAAACAAAGTTAATAAACACTTACAATTAGATGACTAAATCATTGAGCACTATTACAACTCGATTTCTGTCTAGCACACAGGTTTTAGTTAGGCCACCGAAATCATTCTCTAGTCTCTCTCAAGTCACGAATTCCCTCCCTCTCTCTTGTGTCTACTTCGGCGAACCTTAGCTAGTAGGATGTGAGTTTGTTTAAATACAAACACACACATTTATTACATGGGCCAAAACCCTTTCTCCCTCTAGTCCAAACCGTATTTTACAAGAACAAACACATAATTAACTAACACCCAATCATTAAACATAAATAACTGAAGCTCAATCCAATTTAATACACAAGCCTCATCATTTACAATTATAGTCGAAACACGATATCAATGATCAATCATGAGTGCGGAATCCAAGTGATTGATTTAATCAAGTATAAGAAGCAATAATAAACGATGAATCAACAAAGTTAATAAATGAGAAGTAATAATAAACGATGAATCAACAAAGTTAATAAACACTTATGATTAGATGAATAAATCGTTGAGCACTATTACAACTCGATTTCTGTCTAGCACACAGGTTTTAGTTAGGCCACCGAAATCATTCTCTGGTCTCTCTCAAGTCACGAATTCTCTCTCTCTCTCTTTCTCTCGCTTTCGTGTCTATTTATGCCAACCTTAGCTAGTAGGATGTGAGTTTTTTTTAAATACAAACTCACACATTTATTACATGGACCAAATCCCTTTCTCCTTCTAGTCCAAACCATATTTTACAAGAACAAACACATAATTAACTACCACCCAATCAGTAAACATGGATAACTAAAGCCCAACCGAATTTAATACAAACTCACACATTTATTACATGGGCCAAAGCCCTTTCTCCCTCTAGTCCAAACCGTATTTGACAAGAACAAACACATAATTCACTACCACCCATTAATTAAACATGGATAACCAAAGCCCAACCGAATTTAATACACAAACCTTATCATTTTTCTATTATAGACGAAACACGGTATCAATGATCAATCATGAGTGCGGAATCCAAGTGATTGATTGAATTAAGTATGAGAAGCAATAATAAATGGTGAATCAACAAAGTTAATAAATGAGAAGCAATAATAAACGATAAATCAACAAACTTATAAACACTTACGATTAGATGACTAAATCATTGATTACTAATACAACTCGATTTCTGTCTAGTACACAGGTTTCGGTTAGGCCACCGAAATCATACTCTGGTCTCTCTCAAGTCATGAATTCCCTCTCTCTCTCTCTCTCTATTTTGTGTCTATTTCGGCAAACCTTAGCTAGTAGGATGTGAGTATTTCTAAATAAAAACCACACATTTATTACATGGGCCAAAGCCCTTTTTTCCCTCTAGTCCAAACCGTATTTTTACAAGAACAAACACATAATTAACTACCACCCAATCATTTAACATGGATTACCAAAGCCCAACCCAATTTAATACACAAGACTTATCATTTTTCTTTTATAGTCGAAACACGATATCAATGATCAATCATGAGTGTGGAATCCAAGTGATTGATTGAATCAAGTATGAGAAGCAATAATAAACGATGAATCAACAAAGTTAATAAACACTTACGAATAGATGACTAAATTGTTTATTACTATTACAACTCGATTTCTGTCTAGCTCACAGGTTTCGGTTAGGCCACCGAAATCATTTTCTGGTCTCTCTCAAGTCACGAATTCCCTCCCTCTCTCTTGTGTCTACTTCGGCGAACCTTAGCTAGTAGGATGTGAGTTTGTTTAAATACAAACACACACATTTATTACATGGGCCAAAATCCTTTCTCCCTCTAGTCCAAACCGTATTTTACAAGAACAAACACATAATTAACTAACACCCAATCATTAAACATGGATAACCGAAGTCCAATCCAATTTAATACACAAGCCTCATCATTTTTTCTATTATAGTCGAAACACGATATCAATGATCAATCATGAGTGCGGAATCCAAGTGCATGAATGTATCAAGTATGAGAAGCAATAATAAACGATGAATCAACAAAGTTGATAAAGGAGAAGCAATAATAAAAGATGAATCAAAAAACTTAATAAACACTTACGATTAGATGACTAAATCATTGATTATTATTACAACTTGAATTCTGTCTAGTACACAGGTTTCGGTTAGACCACCGAAATCATACTCTGGTCTTTCTCAAGTCACGAAGTCCGTCTCTCTCTTTCTCTTTGGTGTCTATTCGGGCAAACCTTAGCTAGTAGGATGTGAGTTTTTTTTAAATACAAACTCACACATTTATTACATGGGCCAAAGCCCTTTCTCCCTCTAGTCCAAACCGTATTTGACAAGAACAAACACATAATTCACTACCACCCATTAATTAAACATGGATAACCAAAGCCCAACCGAATTTAATACACAAACCTTATCATTTTTCTATTATAGACGAAACACGGTATCAATGATCAATCATGAGTGCGGAATCCAAGTGATTGATTGAATCAAGTATGAGAAGCAATAATAAATGGTGAATCAACAAAGTTAATAAATGAGAAGCAATAATAAACGATAAATCAACAAACTTATAAACACTTACGATTAGATGACTAAATCATTGATTACTAATACAACTCGATTTCTGTCTAGTACACAGGTTTCGGTTAGGCCACCGAAATCATACTCTGGTCTCTCTCAAGTCATGATTTCCCTCTCTCTCTCTCTCTCTCTCTCTATTTTGTGTCTATTTCGGCAAACCTTAGCTAGTAGGATGTGAGTATTTCTAAATAAAAACCACACATTTATTACATGGGCCAAAGCCCTTTTTTCCCTCTAGTCCAAACCGTATTTTTACAAGAACAAACACATAATTAACTACCACCCAATCATTAAACATGGATTACCAAAGCCCAACCCAATTTAATACACAAGACTTGTCATTTTTCTTTTATATTCGAAACACGATATCAATGATCAATCATGAGTGCGGAATCCAAGTGATTGATTGAATCAAGTATGAGAAGCAATAATAAACGATGAATCAACAAAGTTAATAAACACTTACGAATAGATGACTAAATTGTTTATTACTATTACAACTCG
>JBCNJP010000006.1:47125020-47142020 GCA_039602395.1 Deinandra increscens subsp. villosa
CTGGTTTCGGTTAAGTCATCGAAATCTTTCTATGGTCTCTCTCAAATCACGAATTCCCTTTCTCTCTCTCATGTGTCTATTTCGGCAAACCTTAGCTACTAGGATGTGAGTTTGTTCAAATACAAAGTCACACATTTATTACATGGGCCAAAGCCCTTTCTTCCTCTAGTCCAAACCGTATTTTACAAGAACAAACAAATAATTAACTAACACCCAATCACTAAACATGGATAACCAAAGCCCAAACTGATTTAATACACAAGCCTCATCATTTTTTGATTATAGTCCAAACATGATATCAATGATCAGTCACGAATGTGGAATCCAAGTGATTGATTGAATCAAGTAAGAGAAGCAATAATAAACGATGAAATAAGAAAGTTAATAAACACTTACGATTAGATGATCAAATCGTTGATTACTATTACAACTCGATTTCTATCTAGCACACAGGTTTCGGTTAAGTCACCGAAATCTTTCTATGGTCCCTCTCAAATCACGAATTCCCTCTCTCTCTCTCTTGTGTCTATTTCGGCAAACCTTAGTTACTAAGATGTGAGTTTGTTCAAATACAAACTCACACATTTATTACATGGGCCAAAGCCCTTTCTTCCTCTAGTCCAAACCGTATTTTACAAGAACAATCATATAATTAACTAACACCCAATCAGTAAACATGGATAACCAAAGCCCAAACTGATTTAATACACAAGCCTCATCATTTTTTTATTATAGTCCAAACATGATATCAATGATCAGTCACGAATGTGGAATCCAAGTGATTGATTGAATTGTAACACCCGAGTTATTATTGTGAAAAATAACGTTAAAACGTTAACTATATATTTGGTCCCAGAAAATTTTTCTCGAAATATTACAGTGTTTAAATGTTCACACTTACAAAAAACTTTATTATTGCGCTTACAACCAAGCAACCATGTATCTTAAAGACATCACGATTACGAATTACGAATCGTGAGTAGATTTCCCTTCAAGTGTTCGGTCTTGAGCAAGCTTGACGAATCCAGCTACATCTTATGTTTTCCTGCATTTCCAACACTAATATGTCATCATATAACGTGATGGAACAATAGAGATTATGATAAATTATAGAAAGAAGCAAAAGAATCAACTTTCGGGAAGGTCCCCACCGTAAGCTACGCCAACCACCGTAGCTTACGGTGGTCACCCTTTGCATACGGCCAAGACCCTCTGGTCTACAGAAATAGCTTACGGTTGCCAGCCACCGTAAGCTACGGTGACTCCGTAAGCTACGGTGACTGCAGGCCTAATCTACCATTTTTCTTGCAACACTTGCCCGATTACCCATTCGGAACATTCCTAACGCATGTTTTGGACCTGTTAACATCCATAGCCATATCTACACATTTTCATGTGTCATTTAGTACAATCTTATGGTTTTTGAACCAACAATTACTTACCGGGTCCTTACCTTTTTCCACCCATTTGACCCGTTAAGTCTCACGTATTTACCCGTGATTGCACATGGGCTAATCCACCATATTTACGCATAGGACAATCACATAATTTGCACTCAGATTGCTACAAGGCAACTCTTATACATATAGTCATGGTTTACCTTTGTTAAGTAACCCTACACTAACATCATAAGCATTTATCTATGATTCTGTGAACCTTCGTCAACAACACATTTTATTTACGTGTCTTGGTTTCGCTATACCACATGACAAGTTATATACTTTAGACTCATTGGCATATCTCATTAGAGTCATTTAACCCATTATGACCCATTAACCAGAGTCTTACGATTCATTTACCAATTTATTCATGTTAACATCTAATTATGGTTTCTATGAACCATGTAGTTAACAAATTATAATTGCACCTATTTATGGTTCTCATGAACCCATTTGACCCGTTAGCATGAATACTACGATTCATTTACCAACCATTGTCACTTTAAAATCTAATTATTGTTTCTATGCACCATTTAATTAACAAACTATAATGGCACCCATATATGGTTCTCATGAACCCATTTGACCCGTTAGCATGAATCCTACGATTCATTTATCAACCATTGTCATTTACCATCTAATTATGGTTTTTATGAGCCATGTAGCTCTCAAGTAAAGTTAACTTACAAGGTTCAACATTACACATCTAAGATGTCATAATGTAACCTTGTTTGATACATCTTTAAATCATTGGAGTTTAGCTCCAACGGATTGATATCTTAATAAATCTCGATTACATATTTTCCCACAAGGGCTATCGCTTTTCTAGTCGGCATACATTTCACATTTTTAAAGTAACTATAGATAATTATATGAAATGTGTAACATAGCAAAGATGTTACCTCGTGGTCTTCAAAATCATTACCCGATTTGCATATGCTCCGTTGCCCGGTTGCCTATAGTGGATTCAATCCTTGTTAGATCCACACGACATCATAAACCACCAATATACAATCAAATATGAGCAATTCAACTTGTCCATTCTTACTAAAATTTTAGAAAAGTGAATTATTGCACCATATTCTCAGCAGTGCTGCTGTAATGGTCTTTTTCGACAACCCTAGAAGTTTTTCTAGCATTCCATATTCAAAGATGAAATGTAGTATACTGAAAGACCTTTCCAGGCGTATATCGTACGCCTTCTAACGAATTTTCTACGATTTTATACGATTTTTATAAAAACAGGACAGCAGCTATATTTATTTCCAAACAGCATGCTGAGTAATCTGCATAGCTGCGGAAATCATCATTTTTGACCCACTTAATGACCGAATCAGCTTCTGATTTATAAAATTGAGCTGAAGTCATCTCAAAGACCTTTCCAACCATATAAGCCACATCCTCATTGGATGCTCGAGTGATTTAATACGAATTTTTAAAACAGGGCTAAAATTTATTTTTAATCACAGCAACTTTGTTTTGCTTTCATTAAAAACTCACTTAGACATTTTATCAAACACCTTGTGTGCAATATTCATAGCAAGTCTAAATCAACCTAATTTGCTTTGGTTAACATTCCATAACTTGCAAATCATGTAAATTTTACTAGTTTGCAAGTTTCCATCCAACGATTTTCAATTGGCAAACCTATATAGACCCATTTTCATTTGTAAGCATTATAGGCTCTAAAAACTCCACATTCATGGGTTAATTTCGTGACCTAGGGGTCACCCTACCTAAACTTAATGCTTAGGTCAATTTCACAAGCATTCGGTTGTTCTAATCATCATTCAATCATCATATGAGGTCATAGATACAAATTTACAGCCCCAATTCGACCAATTCATCATCAAATTTTCGGAATTAAACATGCAAGTAACATGAGGTTTGCTTACCCAATAACCTTCATAGTTTGGCTATAGTTAGAGCTTGAAGAATCTTCTTTATCCATCAAAAATCGCAGCTTGTAGCCATCTAATTGAGGATGTCGAATTTCTAGGGCTTGGAAGGGAGAATCACGATGCCTGGATGTTCATACGTATGACATCCAGGTTTCTCCCCTTTTTTCCTTATTTGAGTTTAGTTAAATTACAGCCCTAGTCCCTCAAATCTCAACATTTTGATTTAATTAACCAAAACATCAGTTTACTCATTAAGCCCCTCATGTACCTAACGGGTTAAGTCATGGACTAACATCCCGCTCATTTATTTATGAAAAGAAAATTCGTTCGGTTTTTGGGATGTTACAAATCTACCCCCCTTAAAGAGGGTTTCGTCCCCGAAACGCATTTCATGTCTTCGTCGCCTAAGTACATGATCCATGTCAACCATACAACGCATATTCATACACAATCGTGTTTGAGTTGTTGCATTTACCAACTCCGAGTTATTCATCATATGAAAATTCTAACATTTTTTTTTTTTACTTGTCCCGTAGGACATGCCCGACATGATAACTCTTTTGTTATCTATTACCTTACCCACTTGACCCGCTATAGGAATTTAATGATTCCAGCTCAACGGGTCGTTTATGACCAAGGTTCTAATGACCAATGCCAAAACCTCATTGGTCAAAGTCAACATTTCAAATATTTGCCCTCTCCGTAAGAGGTTCAGACAATAATGTAATAACATCCATACCTCAGGGTCATGACCGTATGCGCATGTAGCTCTCTTGCTCATCTTTATTTTGACGATAATTCTCGTCGGAATCTCGCCCAGCGGCACTTCCGCTAGTTGTGTCCTTGCACATTATAACTGTACCTACACATATTAAGCAATATAACAATATTTGCAAGTGTTTAGCATATCACTTGCCGTTTGTCTTCCCATTCGACAATGCAATACATTTTAATTGGATGATTCCTACGACTCTATAGTCGTTTATACCATCCCGTAACCCTTTTTAGGATTACCGTGTTCCACATAATACAATTTAACGTGTCAGCATTGACTTATTCTTGGCTCATATACTAGCCTTAAAAATTTATCGCATTAACTATGATTCCTTTGAATCATTTACAAATCCACACACACATTTTAGTTAAGCCACAACTCCTATGAGCCATTTAGCTATTTCATGTCAATATGACGTTTAGCATGACCTTATCGTCCTTGCCTCATCACTACTGGCACAATTCATATGAACTACTTATCATTCAATCACATATTAATCTAAGGTTATGGTTCTTACAAACCATTTATTATTCATTTAACACGCTAACACCTTTACATGTTTTTGTGTTTCCATGGTTCCTTTGAACCATTTAGCTAAACAATATACAAGCGATCAATATAATGATCCTGAACGATCATTTATAAACACTTAAACATATTGATACGGTCATTTATAAACACTTAAACATATTGATACGGTCCTTAGCAACCGCTAATAAAGCACGTTACATTTAGCACATATATATGGTTCTTACGAACCATTACTCGTTCACATTACATTTCAATATGTATTAGAAAATTTTGAGGATACGTACTTACATTGCAATCCTCTATGCGTCTTCGGGATCAGTCGATTCTAGTGTCCTCCCTACTTTCACGATCATCTACGCTTTTGGGTTTCACCCAAGAAGTTGGGTCGATCACCCACCTAACAGCTGTTCGTCATTCAAGATGTACATAATAACCAATGTATTTCAGCATTAGGGGTTTTTCCTTGCGTTTAATCAAGGTTACTCTTTACCCTTTTGTTAAGCAACCAATAATTTCATAAGGTTACGAGTTTGTAGCATACGCATTACACTGTTACCCTCTTTTCTTTCATTTTGGTTTCAAATTTAATCAACTCTAGACTTGGGTTTTATCCCGAGTCCCAAAATTCAATCACGTTATATAAATTCGATATCTTTTAAACATTTATGATATCGCATTTTAACCGTAATTTAACCTTCCCAACGGTTTTGTCAGTTAACAGCATGCGACCATTTTAACTCATTAGTTTGTGGTCCTTTGTTAATCCTTCGTTTATAACAATTATATACAAGGTTCAACATTTGTTCATCTTAGGATGTCCCAATTGTAACCTTATCACAAATTAATGGCTTCACGTCCCCTTTGGGTTGTTCTTCACCAAGTATCCCATTCCGTATACTGGTTTCACGGCTCCTAAGAGCCGTTCTTTACCAATTACCATATGCATATTTCAAAAATCAGTTATGACCTCATGGGTCCAGCCTCTTATTTTAACTCTATTCAGACGCACGTTTACGCATTACCATCTATCAGAATGTAATCCAGGTTGGGTAGTCCCACCTGGTTGTACCTTGGAGCTTGCCCATTTATGCATTTGAAAGCATACGGATCATTCACTATCCTTCCACTTGCTCGGAGGCAATTCTCCTACAAAAATCAAGGTGTCAAAATAGACCACATTTAGAGCTTTCCTTACCTCAATCAAGGTTACTCCTCATTAACATCGTCATTTGCACGTTTCAAGATACAACATTGCCAAATTAAATATCACAATGCTATCTTGTTACCTTTACATATACTATTCGAGATACAACATTGCACAATTACTTGTCACCATGTTATCTCGTTACGCTTACAATTTTCCATTCAAGATACAACAATGCACAATTGACTGGTCACAATGCTATCTTGTTACATTTACATATACTATTCGAGATACAACATTGCACAATTACTTGTCACAATGTTACCTCGTTACACTTTCAACTTTTATTCAAGATACAACATTGCACAATGGACTTGTCACAATGCTATCTTGTTACATTTACAGATACTATTCGAGATACAACATTGCACAATTACTTGTCACAATGTTACCTCGTTACACTTTCAATTTTTATTCAAGATACAACATTGCACAATGGACTTGTCACAATGCTATCTTGTTACATTTACAGATACTATTCGAGATACAACATTGCACAATTACTTGTCACAATGTTACCTCGTTACACTTTCAATTTTTATTCAAGATACAACATTGCACAATGAACTTGTCACAATGCTATCTTGTTACATTTACATATACTATTCGAGATACAACATTGCACAATTACTTGTCACAATGTTACCTCGTTACACTTTCAATTTTTATTCAAGATATTACACTGCACTTTAACTCGTTACAATGTCATCTTATTATCAAATAATCTCGCGGATTTATACGAGGACTTTTGCCTTAGCATTAACCCATTTCTATCTGTCCCTAACATTTACAAAATTCACGGTTCTAGCGCTTACAATCTTCCGTGCTATTCACATTTTTAAGCATTATATCAAACATTTCACCATTTGATAATTACATATGTTTAACCATTTGTTCATACAAAAGCTACTCACAACTATGCCACAATATGCAAACTTTTACTCACCTGGATTCCCGATCAAGCTTGAACCGAACACTTTTCCCGTACCTCGAGCTCGGAGTTTGAGTTCAAGCACCTTTCGCGTACTTGAATCCCTCAAACCACGGCTCTGATACCAACTTGTAACACCCGAGTTATTATTGTGAAAAATAACGTTAAAACGTTAACTATATATTTGGTCCCAGAAAATTTTTCTCGAAATATTACAGTGTTTAAATGTTCACACTTACAAAAAACTTTATTATTGCGCTTACAACCAAGCAACCATGTATCTTAAAGACATCACGATTACGAATTACGAATCGTGAGTAGATTTCCCTTCAAGTGTTCGGTCTTGAGCAAGCTTGACGAATCCAGCTACATCTTATGTTTTCCTGCATTTCCAACACTAATATGTCATCATATAACGTGATGGAACAATAGAGATTATGATAAATTATAGAAAGAAGCAAAAGAATCAACTTTCGGGAAGGTCCCCACCGTAAGCTACGCCAACCACCGTAGCTTACGGTGGTCACCCTTTGCATACGGCCAAGACCCTCTGGTCTACAGAAATAGCTTACGGTTGCCAGCCACCGTAAGCTACGGTGACTCCGTAAGCTACGGTGACTGCAGGCCTAATCTACCATTTTTCTTGCAACACTTGCCCGATTACCCATTCGGAACATTCCTAACGCATGTTTTGGACCTGTTAACATCCATAGCCATATCTACACATTTTCATGTGTCATTTAGTACAATCTTATGGTTTTTGAACCAACAATTACTTACCGGGTCCTTACCTTTTTCCACCCATTTGACCCGTTAAGTCTCACGTATTTACCCGTGATTGCACATGGGCTAATCCACCATATTTACGCATAGGACAATCACATAATTTGCACTCAGATTGCTACAAGGCAACTCTTATACATATAGTCATGGTTTACCTTTGTTAAGTAACCCTACACTAACATCATAAGCATTTATCTATGATTCTGTGAACCTTCGTCAACAACACATTTTATTTACGTGTCTTGGTTTCGCTATACCACATGACAAGTTATATACTTTAGACTCATTGGCATATCTCATTAGAGTCATTTAACCCATTATGACCCATTAACCAGAGTCTTACGATTCATTTACCAATTTATTCATGTTAACATCTAATTATGGTTTCTATGAACCATGTAGTTAACAAATTATAATTGCACCTATTTATGGTTCTCATGAACCCATTTGACCCGTTAGCATGAATACTACGATTCATTTACCAACCATTGTCACTTTAAAATCTAATTATTGTTTCTATGCACCATTTAATTAACAAACTATAATGGCACCCATATATGGTTCTCATGAACCCATTTGACCCGTTAGCATGAATCCTACGATTCATTTATCAACCATTGTCATTTACCATCTAATTATGGTTTTTATGAGCCATGTAGCTCTCAAGTAAAGTTAACTTACAAGGTTCAACATTACACATCTAAGATGTCATAATGTAACCTTGTTTGATACATCTTTAAATCATTGGAGTTTAGCTCCAACGGATTGATATCTTAATAAATCTCGATTACATATTTTCCCACAAGGGCTATCGCTTTTCTAGTCGGCATACATTTCACATTTTTAAAGTAACTATAGATAATTATATGAAATGTGTAACATAGCAAAGATGTTACCTCGTGGTCTTCAAAATCATTACCCGATTTGCATATGCTCCGTTGCCCGGTTGCCTATAGTGGATTCAATCCTTGTTAGATCCACACGACATCATAAACCACCAATATACAATCAAATATGAGCAATTCAACTTGTCCATTCTTACTAAAATTTTAGAAAAGTGAATTATTGCACCATATTCTCAGCAGTGCTGCTGTAATGGTCTTTTTCGACAACCCTAGAAGTTTTTCTAGCATTCCATATTCAAAGATGAAATGTAGTATACTGAAAGACCTTTCCAGGCGTATATCGTACGCCTTCTAACGAATTTTCTACGATTTTATACGATTTTTATAAAAACAGGACAGCAGCTATATTTATTTCCAAACAGCATGCTGAGTAATCTGCATAGCTGCGGAAATCATCATTTTTGACCCACTTAATGACCGAATCAGCTTCTGATTTATAAAATTGAGCTGAAGTCATCTCAAAGACCTTTCCAACCATATAAGCCACATCCTCATTGGATGCTCGAGTGATTTAATACGAATTTTTAAAACAGGGCTAAAATTTATTTTTAATCACAGCAACTTTGTTTTGCTTTCATTAAAAACTCACTTAGACATTTTATCAAACACCTTGTGTGCAATATTCATAGCAAGTCTAAATCAACCTAATTTGCTTTGGTTAACATTCCATAACTTGCAAATCATGTAAATTTTACTAGTTTGCAAGTTTCCATCCAACGATTTTCAATTGGCAAACCTATATAGACCCATTTTCATTTGTAAGCATTATAGGCTCTAAAAACTCCACATTCATGGGTTAATTTCGTGACCTAGGGGTCACCCTACCTAAACTTAATGCTTAGGTCAATTTCACAAGCATTCGGTTGTTCTAATCATCATTCAATCATCATATGAGGTCATAGATACAAATTTACAGCCCCAATTCGACCAATTCATCATCAAATTTTCGGAATTAAACATGCAAGTAACATGAGGTTTGCTTACCCAATAACCTTCATAGTTTGGCTATAGTTAGAGCTTGAAGAATCTTCTTTATCCATCAAAAATCGCAGCTTGTAGCCATCTAATTGAGGATGTCGAATTTCTAGGGCTTGGAAGGGAGAATCACGATGCCTGGATGTTCATACGTATGACATCCAGGTTTCTCCCCTTTTTTCCTTATTTGAGTTTAGTTAAATTACAGCCCTAGTCCCTCAAATCTCAACATTTTGATTTAATTAACCAAAACATCAGTTTACTCATTAAGCCCCTCATGTACCTAACGGGTTAAGTCATGGACTAACATCCCGCTCATTTATTTATGAAAAGAAAATTCGTTCGGTTTTTGGGATGTTACATGAATCAAGTAAGAGAAGCAATAATAAACGATGAAATAAGAAAGTTAACAAACACTTACGATTAGATGATCAAATCGTTGATTATTCTATCTAGCACACAGGTTTCGGTTAAGTCACCGAAATCTTTCTGTGGTCTTTCTCAAATCACGAATTCCCTCTCTCTCTCTTGTGTTAATTTCGGCAAACCTTAGCTAGTAGAATGTGAATTTTTTTCAAATACAAACTCACACATTTATTACATCGGCCAAAGCCCTTTCTTCCTCTAGTCCAAACCGTATTTTACAAGAACAAACACATAATTAACTAACACCCAATCACTAAACATGGATAACCGAAGCCCAAACTGAGTTAATACACAAGCCTCGTAATTTTTCAATTATAGTCCAAACATGGTATCAATGATCAATCACGAATGTGGAATCCAAGTGATTGATTGAATCAAGTAAGAGAAGCAATAATAAACGATGAAATAACAAAGTTAATAAACACTTACGATTAGATGATCAAATCGTTGATTACTATTACAACTCGATTTCTATCTAGCACACTGGTTTCGGTTAAGTCACCGAAATCTTTCTATGGTCTCTCTCAAATCACGAATTCCCTCTCTCTCTCTCATGTGTCTATTTCGGCAAACCTTAGCTACTAGGATGTGAGTTTGTTCAAATACAAACTCACACATTTATTACATGGGCCAAAGCCCTTTCTTCCTCTAGTCCAAACCGTATTTTACAAGAACAAACGACATAATTAACTAACACCCAATCACTAAACATGGATAACCAAAGCCCAAACTGATTTAATACACAAGCCTCATCATTTTTCGATTATAGTCCAAACATGATATCAATGATCAATCACGAATGTGGAATCCAAGTGATTGATTGAATCAAGTAAGAGAAGCAATAATAAACGATGAAATAACAAAGTTAATAAACACTTACGATTAGATGATCAAATCGTTGATTACTATTACAACTCGATTTCTATCTAGCACACAGGTTTCGGTTAAGTCACCGAAATCTTTCTATGGTCCCTCTCAAATCACGAATTCCCTCTCTTTCTTGTGTCTATTTCGGCAAACCTTAGTTACTAAGATGTGAGTTTGTTCAATTACAAACTCACACATTTATTAAATGGGCAAAAGCCCTTTCTTCCTCTAGTCCAAACCGTATTTTACAAGAACAAACATATAATTAACTAACACCCAATCACTAAACATGGATAACCAAAGCCCAAACTGATTTAATACACAAGCCTCATCATTTTATTGATTATAGTCCAAACATGATATCAATGATCAATCACGAATGTGGAATACAAGTGATTGATTGAATCAAGTAAGAGAAGCAATAATAAACGATGAAATAAGAAAGTTAATAAACACTTACGATTAGATGATCAAATCGTTGATTATTATTACAACTCGATTTCTATCTAGCACACAGGTTTCGGTTAAGTCACCGAAATCTTTCTGTGGTCTCTCTCAAATCACGAATTCCTCTCTCTCTCTCTTGTGTTAATTTCGGCAAACCTTAGCTAGTAGGATGTGAATTTTTTTAAATACAAACTCACACATTTATTACATCGGCCACAAGCCCTTTCTTCCTCTAGTCCAAACCGTATTTTACAAGAACAAACACATAATTAACTGACACCCAATCACTAAACATGGATAACCGAAGCCCAAACCGATTTAATACACAAGCCTCATAATTTTTCAATTTTAGTCCAAACATGGTATCAATGATCAATCACGAATGTGGAATCCAAGTGATTGATTGAATCAAGTAAGAGAAGCAATAATAAACAATTAAATAACAAAGTTAATAAACACTTACGATTAGATGATCAAATCGTTGATTACTATTACAACTCAATTTCTATCTAGCACACTGGTTTCGGTTAAGTCATCGAAATCTTTCTATGGTCTCTCTCAAATCACGAATTCCCTTTCTCTCTCTCATGTGTCTATTTCGGCAAACCTTAGGTACTAGGAAGTGAGTTTGTTCAAATACAAAGTCACACATTTATTACATGGGCCAAAGCCCTTTCTTCCTCTAGTCCAAACCGTATTTTACAAGAACAAACGACATAATTAACTAACACCTAATCAGTAAACATGGATAACCGAAGCCCAAACTGATTTAATACACAAGCCTCATCATTTTTCGGTTATGGTGCAAACATGATATCAATGATCAGTCACGAATGTGGAATCCAAGTGATTGATTGAATCAAGTAAGAGAAGCAATAATAAACGATGAAATAAGAAAGTCAATAAACACTTACGATTAGATGATCAAATCGTTGATTACTATTACAACTCGATTTCTATCTAGCACACAGGTTTCGGTTAAGTCACCGAAATCTTTCTATGGTCCCTCTCAAATCACGAATTCCCTCTCTTTCTTGTGTCTATTTCGGCAAACCTTAGTTACTAAGATGTGAGTTTGTTCAATTACAAACTCACACATTTATTAAATGGGCAAAAGCCCTTTCTTCCTCTAGTCCAAACCGTATTTTACAAGAACAATCATATAATTAACTAACACCCAATCAGTAAACATGGATAACCAAAGCCCAAACTGATTTAATACACAAGCCTCATCATTTTTTTATTATAGTCCAAACATGATATCAATGATCAGTCACGAATGTGGAATCCAAGTGATTGATTGAATCAAGTAAGAGAAGCAATAATAAACGATGAAATAAGAAAGTTAACAAACACTTACGATTAGATGATCAAATCGTTGATTATTCTATCTAGCACACAGGTTTCGGTTAAGTCACCGAAATCTTTCTGTGGTCTTTCTCAAATCACGAATTCCCTCTCTCTCTCTTGTGTTAATTTCGGCAAACCTTAGCTAGTAGAATGTGAATTTTTTTCAAATACAAACTCACACATTTATTACATCGGCCAAAGCCCTTTCTTCCTCTAGTCCAAACCGTATTTTACAAGAACAAACACATAATTAACTAACACCCAATCACTAAACATGGATAACCGAAGCCCAAACTGAGTTAATACACAAGCCTCGTAATTTTTCAATTATAGTCCAAACATGGTATCAATGATCAATCACGAATGTGGAATCCAAGTGATTGATTGAATCAAGTAAGAGAAGCAATAATAAACGATTAAATAACAAAGTTAATAAACACTTACGATTAGATGATCAAATCGTTGATTACTATTACAACTCAATTTCTATCTAGCACACTGGTTTCGGTTAAGTCATCGAAATCTTTCTATGGTCTCTCTCAAATCACGAATTCCATTTCTCTCTCTCATGTGTCTATTTCGGCAAACCTTAGGTACTAGGAAGTGAGTTTGTTCAAATACAAAGTCACACATTTATTACATGGGCCAAAGCCTTTCTTCCTTTAGTCCAAACCGTATTTTACAAGAACAAACGAATAATTAACTAACACCTAATCAGTAAACATGGATAACCGAAGCCCAAACTGATTTAATACACAAGCCTCATCATTTTTCGGTTATAGTGCAAACATGATATCAATGATCAGTCACGAATGTGGAATCCAAGTGATTGATTGAATCAAGTAAGAGAAGCAATAATAAACGATGAAATAACAAAGTTAATAAACACTTACGATTAGATGATCAAATCGTTGATTACTATTACAACTCGATTTCTATCTAGCACACAGGTTTCGGTTAAGTCACCGAAATCTTTCTATGGTCCCTCTCAAATCACGAATTCCCTCTCTTTCTTGTGTCTATTTCGGCAAACCTTAGTTACTAAGATGTGAGTTTGTTCAATTACAAACTCACACATTTATTAAATGGGCAAAAGCCCTTTCTTCCTCTAGTCCAAACCGTATTTTACAAGAACAAACATATAATTAACTAACACCCAATCACTAAACATGGATAACCAAAGCCCAAACTGATTTAATACACAAGCCTCATCATTTTTTGATTATAGTCGAAACATGATATCAATGATCAATCACGAGTGTGGAATACAAGTGATTGATTGAATCAAGTAAGAGAAGCAATAATAAACGATGATTTAACAAAGTTAATAAACACTGACGAATAAATGATCAAATCGTTGATTATTATTACAACTCGATTTTTGTCTAGTACATAGATTTCGGTTAAGTCACCGAAATCTTTCTGTGGTCTCTTTCAAATCACGAATTCCCTCTCTCTCTTGTGTTAATTTCGGCAAACCTTAGCTAGTAGGATGTGAATTTCTTTAAATACAAAATCACACATTTATTACATCGGCCACAAGCCCTTTCTTCCTCTAGTCCAAACCGTATTTTACAAGAACAAACACATAATTAACTAACACCCAATCACTAAACATGGATAACCAAAGCCCAAACCGAATTAATACACAAGCCTCATCATTTTTCGATTATAGTCCAAACATGGTATCAATGATGAATCACGAATGTGGAATCCAAGTGATTGATTAAATCAAGTAAGAGAAGCAATAATAAACGATGAAATAAGAAAGTTAATAAACACTTACGATTAGATGATCAAATCGTTGATTACTATTACAACTCGATTTCTATCTAGCACACAGGTTTCTGTTAAGTCACCGAAATCTTTCTATGGTCCCTCTTAAATCACGAATTCCCAATCTCTCTTGTGTTTATTGCGGCAAACCTTAGCTACTAGGATGTAAGTTTGTTCAAATACAAACTTACACATTTATTAAATGGGCCGAAAGCCCTTTCTTCCTCTAGTCCAAACCGTATTTTACAAGAACAAACACATAATTAACTAACACCCAATCACTAAACATGGATAACCAAAGCCCAAACCGATTTAATACACAAGCCTCATCATTTTTTTATTATAGTCCAAACATGATATCAACGATCAGTCACGAATGTGGAATCCAAGTGATTGATTGAATCAAGTAAAAGAAGCAATAATAAACGATGATTTAACAAATTTAATAAACACTGACGATTAGATGATCAAATCTTTGATTATTATTACAACTCGATTTCTATCTAGCACACAGGTTTCGGTTAAGTCACCGAAATCTTTCTCTGGTCTCTCTCAAATCACGAATTTCTTCTCTCTCTTGTGTTAATTTCGGCAAACCTTAGCTAGTAGGATGTGAATTTGTTCAAATACTAACTCACACATTTATTACATGGGCCAAAGCCCTTTCCTCCTCTAGTCCAAACCGTATTTTACAAGACCAAACACATAATTAACTAACACCCAATCACTAAACATGGATAACCGAAGCCCAGAACGATTTAATACACAAGCCTCATCATTTTTCAATTATAGTCCAAACATGATATCAATGATCAGCACGAATGTGGAATCCAAGTGATTGATTGAATCAAGTAAGAGAAGCAATAATAAACGATTAAATAACAAAGTTAATAAACACTTACAATTAGATGATCAAATCGTTGATTACTATTACAACTCAATTTCTATCTAGCACACTGGTTTCGGTTAACTCACCGAAATCTTTTATGGTCTCTCTCGAATCACGAATTCCCTCTCTCTCTCTCTTTCTTGTGTCTATTTCGGCAAACCTTAGGTACTAGGAAGTGAGTTTGTTCAAATACAAAGTCACACATTTATTACATGGGCCAAAGCCCTTTCTTCCTCTAGTCCAAACCATATTTTACAAGAACAAACGAATAATTAACTAACACCCAATCAGTAAACATGGATAACCGAAGCCCAAACTGATTTAATACACAAGCCTCATCATTTTTCGATTATATTTCAAACAAGATATCAATGATCTGTCACGAATATGGAATCCAAGTGATTGATTGAATCAAGTAAAAGAAGCAATAATAAATGATGAAATAACAAAGTTAATAAACACTTACGATTAGATGATCAAATCGTTGATTACTATTACAACTCGATTTCTATCTAGCACACAGGTTTCTGTTAAGTCACCGGAATCTTTCTATGGTCTCTCTCAAATCACGAATTCTCTCTCTCTTGTGTCTATTTCGGCAAACCTTAGCTACTAAGATGTGAGTTTGTTCAAATATAAACTCACACATTTATTACATGGGTAAAAGCCATTTCTTCCTCTAGTCCAAACCGTATTTTACAAGAACAAACACATAATTAACTAACACCCAATCACTAAACATGGATAACCAAAGCCCAAACCGATTTAATTCACAAGCCTCATATTTTTTGATTATAGTCCAAACATGATATCAATGATCAATCACGAATGTGGAATCCAAGTGATTAATTAAATCAAGTAAGAGAAGCAATAATAAACGATGATTTAACAAAGTTAATAAACATTGACGATTAGATGATCAAATCGTTGATTATTATTACAACTCGATTTCTATCTAGCACACAGGTTTCGTTTAAGTCACCGAAATCTTTCTGTGGTCTCTCTCAAATCACGAATTCCCTCTCTCTCTTGTGTTAATTTCGGCAAACCTTTGATAGTAGGATGTGAATTTGTTTAAATACAAACTCACACATTTATTACATCGGCCAAAGCCCTTTCTTCCTCTAGTCCAAACCGTATTTTACAAGAACAAACACATAATTAACTAACACCCAATCACTAAACATGGATAACTGAAGCCCAAACAGATTTAATACACAAGCCTCATCATTTTTCAATTATAGTCCAAACATGGTATCAATGATCAATCACGAATGTGGAATCCAAGTGATTGATTCAATCATGTAAGAGAAGCAATAATAAACAATGAAATAACAAAGTTAATAAACACTTACGATTAGATGATCAAATCGTTGATTACTATTACAACTCGATTTCTATCTAGCACACAGGTTTCGGTTAAGTCACCGAAATCTTTCTATGGTCTCTCTCAAATCACGAATTCCCAATCTCTCTTGTGTTTATTTCGGCAAACCTTAGCTACTATGATGTAAGTTTGTTCAAATACAAACTCACACATTTATTACATGGGCCAAAGCCCTTTCCTCCTCTAGTCCAAACCGTATTTTACAAGAACAAACACATAATTAATCACTAAACATGGATAACCGAAGTCCAAACCGATTTAATACACAAGCCTCATCATTTTTCAGTTATAGTCCAAACATGATATTGTAACATCCCGATTCTAATATGGTTAAAATCCCGCTAAATTCACGTTAAGCATGAATTCGAGTTATGGGTACATTAAAACTTTGTGCCAACTATTGTTTAGGTAGAA
>JBCNJP010000006.1:47142520-47170520 GCA_039602395.1 Deinandra increscens subsp. villosa
TCTTATTTCATCGTTTATTATTGCTTCTCTTACTTGATTCAATCAATCACTTGGATTCCACATTCGTGATTGATCATTGATATCATGTTTGGACTATAATAAAAAAATGATGAGGCTTGTGTATTAAATCAGTTTGGGCTTTGGTTATCCATGTTTAGTGATTGGGTGTTAGTTAATTATATGTTTGTTCTTGTAAAATACGGTTTGGACTAGAGGAAGAAAGGGCTTTTGCCCATTTAATAAATGTGTGAGTTTGTAATTGAACAAACTCACATCTTAGTGTGTGGTCTCAAGGTAAACTGGGTAGGGGAGCTGCTAAAGTGTCATGGCAAGTGGTGTGTGCTCCAAAACACGAGGGGGGCCTGGGCATTCGTCGTATTCGGGATATGAATATCGCTCTCTTAGCTCGACATATATGGAGCATCGTTACTAATAGGCAGTCGTCATGGGTTCAGTGGATTCATGTGCATCGATTGAGGGGGCGAACGATATGGAATTGTCAACTGGTGGCTAATTGTGCTTGGAGTTGGAGAAAAATCTTGCAGATCAGGGTGATGATCCGTGATTTCATACGGACGATTGTCGGGAATGGTCTTGAGACGTCAGCTTGGTTTGATAATTGGAGTTCTATTGGGCCGCTTGGGGATATTATATCTGCTAGACGTATTCACATGGCGGGTTATAATATTTATTCTAAGGTGGCGGATTTAGTTTCAGGTGGGGGTTGGAATTGGCCTGCTGATTGGGCCGACATGTACCCTGCCCTTCGTGATATTCAAAATGTTACTCTAAATGCGAGACGTGATGAGTTGGTTTGGTGTATTAGTGGGACTAACAAACATTTCTCAACGACTCTTGCATGGAACTCGTTCAGAAATTTGAGGGTGGATGTTACATGGGTGCATGTTGTATGGTTCTTTGCTTGTATTCCTAAGCATGCTTTTCTTTTATGGCTGGCTATTATGGAGAGGTTGCGTACTCAAGACAAGATTAGGGAATGGAATATACAAAAAGGGAACATGAACATGATGTGCTTCCTTCTATGCCATGCAGAGACGGAAACACATAACCATTTATTTTTTTAATGTTCTTTTTCTCAGGATGTTTGGCAAAAGGTGTGTCTCAAACTTGCGAGAACGGATCTGTTGAATGACTGAAGCACTATTATCAGCAAGCTAACGGATGGGGCGAACTCAAAACGCCTCAAAGTGGTTGTGAGCAAACTTGCTGTTGCGGCAACTGTGTATCATATTTGGAGGGAACGGAATGGGAGATATCATGAGCAGCATGCCAGACCTTCTGAGACGGTGTTTCAACAGGTGTGCGAGGATATTCGATATAGACTTATGGTTCTCAGATTTCGGAGGTGTGAGAGCGTGTGCCAAACACTTGCGGATTGGGATATTACTAGTACAGCAACTTCGGATGATGGTGGCTGATTTGCTGATCGTTCTAGGTTGAGGGGTTTCTAGTTTGTGCTAGGGGTGTTTTGTGGGTGTGTTTTTACTTGTTTCTGTTTGTTTTACTCTTCAGGGGCTTGTCCCTGCTTGAGCATTAGTTGAGACGCTCTCTTCTACTTGTACTTTTTTTGGTTGTGAACATATATATCACCGGGGTAACCCTTTACCCAAAAAAAAAAACTAAGGTTTGCCGAAATAGACACAAGAAAGAGAGGGAATTCGTGATTTGAGAGGGACCATAGAAAGATTTCGGTGACTTAACCGAAACCTGTGTGCTAGATAGAAATCGAGTTGTAATAGTAATCAACGATTTGATCATCTAATCGTAAGTGTTTATTAACTTTCTTATTTCATCTTTTATTATTGCTTCTCTTACTTGATTCAATCAATCACTAGGATTCCACATTCGTGATTCATCATTGATACCATGTTTGGACTATAATCGAAAAATAATGAGGCTTTTGTATTAAATCGGTTTGGGTTTTGGTTATCCATGTTTAGTGATTGGGTGTTAGTTAATTTTGTGTTTGTTCTTGTAAAATACGGTTTGTACTAGAGGAAGAAAGGGCTTTGGCCGATGTAATAAATGTGTGAGTTTGTATTTAAACAAATTCACATCCTACTAACTAAGGCTCGCCTAAGTAGACACAAGAGAGAGGGAGGGAATCGTGACTTGAGAGAGTCCAGAGAATGATTTCGGTGGCCTAACTTAAACCTGTGTCCTAGACAGAAAATCGAGTTGTAATAGTAATCAACGATTTAGTCATCTAATCGTAAGTCTTTATTAACTTTGTTGATTCATCGTTTATTATTGCTTCTCATTTATTAACTTTGTTGATTCATCGTTTATATTGCTTCTCATACTTGATTCAATCAATCACTTGGATTCCGCAGTCTTGATTGATCATTGATATCGTGTTTCGACTATACTAGAAAAATGATAAGGCTTGTGTATTTAATTGGGTTGTTCTTTGGTTATCCATGTTTAATGATTGCGTGGTAGTTAATTATGTGCTTGTTCTTGTAAAATACGGTTTGAACTAGAGGGAGAAAGGGCTTTGGCCCATGTAATAAATGTGTGAGTTTTTATTTAAACAAACTGACATCATACTAGCTAAGGTTCGCCGAAGTAGACACAAGAGAGAGGGAGGGAATTCGTGACTTGAGAGAGACCAGAGTATGATTTCGGTGGCCTAACCAAAACATGTGTGCTAGACAGAAATCGTGTTGTAATAGTAATCCACGATTTAATCATCTAATCGTAGGTGTTTATTAAGTTTGTTGATTTATCGTTTATTATTGCTTCTCATTTATTAACTTTGTTGAATCATCGTTTATTATTGCTTCTCATACTTGATACAAACATGCACTTGGATTCCGCACTCATGATTGATCATTGATATTGTGTTTGACTATAATAGAAAAATGATGAGGCTTGTGTATTAAATTGGGTAGGGCTTCGGTTATCCATGTTTAATGATTGGGTGTTAGTTAATTATGTGTTTGTTCTTGTAAAATACGGTTTGGACTAGAGGGAGAAAGGGCTTTGGACCATGTATTTAATCTGTTAGTTTGTATTTAAAAAAAGTCACATCCTGCTAGCTAAGGTTTGCCGAAATAGACACAAAACAGAGAGATAGAGAGAGAGATAGAGAAAGGGAATTCATGACTTGAGAGAGACCAGAGTATGATTTCGGTGGCATAACCGAAACCTGTGTGCTAGACAGAAATCGAGTTGTAATATTAATCAACGATTTAGTCATATAATCGTTAGTGTTAATTAACTTTGTTGATTCATCGTTTATTATTGCTTCTCATTTATTAACTTTGTTGATTCATCGTTTATTATTGCTTCTCATACTTGATACAATCATGCACTTGGATTCCGCACTCATGATTGATCATTGATATCGTGTTTCGACTATAATAGAAAAATGATGAGGCTTGTGTATTAAATTGGGTTGGGCTTCGGTTATCCATGTTTAATGATTGGGTGTTAGTTAATTATGTGTTTGTTCTTGTACAATATGGTTTAGACTAGAGGGAGAAAGGGCTTTGGCCCATGAAATAAAAATGTGTGAGTCTGTATTTAAACAAAATCACATCCTACTAGCTAAGGCTCGCCTAAGTAGACACAAGAGAAAGGGAGGGAATTCGTGACTTGAGAGAGACCAGATAATGATTTTGGTGGCGTAACCGAAACCTGTGTGCTAGAAAGAAATCGAGTTGTAATAGTAATCAACGATTTAGTCATATCATCATTAGTGTTTATTAACTTTGTTGATTCCTCGTTTATTATTGCTTCTCATTTATTAACTTTGTTGATTCATCGTTTATTATTGCTTCTCATACTTGATTCAATCAATCACTTGGATTCCGCAATCATAATTGACCATTAATATCGTGTTTCGACTATACTAGAAAAATGATAAGGCTTGTGTATTTAATTGGGTTGTTCTTTGGTTATCCATGTTTAATTATTGGGTGGTAGTTAATTATGTGCTTGTTTTTGTAAAATACAGTTTGAACTAGAGGGAGAAAGGGCTTTGGCCCATGTAATAAATGTGTAAGTTTTTATTTAAAAAAACTCACATCCTACTAGCTAAGGTTTGCCGAAATAGACACTAAAGAGAGAGAGAGGGGGAATTCATGACTTGGGAGAGACCAGAGTATGATTTCGGTGGCCTAACCGAAACCTGTGTGCTAGAAAGAAATCGAGTTGTAATAGTAATCAACGATTTAGTCATATAATCGTTAGTGTTTATTAACTTTGTTGATTCATCGTTTATTATTGCTTCTCATTTATTAACTTTGTTGATTCATCGTTTATTATTGCTTCTCATACTTGATTCAATCAATCACTTGGATTCCGCAATCATAATTGACCATTAATATCGTGTTTCGACTATACTAGAAAAATGATAAGGCTTGTGTATTTAATTGGGTTGTTCTTTGGTTATCCATGTTTAATTATTGGGTGGTAGTTAATTATGTGCTTGTTTTTGTAAAATACAGTTTGAACTAGAGGGAGAAAGGGCTTTGGACCATGTATTTAATCTGTTAGTTTGTATTTAAAAAAAGTCACATCCTGCTAACTAAGGTTTGCCGAAATAGACACAAAAGAGAGAGATAGAGAGAGAGATAGAGAAAGGGAATTCATAACTTGAGAGAGACCAGAGTATGATTTCGGTGGCCTAACCGAAACCTGTGTGCTAGACAAAAATCCAGTTGTAATAGTAATCAACGATCACTTGGATTCCGCAGTCATGATTGATCATTGATATCGTGTTTCGACTATAATAAAAAAATGATAAGGCTTGTGTATTAAATTGGGTTGGGCTTTGGTTATCCATGTTTAATGATTGGGTGGTAGTTAATTATGTGTCTGTTCTTGTAAAATACGGTTTGAACTAGAGGGAGAAAGGGCTTTGGCACATGTAATAAATGTGTGAGTTTGTATTAAAAAAAACTAACATCCTACTAGCTAAGGTTTGCTGAAATAGACACAAAAGAGAGGATTGGGGGAATTCATGACTTGAGAGAGACCAGATATGATTCGGTGGCCTAATCGAAACCTGTGTCACACCCCCAATTTCCACTAACGGAGTATAACCGTGTGGGGTGTGATCCAGACCAGGATCCAAGTATTTAGTTACAACTAAGCATAGTTAAAGGGTAAACCAGTCATGTATTACATTTAATATAGAGTTTACATTTCACAAAATCAGCGGAAGCATTAAAAGTCTACAAGGTTGTTGTTTAGTAAAAGTGATTACTAAAGTATCTGAAATACAATTTCCAAAAGGGTTTTACAAAAGGTAAGTATTGCCAACGCCCGTGCCATCCATGATCATCCAAGCAACCTGAAAAGCATTCAACAATCAAGTGTCAGCCAAGGCTGGTGAGTTCACTAATACAGTCTACGCTACATCATGTAGACAAACATGCATACGAATAGTAAAAAGATAAATTTGTAAGTAATTTATAAAATTTGCAAGTATTATCCGTATCAATAGGTAGCTAGCCTATACTTATGTTCACCTGAACGATCGAAACCAAAGCTGACCTATGCGTCACAGGTTTTGCCTGTGCGATTTGCCTTCCCCGTGTCTTTCCCGATCACGGTAGTCCTAGGCTAATATTAGTCTCAATCCGACCGCCAGTCGGGAGGGTGCATCCTATGCACCGCTGACGGGGGTGTCAATCGCCAGTAGTACTACTCAACATTACCTCGCTATTCTATATTAATGGCCCGATAAAGTAAGGACTTTTGATATTAAAAGCAATTCAGTGAAACATGTGATATATGGTGGATAACTATTTAAGTACAGAAATACCTTTACCGTGTTGTTGCCATCCTTTACTGGATGCAAGTAAAATAGTAAGTGAAACTCACCTTAGGGTGCACTGGTACGCGACATTTGACTGTAAAGATTGGCTATGAATGACCTATTTTGGGTAAATATGGTCTAACCGAATTAGAGGTTGTCTATAAGACGAAAATAGCATATAAGCATCTAAACATGTTTCATGCGATCATACAAGTCACATAATGCACATACAAGTCCCAATTTGGGAGAAAATCAAGAAATTGCAACTTAAGTCAAAGTTGACCTAGAAAGTCAAACTTCAAGCATCTATCTAGTGACATAGCTAAAATCCACATTACTTGGAGTTAACTCCTTAAATTTTACAGGCATATACTACATATCATTTAGGACTTGTTTAAAAAAGAATCAAGTAAAAATGTTAAGAAATGAGAAAGTTATGCACGTTGGAAGTTAGCATTTTCAGCATTTAGCAAACTAGTCAAAGTAAAACGAAAACTTGCATAACTCATCCAAAACTTAGAGTTTGAACACTAAACCTTCCAGATCCTACTTTTGATATATAAACCTCATTTACAATTTACAAACTCATCAATAAAACAAGATTAGCATGCTCGTCTAAAATGTAAAGTCCACTTTTCACAGAAAAATACAGCTTTGCACGCCTAACTTGCAGCAGTGTTTTGGATTACCAAACGGAGGTTTTAGAACACGTGCGAGTAGCCCATTCGAAGCTAAGACATAATACTTTACTAGGGAAAAAAATCAACTGATTTTGATAAAAATTGAGCAAGTTAAGACCTCTGCAAAATGGCCTAAAAATCTGTCCGAATCTGTCCAATTATAGTAGTTTGCAAAAGTCTCGTTTTAAAGATTTTGATCAACAATTCGGTCATCCAAATTCTACTAACATCATTATAAACACTTTAACATGGATTTTCAGTTGCAAACATAGGCACACCAAGTTCATGGCAAAAACCCAACATAAAAACTAGCATACAAGCACATATACCCAATTTTCATGTCCAATCACGCAACATACATTCAAGAACACTTATAGCAGATTTTGAACTCAGATTTCCAGCCCCTAAACCCATCCATTAATAATCCCCAAATCAACATTTAGCATAACTCAACTTCAATCATGAATTATGAGCATGTAAACTCACCATTTAGCACATAAACACTTAAGAACACACATGCAACCTACAATTTCGAGTTTAAGAATCTAGGGCTTACGAGGGCGAAGAAGAAAAGGGGCGGATGATGATGGTGATGCAGAAATAGAGCTTCCCCTAGCTTTCTTGAAGCTTGAATGAGCTTATGAACACCAAATCTTGCTTGCTTGATGCTTGATTTCGAAAATTTTCAAGTGTGTGTGTGTGTATGAAGCCGTAAGGAAGAAGGGGAGAGGGAGGAGAAAGCGTGGAACGAGAGAGGGGGGGGGGGGAGTGTTTGGGCAGATTTGTCTTAAGTGTGTAATCTACATAATGGCCCCTCAACTTTCATTTTAAACATATAAAGCATAACCACTCATTTAAGTGGGTTTTTAACTAAAAGTTGTAAAGTAAAAATTCTAAAAATGTTTCTATGTGTTTTTAACTTATTTAACATGTAAGATTTAGTCGGGTTACATAAATTTAACGTTTACAGATAATAATTTAAATTTCGCGCGAAGTCCGGTTTTACCCGAAAACCTGAAATTTTCAAATAACTCATAAAGTTACGAAACGAATTTACGAAACGAGTTACTAGCATCAATTAGCACATAGACATGAACAATATACAATTAATCAGATAACGGGTCTCGGGCTTGCTAACAGAACTAACGGAACTAACGGAAAAGTTAACGGAGTTAACCTGGGAAGTTGCAGTTGTCACAGCCTCCCCATGTTAAAGAAGTAGTGCTCAAGGTGCATTGGCCAATTGATTGGGATTAAGTAGAATGGAAAACAAGAAAAATTTTGGTTGTCGTGTTGTCACATCAACCCTACTTTGAAAGGATTTTCGTCCCGAAAATTCGGCTAAGTGCTAACTGTTTCACGGATCGTTACGAGAGAATTCGAAGGGAGTGATGGACGGTACACGATTAAAAAGTATCGAACGAACATTTCACATGAGCGTATAAAGAATGATTTCCTACAAGAAACGTTTCCATGAATGAGTTGAATCGCATTGCATGGTTAGGTTAGCAAATGTGACGGCGGCGCCACATCCGAGATTGAAATATTTAATATGACGAAGTGATCATATGTCCGAGTAGTCTTCAGCTATAGTATCCAATAATCAAATGACACGGTAGAGGCAAGAAGTGTTGCTAAAAGGTTCGAACGTTAACGTATCTAAAGAGTGGGTATGCATCCCTGAATTTGGCTAAGATCGGGTGGCTCTTACAGTTCGCAGGAAAGGTATAGGAAGATGACGTTGCAAGGTATCGTAGTACCAATAGCATAGCGAGTGAGCGCGGTAATCCCATAAAGAAGTGCTATGCTTCACCAAGCCGGTGACAATTTAGGCGTACGCGAGGTTAACAAATCGTGAACGTCAGAAATGCAATAACTAGAGGACCAATTGAAATATTTCACCAATTTCTAGGGTGAACCAAGACGTGTATGGATCTGGGACGAGTAAACGTTGATAAGGGTCCTGGAAAGGTCATGGGATTGTTCCAAGGAACATGTGATTTGTCTTTTATAATATAAAACTTCAGTTGTTAAAACATTGTTGTTCATTTAGGTTGTAATCTTTATTTGACAAAATTTATATCAGGATAGTTCCTATTAATTTAGAGAGTTGGAATAAAAACAATAAGTTTCATTTGATTAAAATGTATGAGGGACATGCGAAATTTCAACGGAAGTAATATATATTTTGCTTTATTGTAGGCACTGTCCCATTATATGAAGTTTCTCAAAATAAGATTTTTGTCTATGATTTCAAGGTAAATCTGTGGCTCAGCACTGATCCCACTTTCCACATGCAGATAGTGCTTATGTATAGGGTGTACCGTAGCTAACCCACCACACTACCAGCACATTGAGGGTGTACCAGTTTTCTTTTGCACTCCTGGCTAGTTGACAAATATTGTTAGATAATATACTTGAAAATAAGGTATCTTATGTTTTTCCCCAATGCTTTTGGGTTGAATGGGAGTGAAAGATTTGAAACCATGCAATCATGTGAAAATTTTGAATTTTGCGACAAAAAGGTTTTTCCACGTTTTCGGTCGGTGGGGTCTTCACCCATGGTGAGGATTATCAAGAGTTTAGCGGACGCAACGCGAATACAATTTGAGTTTCTGAAGAGGATTGAAAAGATATGATAGTCTTTCACGTTCAGGTTTAAAATGAGGTTCGTCAAATGGGATATATCGTTACGCGTATTACCCTCCGGTAAAGATCCAAAATAAGAGTGACGTTCTAATGACCGATAGGTTCTTTGTAGACTCAGGATGAGAGGCGAGGTAGCTAGCGTAGGGTAGTTGCAACTATACGTTTCTGAAGAGAGTCATCCGGTACAATTGACAAGAGTCTGGAGAGAAACGATTTGGGTTGACCGATATCAATGTGATTGTGTCAACGGTGTAGTAAAATTAACACCAGTTTATATCGGCCCTCAAGAATAAGTAAAAGTGAGATCGTGTAGTAAGAGTGGGTTTCCGAAATACCAAGTGCTGACGAATTCAAATACTACCTGGCTTTCAATGAGTGTATATACGAGTTGTAGCTAAGGTTTCGCGAGGTTTATTGCGTATCGAAAAGTCGCAATGCATACAAGATGTAAAAATATCGGGTACTTGGGTCGCATTCGGTGATCCTCGGGTAGCTCGCCGCATATACGATAAGTTCAAACGTGTCTTCGTCAATTCTGGAGTCAATCTACTTCCTTACGCGTGTTATCGAGTGTTCGAGTCAATCATTTGATTCGATCACCATTGCTTATGAATCAGGGGTTACCAACGAAAGTTTTTCTAGAGGAGGAATGAGGACAATGGGTATCAATGTATGATGTTGTTGAGCTTTCCTAGCATACCGCTGCTTACTGCTGGCTGTCACTGATTGTCGTGCGGGAGCTTCTGGCAAAGAAGTGCGTGGAATTGTCATTGATGAGGTTAACTAGCCGTGATGGCTCAAGGCTTGAAGACCTTCCAAGTCACACAAGAATATAAGAGTAGAAGGTTCCTTGGGAGTCAAGTTCACAGACGAATCGTGTGTTTGAAGATAAAGTAGATTGTACGGGTTCGAGAAGTAACCAACATCGCTATGTTGGGTGAAACTGTATTTGTAGTGAGGTATAAAGTGCTTAAAATCGTGACGAGATTACTAGTCAAGAGGGGAGAACTTCACAAGATTTTCCTGCCGAAAGGTTGGTTACAAAGGTTGAGGTGTAATTGTCCATCGAAGAGGTCCGGGTTTCCATCAGATTAGAGTTTATGGAGTTGTTGCACAATTGAGAGAGCTTGAAGGAGGGTTATAGTAGTTAACGTCGTAGGGGTAGAGTTAGCATCGCGAATACATTAGAATTAGTGAAGAGTTTAACCACGGCGTGCTCGCAGCGAGGGAAGATCTTATCGTCGGATGGTGTGAGTGATAGGATGTCTTATCGGGGTTATCATTTGCACAAGCAAATTTAAAGGATTTTGATAGGTTGGAAATCATATACAGAAGAAATGATAATAGATGTGATAGCGCAAAGAATACGGTCGAAGACCATAGGCTTGAAAATTTGATGTCATGAGAGTTCTGAAATGAAAGGTCGTATCCCTCATAACTGATGGTTTGCCGAGTAAGATTTACCCAGGGCTTCCATACACTATTACATTTACGTGTGCACCCTTAACGGTAATTTACCTTGTATGGTCACGCTGGTTCCTCTTACTTCAGCTACCAGGTTCGATGGGGGTAGTAAGTGGTTTCCGAGGGGTAAGTATCAAAATTATGGTCATTAAATCAAAGGTAACTGACTGGGATTTGCCAAGGAGATAAGTTCTGAGAATAACAACTGATTTAACTTAAAATTTATCGTAGGTACGATTTGGTAAGGAAGTGGTTCAGTAGGAGTATGGACAGGGCATGCTATAATGCCCCTAACTTAACCTAATGATATAGAGTAGTTATTGACCGACTCGATCACGTATCCGTTATGCACAGACATGTTTATATATATACAGAGAGAATGTCATATTATTCTTAATCATCACATGCCCAAATTCTTTTATGTTACTAACGCCACATTCACACTGAATTATCACACAACAACTATGCAATTTAAAATGCGAGGTCTAAACTGACCAAGGAAAAAGGGTGTCAACATTTTAGGGTAACAAATGCAGTTACAAGTATCCTATGAGAAATCCTCTGATTCTATACAGTGCTGCCCTATACTACGAGGCTAAACAGCGTTCTTTACTAACGCACTACAATAAAGGTACTCTCGGTGTGTGTTAATGGGTGTCCTACCTGAATAGAATCTACTACGACTCCTATTTATGTTATAAGAGAGTATGATCAGTTAAGCTGAGGATATGTTAGATCATTGTCTTAGAGTCTAGATTACCATGATCTAGGCCTAAAAGTAAACCTACCCAGGTCATTAAAAACAAACAATGTTGTTAAGGGTTAAACAAGTCTGTAAAGATATCAGGATTCTAAACAATGGGTCTTACCCTATTCGTGAGGCTAGTGCATAACTACAAGCACTTACAATTAATCATTCAAGTTTTGCTGATGTAATCAAGTAAAAGATGGTGAATACATGCTTAAAAGGAAATCCTCTCTGATTGCATCTTAGGTGGGTCTTACCCTAATAGGGTTCTTGATGGTCCTGTATACACTACATGAAGGGCAATGTGCATTCTAACATGTGGTACAAACAATTGCTATAGATTCTTCCAAGTGTCCCCTTGTAGTTCTCTAAGAACTCTTTAAGTTCGCTAAGCACAAATTAAGTCCGCTATAATCTGTTGAAGTTCGCTAAGAACAACTTAAGTCCGCTGAGCACAAGTTCGCTAAGCACAATCCAAGTTCGGTAATAATAAATGAAGTTCGCTAAGACCAGCTGAAGTTCGCTAAGGTGGTAATCAAGTTCGCTAAGGAGGATGCCAACAAGTTCGCTAAGGCCTCATCAAGTTCGCTAAGAAACCAATAATTTCGCTAAGAACAAAGGTTCAAGTTCGCTAACAGAA
Source organism: Deinandra increscens subsp. villosa (assembly GCA_039602395.1). Lineage (NCBI taxonomy): Eukaryota > Viridiplantae > Streptophyta > Magnoliopsida > Asterales > Asteraceae > Deinandra > Deinandra increscens. The sequence goes on from JBCNJP010000006.1 coordinate 47,154,493, forward strand.
GTTCGCTAAGAAGGATTCAAGTTCGCTAAGGTCTTGGTCAAGTTCGCTAAGAACAATATCAAGTTCGCTAAGACAAAATCCAATCAAGTTCGCTAAGGAGGAAAATCAAGTTCGCTAATAATACAATGAAGTTCGCTAAGGGCACAATGAAGTTCGCTAAGACAAATGGTCAAGATCGCTAATGGTAAAATACAAGTTCGCTAACTTTTATACTTAGAAGAATTTCCTGACTCAAAATCTCCAAAATTTCTAAGTCTCGGGAAGAAAATTTTCCACCCAAAATTCCAAATTTCTATACTGACACAAGACATGAATTCTAAATGAGGATCATCTTCAGCACGCGGGGCAATACTTTTGGGAGTTAGGTTGTAACCAAAGTTTTCAAAAACAGTTACAGTTCAGAAATTTTACTTTTAAAATGTTCTGGTTCGCTGTAACCAATGGCTCTGATACCAATCTGTCACACCCCCAATTTCCACTAACGGAGTATAACCGTGGGGTGTGATCCAGACCAGGATCCAAGTCTTTAGTTACAACCAAGCATATTTTAAGGGTAAACCAGTCATGTATTACATTTAATAAATTAGAGTTTATACAGTTCACAAAATCAGCGGAAGCATTAAAAGTCTACAAGGTTGTTGTTTAGTAAAAGTGATTACTAAAGTATCTGAAATACAATTTCCAAAAGGGTTTTACAAAAGGTAAGTATTGCCAACGCCCGTGCCATCCAAGCAACCTGAAAAGCATTCAACAATCAAGTGTCAGCCAAGGCTGGTGAGTTCCCTAATACAGTCTATGCTACACCATGTAGACAAACATGCATACGAATAGTAAAAAGATAAATTCGTAAGTAATTTATAAAATTTGCAAGTATTATCCGTGTCAATAGGTAGCTAGCCTATGCTTATGTTCACCTGAACGATCGAAACCAAAGCTGACCTATGTGTCACAGGTTTTGCCTGTGCGATTTACCTTCCCCGTGTCTTTCCCGATCACGGTAGTCCTAGGCTAATATTGGTCTCAATCCGACCGCCAGTCGGGAGGGTGCATCCTGTGCACCGCTGAGCGGGGGTGTCAATCTCCAGTAGTACTACTCAACATTACCTCGCTATTCTATATTAATGGCCCGATAAAGTAAGGACTTTTGATATTAAAAGCAATTCAGTGAAACATGTGATATATGGTGGATAACTATTTAAGTAAAGAAATACCTTTACCGTGTTGTTGCCATCCTTTACCGGATGCAACTAAAATAGTAAGTGAAACTCACCTTAGGGTGCACTGGTACGCGGCACTTGACTGTAAAGATTGGCTATGAATGACCTATTTTGGGTAAATATGGTCTAACCGAATTAGAGGTTGTCTATAAGACGAAAATAGCATATAAGCATCTAAACATGTTTCATGTGATCATACAAGTCACATAATGCACATACAAGTCCCAATTTGGGAGAAAATCAAGAAATTGCAACTTAAGTCAAAGTTGACCCAGAAAGTCAAACTTCAAGCATCTATCTAGTGACATAGCTAAAATCCACATTACTTAGAGTTAACTTGCAGCAGTTATTTGAATAACCAAACGGAGGTTTTAGAACGCGTGCGAGTAGCCCATTCGAGGCTAAGACATAATACTTTACTAGAGAAAAAGAATCAACTAATTTCGATAAAAATTGAGCAAGTTATGACCTCTGCAAAATGGCCTAAAAATCTGTCCGAATCTGTCCAATTATAGTAGTTTGCAAAAGTCTCGTTTTAAAGATTTTGAGCAACAATTCGGTCATCCAACTTCTACTAACATCATTATAAACACTTTAACATGGATTTTCAGTTGCAAACATAGGCACACCAAGTTCATGGCAAAAACCCAACATAAAAACTAGCATAGAAGCACATATACCATATTTTCATGTCCAATCACCCAACATACATTCAAGAACACTTATAGCAGATTTTGAACTCAGATTTCCAGCCCCTAAACCCATCCATTAATAATCCCCAAATCAACATTTAGCATAACTCAACTTCAATCATGAATTATGAGCATATAAACTCACCATTTAGCACATAAACACTTAAGAACACACATGCAACCTACAATTTCGAGTTTGAGAATCTAGGACTTACGAGGGTAAAGAAAAAAAGGGGCGGATGATGATGGTGATGCAGAAATAGAGCTTCCCCTAGCTTTCTTGAAGCTCGAATGAGCTTATGAACCCCAAATCTTGCTTGCTTGATGCTTGATTTCGAAAATTTGCAAGTGTGTGTGTGTATGTATGAAGCCGTAAGGAAGAAAGGGAGAGGGAGGAGAAAGCGTGGAATGAGGGAGAGGGGGGAGTGTTTGGGCAGATTTGTCTTAAGTGTAATTTACATAATGGCCCCTCAACTTTCATTTTAAACATATAAAGCATAACCACTCATTTAAGTGGGGTTTTAACTAATAGTTAGTTGTATAGTAAAAATTCTAAAAATGTTTCTATGTGTTTTTAACTTATTTAACATGTAAGATTTAGTCGGGTTACATAAATTTAACGTTTACACATAAAAATTTAAATTTCGCGCGAAGTCCGGTTTTACCCAAAAACGTAAAATTTTCAAATAACTCATAAAGTTACGAAACGAATTTACGAAACGAGTTACTAGCATCAATTAGCACAAAGACATGAACAATATACAATTAATCAAATAACTAACGAAAAACTTAACGGAGTTAACCTGGGAAGTTGCAGTTGTCACACATCGTTTATTATTACTTCTCATACTTGATTCAATCATGCACTTTGATTCCGCACTCATGATTGATCATTGATACCGTGTTTCGACTATAATAGAAAAATTATGAGGCTTGTATATTAAATTGTGTTGGGCTTCGGTTATCCATGTTTAATGATTGGGTGTTAGTTAATTATGTGTTTGTTCTTTTACAATACGGTTTAGACTAGAGGGAGAAAGGGCTTTGCCCATGTAATAAATGTGTGAGTGTGTATTTAAACAAAATCACATCCTACTACCTAAGGCTCGCCTAAGTAGACACAAGAGAGAGGGAGGGAATTCGTGACTTGAGAGAGACCAGAGAATGATTTCGGTGGCCTAACCGAAACCTGTGTGCTAGACAGAAATCGAGTTGTAATAGTAATCAACGATTTAGTCATCTAATCGCAAGTATTTATTAACTTTTTTGATTCATCGTTTATTATTGCTTCTCATTTATTAACTTTGTTGATTCATCATTTATTATGGCTTCTCATACTTGATTCAATCAATCACTTGGATTCCGCAGTCATGATTGATCATTGATTATCGTGTTTCGATTATAATAGAAAAATGATAAGGTTTGTGTATTAAATTGGGTTGGGCTTTGGTTATCCATGTTTAATGATTGGGTGGTAGTTAATTATGTGTTTGTTCTTGTAAAATACAGTCTGGACTAGAGGGAGAAAGTGATTTGGCTCATGTAATAAATGTGTGAGTTTGTATTTAAACAAACTCACATCCTACTAGCTAAGGTTCGCCGAAGTAAACACAAGAGAGAGGCAGTGAATTCGTAACTTGCGAGAGACCAAAGAATGATTTCGATGGCCTAACCGAAACCTGTGTGCTAGACAGAAATCGAGTTATAATAGTAATTAACGATTTAATCATCTAATCGTAAGTGTTTATTAAGTTTGTTGATTCATCGTTTATTATTGCTTCTCATTTATTAACTTTGTTTATTCATCGTTTATTATTACTACTCACACTTGATACAATCATCCACTTGGATTCCGCACTCATGATTGACCATTTATATCGTGTTTCGAATATAATAGAAAAATGATAAGGCTTGTGTATTAAATTGGGTTGGGCTTCGGTTATCCAAGTTTAATGATTGGGTGTTAGTTAATTATGTGTTTGTTCTTGTAAAATAGGGTTTGAACTAGAGGGAGTGTGACATCCGAGAATTTCAAGGTTTACTTCCGTTAGACATTTCCGTTAGTTACGTTATAAGTGTTAACTTAGTAACTAATGCTTAACTAGGCCGAATACGTCCACGACCTTTGGTTGATCACCAAACCCGCCCATATTTGTTATGTGTTTAACTATTTATTGTCATTATGTGCAATGTGATTTAAATACATGATTTAGTATTGTGAATAGCTTGACAACCCATGAACTGTACTTATCTTGCTTAAAATGTAAACTTGTCACTTTCGGGTTTCCAGCGAAACTACCGGGCGAAACTATAGTGTCGCCCGGCTAGTCTACCCTCTGACTACCAGAGCCAGTTTCGCCTGGCCAGCGAAACTGCCAGCGAAACTAGCCTCTGATATATAATATCTTAATGAACCCTAGTTTCTCCATTTGCCTCCTTTACACAAAAACACACACACACACTCCATCTTTCTCCTGGAAATCTGGTCAGTCGAGATTCACACCGAGCCATCGAGATCTCAGCCCCGAACCATCATCCATCAAGATAGGAGATCGAACCGTGAGTCCCAAAACCACCATTTTTATGTTTTCTATGTGTTTTCTTAAAAAGCATGCTTGAATCTTCATGTAATCACCTGATCTCTTGATATGTTGCTTAGGAATGCTAGATCTGTTAGAAAGTTTGTAACTTTACGTGTGAAATCCATCCATAATGAGAATCCATACTAGATTAGGTCATTTAGGGTTTTAAATGTATTTTGGTGATTTGATGATGAAAACCCATGTTTAAGGTGTTAAAGCTTACTGATTTATGTTGGTAAATGATTATGCATGCTAGATATTGAATTACATGAAATATGGAAGCTGTTAGATTGATTTTTAGGCTGATTTGTGAGTTTTTCGCGACCAGCGAAACTGTACTGTTCTCTGGGCGAAACTATGTAGCGAAACTATGTATATCTTCATCCAGCGACATTATGTAGCGAAACTGTAGTGTCGCCGGGTAAACCAACCAGACCTGTCCGAACGAAACTACCGAGCGAAATTCCCTGAACGAAACTAGGCTAGCGAAATTCCCTGAACGAAAGTGCCCGAAACTAGGCTAGCGAAACTGTGCCAACAGTTTCGAGCGAAACTAGCCTAACGAAACTGTGTCATCGGGTATTGCCTAGCAAAAGTGCTGCCCGTGCACACAGCGAAACTGCCTAGCGAATCTATGCTAGCGAAACTGTGACCAGACCTAAACCCAAACTTGTGCAACTTACTTGAATGCTATGCTATGACTTACATGATTTTGCTATGATGAAAACATGCTATGATTTCTGTAATATGTGAACCCTTGTTTATGATCAACCATCGGTGTCGTGTGTTGTTATGTCGTGTCGTAGTACCAACGTGCTATGTTATGGGCCATAGTGACGATAAGTTAATGATTAGACACAAAACTAATACTTAAGACCTAAACGTGTTCATAGGTCTTTGTTAAGCAATAATTGGATTAATTAGCAAGTGTAGCTGAGCAACCTAAGGTGAGTTTCACTAACCCTTTAATTGTGAGCCCGTTTGGGACACAACGAATGAACTTAACGAATGGGATACCTGTTATGGAAGTTGGAGTGTTTTATGGGGAGCACTTGCAACTGTCCATCCATGGGGATTCAATTGAAATCCGGAAACGACCATTTTGACACTTAAACTCTCTTTAGGATTTCAAACGAAATCCAGAATAAACACTTTAATATGACTAGTGTAGGTTAAAGTCTAAACCAGATGATATCACATGATTTCTAAGGATGCCTTAAAAACTTAAAAGTCCTCAATTTAGTACTGTTGATCTGAGAAGCGAGGGGATGTTGGGTAGATCTACTAAGGGTTTGACAAACCCTACTCCGCGGTACACAAATGTGTAACCAACCGGCCGGGGGCCGAACGGAGTTCAATATCAGCCTATTTTAGTTGTGGGCCTCCCAAATGGGACACAACTGGAGGCACCAGCCATCGGCAAATGCCGAACTCTGTTACGTCAGCTTTCAGCCCTAGTACGACTTCCTTAGTGCATGGAAACCGGATTAGCTACCCGCGATATCGGTTGACCGCTTTAACTTTTACTTAACTAGTGCATATTCGGTAATTCAACACTTGGAAATGGTTGCAAAACTAATAGTTACTATATGTTGATACATACGATTATGAGACCGGGCCAATGCATGTCATGCCCAACGTGAACTCACCAACCGTTAGGTTGACACTTGTGTGGTTTTCACTTTTGCAGATCGCTGAGGAGTATCCGCTGGAGGTTGGCATGGCACTTGAAGATTTCTTAATTTAAACTCAAACTTGGAAATTTAATAACAATTCATGTTTTGTAATTTAAGCACGTGGTTAGTGCTAAGATACTTATGTTTATTTTCCGCTGCATACTTTTAAAACTGTTTTTATTATGAACATTTGGACTTTACTCTGATTCGTTTAGTATTTGTAACTAATGGTTGTGGTCCTGGTTTGCTCGCACCCCTTAGCGGTATAAACTCCGTTAGTGGTTAATTTGGGGGTGTGACAGATTGGTATCAGAGCCATAAGTTGCAGAGAACTGGAATCAATTTTGAAAACGATTTGGAAACTGCAACTTGAAACCTTAGTTACAAACGAACCAACAAATTCCCAAAACAAAATTTTCACGTGCCAACCTGGGATACTCGCTCTGCTGTGTAAGTAAATACTTCATATGTATATATATCTATATAAATATATATATAGACCGTGTCTAGGCAGTCTAACGGAAAACCTTAGGGAAAATTTTCACACACGAATACGAAACGTGAACGCTAATACACACACTAGTCGGGGGAAAGCGACAACGAAACGATGCTGCATGCTACGTCCTGATTTCTGCTACGATGACTACGCCGACGGTGACTTTTATGGGAAAGCCGACTTTCGACGATAGCTACTTACGACTTACGACGTTCTCCGACGACGCCTCGATTTTTGCACGAAAATTTTTCTGGACTAATAGTGGGATAACGGGAACTGGCTAATATACATATTATGGGATATGTATAGAATATAACTGTGACTGAACACTGGCTACTTTAACTGTCCAGCAAGATGTCTGGAAGAGGACACGGGAGGAGCAACATTAACATGACGCCTGCACAACTACAAGCTATGATTAACGAACACGTGCAAGCCGCTGTGGCAGCCGTCCAAGCTGCGTACGCCGCTCAGGGTAATTATTATGCCGGTTAAGGCACAAAACAATTGTATTTTGACCTGTTTAAACTTAAAACCCGAACTATTATTGCATCAGGAAACCACCATCACTGCACGTTTAAGTCCTTTATGGATTGTAAGCCAATGACATTTTCCGGCGAGGAAGGAGCGGTGGGACTCCTCAGGTGGATCGAGAAGTCTGAGAAGGTCTTCTCTATGTGTAACTGCCCTGCTGAGAGCAAGGTGAAATTTGCGACTGGTACTTTCGAGGGAGCTGCTCTCTCCTGGTGGAACGCCGAAATTCAGATGATTGGGGTAAATGCGGCTAACAACATGGATTGGGAAGCGTTTAAGGAGCTGATCATGGAGAAGTACTGCCCTCGGGATCAAGTCAAGAAACTGGAGGGAGAATTTCTGAACTCCAAGATGTCTGGATCTGAAATTGAGGAATACACTGCGCGTTACCACGAGTACGCGGTGCTATGTCCGACAATGGTTGATGCTGAATTTAAGCGCATTGAGCGTTATCTGGAGGGTCTCGCACCCCAAATCAAGAGCTTGGTGACAGCCAGCAATCCAACAACTGTACAGCAAGCCATCTGTCTGGCTCATAAGTTAACTGATCAGGAGATTGAGAGGGGTACTCTACCCGCAAAGGCCTCTGAGAAGACTGCCTTAAGTGGCAAGCGTAAGGCTGAAGAAGAAGCTCCAGCAACTTCTGTGAACAATCAAACTGTCGGGAATCAATCTGGGAGATCCTCTAACTCCCAATATCAGAACAAGCGATCTGACAACACAAGGTCCAATTTCAACAATGGCAGCAACAGTGGGAGTAACAATCGCCAAGGTGGGAATGGAAACTATAAGGGTAAAGCCCCGTATTGTAACAAGTGCGGGAAACACCACAATGGCATGTGTAGCAAGGGCCTGGAATGTGGAAGGTGTGGTAAACTGGGGCATGAAGCCAACAACTGCTGGACCAACTTGCAAAAGTTGAACAACAACGGTCAGAACCAAGGTGGCAATAACAACAACAGGGGAAACGGAAACAACCGCAACGGGCAAGGAAACAATCAGAACAACAACAATGGTGGAGCCCGTGGCTGTTTTGAATGTGGTGCTCAAGGCCACATAAAAAGAGATTGCCCGCAATTGCGCAGACAAGGGAATGGTAACAATGGCAACGGTGGAAACCAGGGCAACGGAAATGGTAACGGTGGGAATGGTAATGGCGGAAATGGTAATGGTGGGAACGGAAATGGTGGGAATGGTAGAGGTCGTGCTTTCGTCATGGGTCAAGGGGAAGCTCGCAACGACGCCAACGTGATTAATGGTAAATTTATATTGAATGGTTTCTTTGCTACTGTGTTATTTGATTCTGGTGCTGAAAGAAGTTTTATTTCCACTAAGTTTGCTAGATTAATTAACGCTAAACCAATTGCCTTAGATGCTAAGTATGTGGTAGAGCTAGCAAATGGTAAACTTCATGATACGACTCAAATAGTAAAGGACTGTAAGTTAGAACTAGCTGGCCATACGTTAGGAATCGATCTTATGCCTTTCCCGATTGGTAGTTTTGATGTCATAGTAGGAATGAACTGGTTATCTGAAAACCGAGCCGAAATCTTATGTCAAGAAAAAGTGGTACGTATTCCACTCAAGGACGGTGAAGTGTTAACAGTTCAAGGTGAAAAGGGTGGAACAGTCACCGGTATTATTTCGTTTCTCAAAGCTCAAAAGTGCCTTCGTAAAGGTCACTTCGCGATCCTTGCAAACGTCACCGACACGACACTTCCCGAGCGTAGAATCGACGACTACCCGATAGTCCGCAACTTCCAGATGCATTCCTGAAAGATCTGCTCGTTTGCCTCCATTTCGACAAGTAGAGTTTGGAATCGACTTAGTTCCTGGAGCGTCACCGATTGCACGCGCCCCTCATCGTTTGGCGGTAAGTGAACTCAACGAACTCTCCGCGCAACTTCAAGAGCTACTCGACAAAGGGTTTATTCGTCCAAGTTCGTCTCCATGGGGAGCACCGGTATTGTTTGTTAAGAAGAAGGATGGAACGTTCCGAATGTGTATTGATTACCGAGAGCTTAACAAGGTCACTATCAAGAATCGATACCCTCTTCCACGAATAGACGACTCTTTGACTAGCTTCAAGGATCCAGTTACTATTCCAAGGTTGATTTAAGGTCTGGTTACCATCAGCTTCGAGTCCGTGAGGAGGACATAGAAAAGACATCCTTCAGAACACGCTACGGTCATTATGAATTCTTGGTCATGCCTTTCGGGCTGACAAATGCACCAGCTGTGTTCATGGATCTCATGAACCGTGTGTGCAAGCCATATCTGGATAAATTCGTCATAGTGTTTATTGACGACATCCTCATCTACTCCAAGACAAAATAAGAACACGAGGAACATCTGTGGTTAATCTTAGAATTATTAAAGAAAGAAAAAATTTACGGAAAATCTCTAAGTGCGATTTTTGGATCCGAGAGGTTCAATTTCTGGGTCACATCATCAACGAGCAAGGTATCCACGTTGACCTAGCCAAGATCGAGGCGATTAAAAGTTGGTCTACCCCTAGAGCTCCTACGGAAAATCATAAATTCCTAGGTTTAGCGGGTTACTACCGTCGTTTCATAAAAGGATTTTCTCAGTTAGCTCAACCATTGACCGCTCTTACACACAAAGGGGTTCAATACAGATGGGGTGACAAGGAAGAGGCAGCCTTTCAAACTTTAAAAGAGAAACTCTGTACTGCACCTGTATTATCTTTACCTGATGGGATTGATGACTTTAAGGTCTATTGTGACGCGTCAATCCAGGGACTCGGATGTGATTTGATGCAAAGAGGTAAAGTCATCACATACGGGTCAAGGAAATTAAAGTCGCATGAGAAGAATTACACAACTCACGACCTAGAGTTGGGCGCAGTCGTATTTGCTTTAAAATTTTGGAGGCACTTTTATATGGCACCAAGTGTACGATATTCACTGATCACAAGAGTCTCCAGCACATATTTGAATAGGAGGAACTTAACATAAGGCAACGTAGGTGGGTTAAATTGCTAAACGACTACGACCTTGCGATAAAGTATCATCCAGGCAAGGCCAACGTGGTGGCCGATGCCTTGAGTAGTAAGGAGCATGTTAAGCCTAGAAGGGCTCGAGCTCTCCAATTATTGATCCATGTGGGGCTACCGGACAGACTCTAGGATGCTCAGAAAGAGGCCCTAAAGGAGGAAAATTTCAGGTCTAATCTTTACGTGACGTCGATGGACCTTCTGAAGTTAAGTCCAATGGACTTCGTTATTCTAAGGACCGTATATGGGTACCTTTCCATGGAAATCTTAGAGAACTAGTGATGGACGAGGCCCAGAAATCCCTTTATTCGATCCATCTAGGTTCAGACAAAATGTATCAAGACTTAAAGGGGCTATATTGGTAGCCCAATATGAAAGCTGATATTGCTAGATATGTCAGCAAGTGCTTGACGTGCGAAATGGTCAAAATGGAACATCAAAAGCCAGCAGGATTACTGCAACAACCTAAAATTCCTGAATGGAAATGGGAAGAAATCTCAATGGCCTTCATCACGGGATTGCCTCGTTCTTCTGGCGGTAACGATATGATCTGGGTTATTGTTGACTGGTTAACAAAATCCGCCCATTTCCTAGCTATCAAGGAAAGTGACAAAACAGAGAAACTTGCGAAAATTTACCTCAAGGAGATTATCAAGCTTCACAGAGTGCCTTTATCTATTATCTCTGACCGAGACCCTATATTTGCTTCAAAATTATGGGGATCCTTACAAAACAGCGATGGGAACTCGCTTAGATATGAGTACCGCGTATCATCCTCAAACAGATGGACAAACTGAACGTACCATCCAAACTCTCGAGGATATGCTTAGAGCATGTGTGCTCGACTTCGGAAAAAATTGGGAGACTCATTTACCACTGGTAGAATTCTCCTATAACAACAGCTATCATACCAGTAGTGGAGTTGCTCCATTTGAGGCTCTTTACGGACGAAAATGCAGATCGCCGATCTGTTGGTCCGAGGTCAGTGATAGCCAACTCACTAGACCAGAACTAGTGCACGAGACCACTAAAAGAATCGTGTAGATCAGAAACCGCATGAAAGCGGCAAGAGATAGACAAAAGAGTTATGTAGATAAACGCCGAAGGCTATTAGAATTTGAAGTCGGTGACAAAGTACTATTGAAAGTCTCACCTTGGAAAGGCGTAGTATGCTTTGGAAAGCGTGGTAAGTTGAATCACCGTTATGTAGGACCATTCGAGATCACCGAGAGCATTGGTTCGGTGGCTTACCGTTTAAATCTATCTCCTGAATTAGATGGAGTGCACAACGTGTTTCACATTTCGAACTTGAGGAAGTGTTTAGCTGATGACACTCTCATAGTTTCGTTTGAAGAACTACAAATCGATGAAAATCTGCGATTTATCGAATAACCCGTAAAAATCATGGGACGTGAGGAGAAAACATTGAAACGAAGTACAATTCCCATCGTCAAAGTGACATAGCAATCTAAGCGTGGACCGGAGTTCACGAGGGAACGAGAAGATCAAATGAGAAAGAAATATCCTCACCTATTTGATCAAGCCTTAATATCTAATCAAGGTATGAGTTAAATTTTGGGACAACATTTCCTTAACAAGGGGATGATGTAGCAACCCTAAAAATTTTCTTTTCCTTCCACAGAAACCGTAGCAACTTAAGGCAATTTTCGGGATGAAAATTCCTTAACAAGGGGATGATGTGACAACTGGCAATTTCCCAAGTTAACCATGTTAATAACTTGTGCAATATTTTGATAACGTCCGTTACTTCGGTTAACTAGAAAGTTACACGAACATTGCACATGGGTCTAGACGTCGGTTAATTTACTTGAAGAACTATATTTTATGATTTTATATAAATTATGTTTTATGATTTCACGAAAACGTTTTGTCAATTTATGTGGCAATTATATTTATTATTACGTGGTATATATGTATATATATACGCACGTCGTTTTATGATTTTATGTGACGATGTGTCACGTAATCGTACGAGACATTTCTATGATTTTATAGAAACTTAAAAACATATAGTTATGGGTTATAACTATGATCTTATGAGAAAGGTATATAGGTTATACTTTTATATAAAACTTCGTTCGCTAAGTATGTTTTCGCATACACTTGAATAATCATCGCAAAGTTTCCCTTCGTTAGACCTCGTTAGCATTCGTTAGATGTTCTAAACATTGAGGGACTTAACGTGTACTAATCTAAACTTGCTTTTTATTTAATAAACCTGCAGGGACCTGTTGTGTAATTCTCTAAACCTCGTAACCTATTATGTTTAATAATGAGGGGTCATTCTTGTCAATTCGCGAAAGTAAAATAAATGACATTCAAAACTGTTGATACATAGTCCTGATCGTTATGTGAAGTATCGAATACAAGACGAATCACACAAGAATGCTGAGGTCCGAACTCAGGCCGAACCTGGAGTTCGGACATGGCCGAACCTTGGGCCAAACCTGAGGTTCGGACTAGCAGGTTTAGCTTAGTATAAATATGTTATCTTGTGTAGAATTCAGGGAGTTTCAAGTCATATCTTCTAAGTGTACTATGTGGTCATCTCTGTGGTTAATACAAAGCGTATTTGTATTTACTCTCTGTGTTTTACTCGTTTACATTGATTTCATTACGACTAAGTAGAAGATCCACACGCTCAAGCAATTTCAAGTGGTATCAAAGCATTTGGTTTGCTCTACAAGTCGGAAATCAGTGTTTCTCGGAGTTTTGAGTTCAAATTCACGTTTTTGCGAAAATGTCAATCATTTTTGAGTTTGTTTGATTGTTTCGAGTGTGTTTTTCATCAAAAATTCATTCCTGAGTTGTTTCTATCAAGTTTGCTTGAATTCCTGTCGAAAATTTCAGTCAAAAACGTTGAAAATCGAGAAAATGACGTTGAGAGAAATCTGTCTTGTTTGAGGTTCATAACCGCTCCGAACTCGAGGTTCGGACAACGTTCGGTCATTATCTTGGTTTTGTGAGAGTTCGGTGAGGGATCGATCGACGTTCGGACAGAGTTCGGTGATTGTTCGGAGTAGTTTGGTTTTTGTTTTTCCGAAGGTCAGGTTCTGAGAGAGTTCGGTGTAGCCAAGTTCGGACTAGGTTCGGTGACAGTTCAGAGGAAGTTCGGACAAGGTTCGGAGTGAACAGTAACCAGTTTTTCGAAAATGTCCGATTTTCAAGCGTTCGCGGCTATTCAAAATTCGGTTCAGGCAATGATGCAAACAATGATTAACTATGATAATGAAATCGGAACAAGTCGGAAAGTTCCTAAATTGCTCAAATTGGAAGATTATCATAGTTGGGTGACACGATTTGAAGCGTTTGTTTCCGCAAATGATATCGATATGTGGTTTTCATATTCTGAACCATATATATATCCTAAAGGTGAGGACGGGGAACCAATTTTTCAAAGGAAGCTTTCCGGTGAACAAAAGAAAGTATATCAAGCTGAGAAAAAGGCTTATGGCACTTTAACAATGGCATTGCCTACTGATTTACTACATCAATTTTCAAGCAACTATACCGCAAAGAGTTTGTGGGATGCTCTAGAAAAGAGATGTGAAGGCAATGACCAATACAAGAAAAGTCGACAAAAGGTGTTGAAGAAGGAATTTGATAGCTTCAAGCATTATCAAAATGAATCGATTCCAAATCTGATTGCAAGATTTGCACATTTAATGAGTGAAATGAAGTTGGTGAATCTCACAAAAGATGAAGCTGATAAGAAAGAAAAGATCATGGAAGCTCTAACAGAGAAGTGGGAAAATTATGTGATGATGGTTACTAATGATAAGGATTATCCAAAGTTGTCTTTTAATGATCTGATTCAAAAAATCCAAGCAAGGGATATGGAGTTAAAAGTAAACAAGTCACTTCCTGAGAAAATTCAGAATCCTGCGGTGTATTATGGAAACAATGATTCAACTTTGAATGCTGGGAAATCTAATATTCTTAGTTCTGCACCTCCTACAGCATTTCTGGCAGGTAAATCTGAAACTTCTGGTTATTCTTCTGCTGGTTGTCCTGTTTCAATTCCAAGTTCTTCAACTCAAAGTGCATTGTCTGTTCAAACTGTTGATGATTATAATGGATTGATGTCTGCATTGGTATCTTCATATTTTGGAGTTATTACTGGTGCTGTAAGTAATGTTGAATTAGCAAATGAAGATTACGATCAGATTGATTATGATCATTTAGAGGAAATGGATCTAAATTGGTAGTATGCTATGTTGGTTCGAAGAACAAAGAAGTTTTTCAATAGAACTGGTAAGAAGAGACTGAATCAGGAAGGGAAGATTGGTTTGGACAAGTCAAAACTGAAATGTTATAAGTGTTCAGTTTATGGTCATTTTGCTCGAGAGTGTCCAAGTTCTGTGGAAAGTAAATAGAAGACTGGTCAACATGCACATTTAGTTTTTCATCCATCAAATGAAGCTGAAAAGGTTGAGAAGAAATCTGCTACTCTTGCTCATGATTGGACTAATACATTTGTGCATTCAAATTAATTTGTTTGGAATGCAGATTCAGCAATTAAAAAGAATCATACTCCAATCTCAATTGCTTTAACTATTCAACATGCCGATGATGACAGCTTTTTAACTGAGTCTGATTCTTCTTCAAGTGTATCTTTGGTTCAAGAAGAATTACCTAAAGTTTCTACAAGTTCAAAGGTTGGCGAGTTTGAATGTCTTAAATGTAAAAGATTGCTTCAGCAGGTTGCGGGTTTTGAACAAAGATGTCAACTATCAACTGAGGAGATTGTAGTGCTCAAGAAAGAGTTAGAAGATTTTCAAAAGAAATATTATGAGTTGGTTCATGTTCATGAAGATGTTTTGAAGGAAAAGGCTCAATTGGCTGAAGAGTGTGTGAAGGCTAAAGCTGAAGCTTTAGATGCAGCTCAAGACTTTGAAAATCTGTTTGAGAAGAGTTATCCGGTTCAGCAAAAATATGAAGAGGCTACTGCTCTTATTGCAAAACTGCTGTGGCCGTTGAGAACCTTCAAAATAAGATCTCTATGCTTCAAGGTGAAAATGTTCTTTACAGAGACAAGAATGAAGTGTTAACTAAAGATGTTGAGATCTACAAGCAAAAGAGAGAAAATGTGCTTGAAGAATTATATGCTGAATGTGAGATTCGGAAGCTACAAACTTATGAATATGATGATCTCAATGCAAAATTCATCAAGTCACAACAAGAGGTGTTTGAAGGTCAACAAAAAATTAATGATTTGAAATTGGAGATTTTGGAGTTAAAAAGGCAAGTTAAGAATGGCAATTTATCACCGACATTGCTAAATTTCTTATACAAGCAGGATCAGAGTTCAGAGAAATCTAAGGAAGAAAATGTTCACTCAGTACCTCAACCAGTGGATTTGATTGAAGTTACTTCTGCTCCATTTGATTCGAAAGCTGACTTGAATGATTATTCAAAGTTTGCTACTCCACCCAAGAAGAACAAATCTAAATCTAAGAAGAAGGAAAAATCTTTGGGTGAAGATCCAAAATTTGTTTCAAAATCTGTTTTGTTTGAGAATGAAAACGTTTTTGATAAGGTTACTTCAAGTTCTTCATCTGTAACTGAAAACGAAAAAGAGTTGATTGAGAAGAACATGCTGAAAGATATCAAAGATAAATTCACTAGTGACGCTAAGTCAAGAGTTGCTTCGGGTTCTTCGACCAATTCTTCAAAGACTCAAGGATTCAAACATAAAGGTTTGGGTTACGAAGTGAAGGAAGCACCGGTTCAGGCTAAGATATCAGTGAAGGCTGAGACGGCTTCTAAGTCAAAAGTTGCAAAGAAATTACCA
>JBCNJP010000006.1:47171020-47207043 GCA_039602395.1 Deinandra increscens subsp. villosa
AAATACTCGGCGTTGGGTTCGGGGTTTGATTCTGGTGAAACACCGGTGCAGCCATATGTTGTTTCTTCGGATAACGAGGTCCTGGAAAATACAAGTGAAACTGGGAGGTTTATGAATCAGAGTAAAAAAGGGGCAAGCACTCCTTCTGGTAGAAGTTTTGATGATTAGTCTCGCTTCTTGGAACATTAGGGGGCTGAACCGCTCGCTAAAACAGAAAGAGGTTCGTCAGATGGTTAGAGAGAATGGTCTTAGTTTGTGTGCTATCCTTGAATCTCATGTAGAGATGGACAAGTTAGTGCAGGTTTGTAACAGTGCTCTCCGTAGTTGGGACTGGATTTCGAATAATGATCATTGTAGTAAAGGCACCCGAATAATTGTGGGTTGGGACAGGAAGGTTATGGATGTTATGTTGATTGCTATGAATGACCAGGCTCTTCATGTGCAGATTATGGTAAAGGAGGCCCCTAGTGCCTTCTACTGCTCGGTTGTTTATGCTGCTAATGGTTACCTCGATAGGAGAGTCTTATGGCAAAACCTTGCTGTCCATAAGAAGTTCGTGAATTCGAACCCGTGGGTGATATTGGGGGACTTTAATACTACTTTATTTTTGGCCGATAAGTCTGCTGGACCGTCTAAATTTGATATTGGTATGATTGAGTTTCAAGATTGTGTTACGGAATTGGAGGTTAGTGATCTAAATAGCATGGGTTTGCACTATACTTGGAACCAGAAGCCTCGTGGAGGTGTGGGGCTGTTAAAGAAGCTTGATCGTGTTATGGGGAATATCGAATTCACGGATAGATACCCTAACTCTTTTGTTGTTTTTCAGCCTTATCGTATTTCGGACCACTCTCCTTGCGTTCTGAATATCCCTGGTAATACTAAGAAAAAACATGGCCCGTTTAAATTCCCGAATTTCTTAGCTTACAAGCCTGAGTTTCTTGATGTTGTCCAAACGGGTTGGCAAGCTCAAATTTATGGGGTTCATCAATTTGTGCTAACTAAAAAGTTAAAACTTTTGAAAAAACATATTCGAAAGATGTTTGATATGCAGGGTGACATTCACAAGTCGGTTGAGGTGTTGCGGGCTCAGTTGGATGAGGCCCAGATGTCGCTGGATAGGGATCCGTCAAATGCTACTTTTAGGAGCTGGCATGTTGATTGTCTTAAGCGGTTTCAATGTGCGAGTCTTGATGAAGAGCGCTACTTGAAGCAAAAGTCAAAAGTTCAATGGCTAGCTACTGGGGATAGTAATACGGCCTATTTTCATAAATCCCTTAAATGTAGACAGCATCGTAACAGGATTGATGTTATAAAGGATAGTAAGGGCAAGGTGTACATTGGCGAAGAGGTCCCGGCTGCTTTGGTTAGTCACTATGAGCAGTTCTTGGGGGTTGACACGGTCCCAAATATGGATGATATGCCTGTGTTTGTTAATAAAGTTAATGAGGATGAGGCTAATGCGATGGTTAGAGATGTTACCGATCAGGAAATTCACGATGCTTTGTTTTCTATGTCTGATGATAAATCTCCTGGTCCGGATGGTTATTCCGCTGCGTTTTTCAAAAAGGCTTGGTGTATCATCGGTGTTGACTTTATTGCGGCTGTTAGAGATTTTTTCCTAACTGGTAACCTTTTACAAGAGCTTAATCATACTTTTTTGGCTCTCATTCCTAAGGTTGATACTCCGGCCTCTGTTCTTGAGTACCGTCCCATATCTTGTTGCAATATTATTTATAAATGTATTAGCAAAATTATTGCGAACAGGATTAAGGCTGGTTTAGGGCAGATTATTAGCATTAATCAGTCCGCCTTTATTCCAGGAAGGAGGATTTCCGATAACATTTTGCTTACCCAAGAGTTGATGCATAATTATCATAGGGATGTTGGTCCGCCAAGGTGTGCTTTCAAGGTTGATATTCAAAAAGCCTATGACACGGTTAACTGGGAGTTTTTGGAGAAAGTGCTGATGGGGTTTGGTTACCATAGCAAAATGGTTCAATGGATCATGAAGTGCGTTTCTACTGTCTCGTATTCTGTTGGCCACAATGGTAATATTCATGGCTATTTCCGTGGTAAAAGGGGGCTTAGACAGGGTGACCCTATGTCTCCTTACTTATTTACCATGGTTATGGAGGTGTTAACGATGTGTCTCCAAAAAACTGTTAGGGCTGATCCCGCTTTTCGGTACCACCATAAATGTGGTAAACAGCACGTTATTAATCTTTGCTTTGCTGATGATCTGTTCTTATTTGCCCATGGTGATATCGTTTCTGCTAAATGTATCATGCATGCTCTTCGTGATTTCACCAAGATGTCTGGTTTAGTCCCTAGTAGTCAGAAAAGCACGGCTTATTTCTGTAATGTGGCGGCTGATGTTAAAAGGGATATTTTGCATGTCTTGCCGTTTATGGAGGGTAAGCTTCCTGTCCGTTATCTGGGGGTCCCTCTTATAACGTCTCGTCTTCGTTATGCTGATTGTAATGTTCTGGTGGAAAAAATTAACATTCGTCTTTCGAGTTGGCTTAACAGGTTTCTTTCTGCTGCTGGCCGTCTCCAATTGGTCATTTCTGTTTTGTCTTCCATGCATGTTTACTGGTCGTCGATGTTCATTTTGCCTAGCCGTACTATCAAAGACCTTGAGGCTAAAATGCGTGACTTTTTATGGGGAGTTGGTTCTAAGTATAATGGTAGGGCCAAGGTTGCTTGGAAGGACGTTTGTGTTCCGAAGCTTGAAGGTGGGTTGGGGATCCGTAGGCTCAGGGATTCGAATAGAGCCCTCATGGCTTCTCATATTTGGAGCATCCTTATTAGAAGGGATTCTCTTTGGGTTGAGTGGGTGTATGCGTATCATTTGCGGGGGCGCAATTTTTGGGATTGCCGTATTCCTGCCTCTTGTTGCTGGGGGTGGCGGAAAATCCTGCAACTTCGTCCGGTTGTTCGTTACTTTATTACTTATAAAGTGGGTGATGGTGTTAACACTTCTGCTTGGTATGATCGGTGGAACGATACTCCGTTATGTCTTTCTATTACTAATCGTATGATCTATGATGCTCGTCTTCTTCTTTCGGATTCGGTGGCGGATTTGCATCGAAAGGGTGTGCCTCCTGATTGGAATGTGGTCTTACCGGCTGTTGTTCCCAATGTCAAAGATCGTGTTGAATGGGTTCATGGCTCGTATCAGGGTCCGTTTAATGCGTCTTTGGCCTGGGATTCGATTAGGCATAGATTGCCTGATGTTCCGTGGGCTTCTGTTGTGTGGTTCTCGCAATGCATCCCCAAACATGCGTTTCATATGTGGCTTGTTTTGAGATGCAGATTGCTTACGCAAGAGAGAATTCTTTCTTGGGTGTCTACTCGAAGATCTCATAACATGATGTGCTGTCCTTTGTGTTATGCCAACTTTGATTCGATTGATCATTTGTTTTTCCGGTGCTCGTATTCTGCCTCGGTCTGGAGTACTATTAGGTCGAAATTGGGGTTGGATGATATCAACCATGTGTGGACTGATATTATTCTAAAGCTGTGTGCAGTGGCTGGGTCGAAGTCTTTTGAGTCGATTGTGGCTCGTATTGGGGTGGCTGCTGCTTCTTACTTTGTTTGGCAGGAGCGGAACAACCGTTTGTTTCGCAACCAGACTCGGCCTCCTGATGTGCTTGCTGGAATTATTTTGGGGGTGATTAGGCTTCGGTTGGTTTCCCTGAGGTACAAGAGATCGTTGAATGTTGCGGTGAAGTTGGCTAAGTGGAACATTTCTGAGTCTGATTTGTTTGACAATGGGGGCTAATTAGTTGTGTTCTGTTTTGTTGTTTCTTTTTTTGGGTGTTTGTTTTTGGTTGCGGCCAGGGGGGTGTCCCTGTGCCTTTGTTTGCTGCCGTTGGTGGCTTGTTTCCTGCCTTGCAGCTCTTGTACTTGTTTTTTATAGTTATCACCGGGGAAACCCTTTCCAAAAAAAAAATTGGGTTGGGCTTCGGTTATCCATGTTTAATGATTGGGTGTTATTTAATTATGTGTTTGTTCTTGTAAAATACGGTTTGGACTAGAGGGAGAAAGGGCTTTGGCCCATGTAATAAATGTGTGAATTTGTATTTAAACAAACTCACATCCTACTAGCTAAGGTTTACCGAAATAGACAAAAAAGAGGGAGAAGGAGAGAGAGAGAGAGAGAGAGAGAGAGAGAGAGAGAGAAGGAATTCGTGACTTAAGAGAGACCAGATTATGATTTGAGTGGCCTAACCGAAACTTGTGTGCTAAACAGAAATCAGGTTGTAATAGTAATCAACAATTTAGTCATATAATCGTAAGTGTTTATTAACTTTGTTGATTCATTGTTTATTATTGCTTCTCATACTTGATACAATCGTGTATTAAATTGGGTTGGGCTTCGGTTATCCATTTATAATGATTAGGTGTTAGTTAATTATGTGTTTGTTCTTGTAAAATACGGTTTGGACTAGAGGGAGAAAGGGCTTTGGCCCTTGTAACAAATGTGTGAGTTTGTATTTAAACAAACTCACATCCTACTAGCTAAGGTTCGTCGAAGTAGACACAAGAGAGAGGGCGGGAATTCGGGACTTGAGAGAGACCAGAGAATGATTTCAGTGGCCTAAGCGAAACTTGTGTGCTAGACAGAACTCGAGTTATAATAGAAATCAACGATTTAATCATCTAATCGTAAGTGTTTATTAAGTTGTTGATTCATCGCTTATTATTGCTTCTCATTTATTAACTTTGTTCATTCATCATTTATTATTGCTTCTCAGACTTGATTCAATCCTGCACTTGGATTCCGCACTCATATATTGATCATAGATATCGTGTTTTGACTATAATACAAAAATGATGAGGCTTGTGTATCAAATTGGGTTGCGCTTCGGTTATCCATTTTTAATGATTGGGTGTTAGTTAATTATGTGTTGGTTCTTGTAAAATACGGTTTGGACTAAAGGGAGAAAGGGCTTTGGCCCATGTAATAAATGTGTGAGTTTGTATTTAAACAAACTCATATCCTACTAGCTAAGGTTCGCCGACACAAGAGAGAGGGAGGGAAATCGTGACTTGAGTTAGACCAGAGAATGATTTTGGTGGCCGAACCGAAACCTGTGTGCTTGACATAAATCGAGTTGTAATAGTAATAAACGATTTAGTCATCTAATCGTAAGTGTTTATTAACTTTGTTGATTCATCGTTTATTATTGCTTCTCATACTTGATTCAATCAATCACTTGGATTCCGCACTCATGATTGATCATTGATATCGTGTTTCGACTATAATACAAAAATGATGAGCCTTGTGTATCAAATTGGGTTGGGCTTCGGTTATCCATGTTTAATAATTGGGTGTTAGTTAATTATGTGTTTGTTCTTGTAAAATACGGTTTGGACTAGAGGGAGAAAGGGCTTTGGCCCATGTATTAAATGTGTGAGTTTTTATTTAAAAAACTCACATTCTACTAGCTAAGGTTTGCCGAAATAGACACAAAAGAAAGAGAGAGAGAGAGGGAATTCGTGACTTGAGAGAGACCAGAGTATGATTTCGGTGGCCAAACCGAAACCTGTGTGCTAGACCTAAATCGAGTTGTAATAGTAATCAACGATTTAATCATCTAATTGTAAGTGTTTATTAAGTTTGTTGAATTATCGCTTATTATTGCTTCTCATTTATTAACTTTCTTGATTCTTCGTTTATTATTGCTTCTCATACTTGATTCAATCATGCACTTGGATTCCGCACTCATGATTGATCATTGATATCGTGTTTTGACTATAATACAAAAATGATGAGGCTTGTGTATCAAATTGGGTTGGGCTTCGGTTATCCATTTTTAATGATTGGGTGTTAGTTAATTATGTGTTGGTTCTTGTAAAATTCGTTTTGGACTAGAGGGAGAAAGGGCTTTGGCCCATGTAATAAATGTGTGAGTTTGTATTTAAACAAACTCACATCCTACTAGCTAAGGTTCGCCGACACAAGAGAGAGGGAGGGAAATCGTGACTTGAGTGAGACCAGAGAATGATTTTGGTAGCCGAACCGAAACGTGTGTGCTTGACAAAACTCGAGTTGTAATAGTAATAAACGATTTAGTCATCTAATCGTAAGTATTTATTAATATTGTTGATTCATCGTTTATTATTGCTTCTCATACTTGATTCAATCAATCACTTGGATTCCACACTCATGATTGATCATTGATATCGTGTTTCGACTATAATATAAAAATGATGAGGCTTGTGTATCAAATTGGGTTGGGCTTCGGTTATCCATGTTTAATGATTGGGTGTTAGTTAATTATGTGTTTGTTCTTGTAAAATACGGTTTGGACTAGAGGGAGAAAGGGCTTTGGCCCATGTAATAAATGTGTGAGTTTGTATTTAAACAAACTCACATCCTACTAGCTAAGGTTTACCGAAATAGACACAAAAGAGGGAGAAGGAGAGAGAGAGAGAGAGAGAGAGAGAGAGAGAGGGGGAATTCGTGACTTAAGAGAGACCAGATTATGATTTGAGTGGCCTAACCGAAACTTGTGTGCTAGACAGAAATCGAGGTTGTAATAGTAATCAACAATTTAGTCATATAATCGTAAGTGTTTATTAACTTTGTTGATTCATTGTTTATTATTGCTTCTCATACTTGATACAATCGTGTATTAAATTGGGTTGGGCTTCGGTTATCCATTTATAATGATTAGGTGTTAGTTAATTATGTGTTTGTTCTTGTAAAATACGGTTTGGACTAGAGGGAGAAAGGGCTTTGGCCCTTGTAACAAATGTGTGAGTTTGTATTTAAACAAACTCACATCCTACTAGCTAAGGTTCGTCGAAGTAGACACAAGAGAGAGGGCGGGAATTCGTGACTTGAGAGAGACCAGAGAATGATTTCAGTGGCCTAAGCGAAACTTGTGTGCTAGACAGAACTCGAGTTATAATAGAAATCAACGATTTAATCATCTAATCGTAAGTGTTTATTAAGTTGTTGATTCATCGCTTATTATTGCTTCTCATTTATTAACTTTGTTCATTCATCATTTATTATTGCTTCTCAGACTTGATTCAATCCTGCACTTGGATTCCGCACTCATATATTGATCATAGATATCGTGTTTTGACTATAATACAAAAATGATGAGGCTTGTGTATCAAATTGGGTTGCGCTTCGGTTATCCATTTTTAATGATTGGGTGTTAGTTAATTATGTGTTGGTTCTTGTAAAATACGGTTTGGACTAAAGGGAGAAAGGGCTTTGGCCCATGTAATAAATGTGTGAGTTTGTATTTAAACAAACTCATATCCTACTAGCTAAGGTTCGCCGACACAAGAGAGAGGGAGGGAAATCGTGACTTGAGTTAGACCAGAGAATGATTTTGGTGGCCGAACCGAAACCTGTGTGCTTGACATAAATCGAGTTGTAATAGTAATAAACGATTTAGTCATCTAATCGTAAGTGTTTATTAACTTTGTTGATTCATCGTTTATTATTGCTTCTCATACTTGATTCAATCAATCACTTGGATTCCGCACTCATGATTGATCATTGATATCGTGTTTCGACTATAATACAAAAATGATGAGCCTTGTGTATCAAATTGGGTTGGGCTTCGGTTATCCATGTTTAATAATTGGGTGTTAGTTAATTATGTGTTTGTTCTTGTAAAATACGGTTTGGACTAGAGGGAGAAAGGGCTTTGGCCCATGTATTAAATGTGTGAGTTTTTATTTAAAAAACTCACATTCTACTAGCTAAGGTTTGCCGAAATAGACACAAAAGAAAGAGAGAGAGAGAGGGAATTCGTGACTTGAGAGAGACCAGAGTATGATTTCGGTGGCCAAACCGAAACCTGTGTGCTAGACCTAAATCGAGTTGTAATAGTAATCAACGATTTAATCATCTAATTGTAAGTGTTTATTAAGTTTGTTGAATTATCGCTTATTATTGCTTCTCATTTATTAACTTTCTTGATTCTTCGTTTATTATTGCTTCTCATACTTGATTCAATCATGCACTTGGATTCCGCACTCATGATTGATCATTGATATCGTGTTTTGACTATAATACAAAAATGATGAGGCTTGTGTATCAAATTGGGTTGGGCTTCGGTTATCCATTTTTAATGATTGGGTGTTAGTTAATTATGTGTTGGTTCTTGTAAAATTCGTTTTGGACTAGAGGGAGAAAGGGCTTTGGCCCATGTAATAAATGTGTGAGTTTGTATTTAAACAAACTCACATCCTACTAGCTAAGGTTCGCCGACACAAGAGAGAGGGAGGGAAATCGTGACTTGAGTGAGACCAGAGAATGATTTTGGTAGCCGAACCGAAACGTGTGTGCTTGACAAAACTCGAGTTGTAATAGTAATAAACGATTTAGTCATCTAATCGTAAGTATTTATTAATATTGTTGATTCATCGTTTATTATTGCTTCTCATACTTGATTCAATCAATCACTTGGATTCCACACTCATGATTGATCATTGATATCGTGTTTCGACTATAATATAAAAATGATGAGGCTTGTGTATCAAATTGGGTTGGGCTTCGGTTATCCATGTTTAATGATTGGGTGTTAGTTAATTATGTGTTTGTTCTTGTAAAATACGGTTTGGACTAGAGGGAGAAAGGGCTTTGGCCCATGTAATAAATGTGTGAGTTTGTATTTAAAAAAACTCACATCCTACTAGCTAAGGTTTGCCGAAATAGACACAAAAGAGAGAGAAAGAGAGAGAGAGAGAGGGGGGGGGGAATTC
Source organism: Deinandra increscens subsp. villosa (assembly GCA_039602395.1). Classification (NCBI taxonomy): domain Eukaryota; kingdom Viridiplantae; phylum Streptophyta; class Magnoliopsida; order Asterales; family Asteraceae; genus Deinandra; species Deinandra increscens. Next base: position 47,179,763 of record JBCNJP010000006.1, read on the forward strand.
GTGACTTGAGAGAGACCAGAGTATGATTTCGGTGGCCTAATCGAAACCTTTGTGCTAGACAGAAATCGAGTTGTACTAGTAATCAACGATTTAATCATCTAATCGTACGTGTTTATTAAGTTTGTTGATTCATCGTTTATTATTGCTTCTCATTTATTAACTTTGTTGATTCATCGTTTATTATAGCTTCTCATACTTGATTCAATCAATCACTTGGATTCCGCACTCATGATTGATCATTGATATCGTGTTTTGACTATAATACAAAAATGATAAGGCTTGTGTATCAAATTGGGTTGGGCTAAGGTTATCCATTTTTAATGATTGGGTGGTAGTTAATTATGTGTTTGTTCTTGTAAAATATGGTTTGGACTAGAGGGAGAAAGGGCTTTGGCCCATGTAATAAATGTGTGAGTTTGTATTTAAACAAACTCATATCCTACTAGCTAAGGTTCGCCGACACAAGAGAGAGGGAGGGAAATCGTGACTTGAGTGAGACCAGAGAATGATTTTGGTGGCCGAACCGAAACCTGTGTGCTTGACAGAAATCGAGTTGTAATAGTAATAAACGATTTAGTCATCTAATCGTAAGTGTTTATTAACTTTGTTGATTCATCGTTTATTATTTCTTCTCATACTTGATTCAATCAATCACTTGGATTCCGCACTCATGATTGATCATTGATATCGTGTTTCGACTATAATACAAAAATGATGAGGCTTGTGTATCAAATTGCGTTGGGCATCGGTTATCCATGTTTAATGATTGGGTGTTAGTTAATTATGTGTTTGTTCTTGTAAAATACAGTTTGGACTAGAGGGAGAAAGGGCTTTGGCCCATGTAATAAATGTGTGAGTTTGTATTTAAACAAACTCACATCCTACTAGCTAAGGTTCGCCGAAGTAGACAAAAAAGAGAGGGAGGGTATTCGTGACTTTAGAGAGACTAGAGAATGATTTCGGTGGCCTAACCGAAACCTGTATACTAGACATAAATCGAGTTGTAATAGTAATCAACGATTTAATCATCTAATTGTAAATGTTTATTAAGTTTGTTGATTCATCGCTTATTATTGCTTCTCATTTATTAACTTTGTTGATTCATCGTTTATTATTGCTTCTCACACTTGATTAAATCATGCACTTGGATTCCGCACTCATGATTGATCATTGATATCCTGTTTTGACTATAATACAAAAATGATGAGGCTTGTGTATCAAATTGGGTTGGGCTTCGGTTATCCATTTTTAATGATTGGGTGTTAGTTAATTATGTGTTGGTTCTTGTAAAATACGGTTTGGACTAGAGGGAGAAAGGGCTTTGGCCCATGTAATAAATGTGTGAGTTTGTATTTAATCAAACTCACATCCTACTAGCTAAGGTTTGCCGAAATAGACACAAAAGAGAGAGAAAGAGAGAGAGAGAGGGGGGGAATTCGTGACTTGAGAGAGACCAGAGTATGATTTCGGTGGCCTAATCGAAACCTTTGTGCTAGACAGAAATCGAGTTGTACTAGTAATCAACGATTTAATCATCTAATCGTACGTGTTTATTAAGTTTGTTGATTCATCGTTTATTATTGCTTCTCATTTATTAACTTTGTTGATTCATCGTTTATTATAGCTTCTCTTACTTGATTCAATCAATCACTTGGATTCCGCACTCATGATTGATCATTGATATCGTGTTTTGACTATAATACAAAAATGATAAGGCTTGTGTATCAAATTGGGTTGGGCTAAGGTTATCCATTTTTAATGATTGGGTGGTAGTTAATTATGTGTTTGTTCTTGTAAAATATGGTTTGGACTAGAGGGAGAAAGGGCTTTGGCCCATGTAATAAATGTGTGAGTTTGTATTTAAACAAACTCATATCCTACTAGCTAAGGTTCGCCGACACAAGAGAGAGGGAGGGAAATCGTGACTTGAGTGAGACCAGAGAATGATTTTGGTGGCCGAACCGAAACCTGTGTGCTTGACAGAAATCGAGTTGTAATAGTAATAAACGATTTAGTCATCTAATCGTAAGTGTTTATTAACTTTGTTAATTCATCGTTTATTATTTCTTCTCATACTTGATTCAATCAATCACTTGGATTCCGCACTCATGATTGATCATTGATATCGTGTTTCGACTATAATACAAAAATGATGAGGCTTGTGTATCAAATTGCGTTGGGCATCGGTTATCCATGTTTAATGATTGGGTGTTAGTTAATTATGTGTTTGTTCTTGTAAAATACAGTTTGGACTAGAGGGAGAAAGGGCTTTGGCCCATGTAATAAATGTGTGAGTTTGTATTTAAACAAACTCACATCCTACTAGCTAAGGTTCGCCGAAGTAGACAAAAAAGAGAGGGAGGGTATTCGTGACTTTAGAGAGACTAGAGAATGATTTCGGTGGCCTAACCGAAACCTGTGTACTAGACATAAATCGAGTTGTAATAGTAATCAACGATTTAATCATCTACTTGTAAATGTTTATTAAGTTTGTTGATTCATCGCTTATTATTGCTTCTCATTTATTAACTTTGTTGATTCATCGTTTATTATTGCTTCTCACACTTGATTAAATCATGCACTTGGATTCCGCACTCATGATTGATCATTGATATCGTGTTTCGACTATAATACAAAAATGCTGAGGCTTGTGTGTCAAATTGGGTTGGGCTTCGGTTATCCATGTTTAATGATTGGGTGTTAGTTAATTATGTGTTTGTACTTGTAAAATACGGTTTGGACTAGAGGGAGAAAGGGATTTGGCCCATGTAATAAATGTGTGAGTTTGTATTTAAAAAAACTCACATCCTACAAGCTAAGGTTTGCCGAAATAGACACAAAAGAGAAAGAAAGATGGAGAGAGAGAGGGGGAATTCGTGACTTGAGAGAGACCGGAGTATGATTTCGGTGGCCTAATCGAAACCTTTGTGCTAGACAGAAATCGAGTTGTAATAGTAATCAACGATTTAATCATCTAATCGTAAGTGTTTATTAAGTTTGTTGATTCATCGTTTATTATTGCTTCTCATTTATTAACTTTGTTGATTCATCGTTTATTATAGCTTCTCATACTTGATTCAATCAATCACTTGGATTCCGCACTCATGATTGATCATTGATATCGTGTTTCGACTATAACAGTAAAATGATAAGGCTTGTGTATTAAATTGGGTTGGGCTACGGTTATCCATGTTTAATGATTGGGTGGTAGTTAATTATGTGTTTGTTCTTGTAAAATACGGTTTGGACTAGAGGGAGAAAGGGCTTTGGCCCATGTATTAAATAAGTTTGTATTTAAAAAACTCACATCCTACTAGCTAAGGTTTGCTGAAATAGACACAAAAGAAAGAGAGAGAGAGAGAGAGAGAGAGAGGGAATTCGTGACTTGAGAGAGACTAGAGTATGATTTCGGTGGCCTAATCGAAACCTGTGTGCTAGACATAAATCGAGTTGTAATAGTAATCAACGATTTAATCATCTAATTGTAAGTGTTTATTAAGTTTGTTGATTCATCGCTTATTATTGCTTCTCATTTATTAACTTTGTTTAATTCATCGTTTATTATTGCTTCTCACACTTGATTTAATCATGCACTTGGATTCCGCACTCATGATTGATCATTGATATCGTGTTTTGACTATAATACAAAAATGATGAGGCTTGTGTATCAAATTGGGTTGGGCTTCGGTTATCCATTTTTAATGATTGGGTATTAGTTAATTATGTGTTGGTTCTTGTAAAATACGGTTTGGACTAGAGGGAGAAAGGGCTTTGGCCCATGTAATAAATGTGTGAGTTTGTATTTAAACAAACTCACATCCTACTAGCTAAGGTTCGCCGACACAAGAGAGAGGGAGGGAAATCGTGACTTGAGTGAGACCAGAGAATGATTTTGGTGGCCAAACCGAAACCTGTGTGCTTTGTTGATTTAGTCATCTAATCGTAAGTGTTTATTAGCTTTGTTGATTCATCGTTTATTATTGTTTCTCATACTTGATTCCATCAATCACTTGGATTCCGCAATCATGATTGATCATTGATATCGTGTTTCGACTATAATACAAAAATGATGAGGCTTGTGTGTCAAATTGGGTTGGGCTTCGGTTATCCATGTTTAATGATTGGGTGTTAGTTAATTATGTGTTTGTACTTGTAAAATACGGTTTGGACTAGAGGGAGAAAGGGATTGGCCCATGTAATAAATATGTGAGTTTGTATTTAAAAAAACTCACATCCTACTAGCTAAGGTTTGCCGAAATAGACACAAAAGAGAAAGAAAGAGAGAGAGAGAGGGGGAATTCGTGACTTGAGAGAGACCGGAGTATGATTTCGGTGGCCTAATCGAAACCTTTGTGCTAGACAGAAATCGAGTTGTAATAGTAATCAACGATTTAATCATCTAATCGTAAGTGTTTATTAAGTTTGTTGATTCATCGTTTATTATTGCTTCTCATTTATTAACTTTGTTGATTCATCGTTTATTATAGCTTCTCATACTTGATTCAATCAATCACTTGGATTCCGCACTCATGATTGATCATTAATATCGTGTTTCGACTATAACAGTAAAATGATAAGGCTTGTGTATTAAATTGGGTTGGGCTACGGTTATCCATGTTTAATGATTGGGTGGTAGTTAATTATGTGTTTGTTCTTGTAAAATACGGTTTGGACTAGAAGGAGAAAAGGCTTTGGCCCATGTATTAAATGTGTGAGTTTGTATTTAAAAAACTCACATCCTACTAGCTAAGGTTTGCCGAAATAGACACAAAAGAAAGAGAGAGAGAGAGAGAGAGAGAGAGGGAATTCGTGACTTGAGAGAGACCAGAGTATGATTTCGGTGGCCTAATCGAAACCTGTGTGCTAGACATAAATCGAGTTGTAATTGTAATCAACGATTTAATCATCTAATTGTAAGTGTTTATTAAGTTTGTTGATTCATCGCTTATTATTGCTTCTCATTTATTAACTTTGTTTAATTCATGGTTTATTATTGCTTCTCACACTTGATTTAATCATGCACTTGGATTCCGCACTCATGATTGATCACTGATATCGTGTTTTGACTATAATACAAAAATGATGAGGCTTGTGTATCAAATTGGGTTGGGCTTCGGTTATCCATTTTTAATGATTGGGTGTTAGTTAATTATGTGTTGGTTCTTTGAAAATACGGTTTGGACTAGAGGGAGAAAGGGCTTTGGCCAATGTAATAAATGTGTGAATTTGTATTTAAACAAACTCACATCCTACTAGCTAAGGTTCGCCGACACAAGAGAGAGGGAGGGAAATCGTGACTTGAGTGAGACCAGAGAATGATTTTGGTGGCCAAACCGAAACCTGTGTGCTTGACAGAAATCGAGTTGTAATAGTAATAAACGATTTAGTCATCTAATCGTAAGTGTTTATTAACTTTGTTGATTCATAATTTATTATTGCTTCTCATACTTGATTCAATCAATCACTTGGATTTCGCAATCATGATTGATCATTGATATCGTGTTTCGAGTATAATACAAAAATGATGAGGCATGTGTATCAAATTGGGTTGGGCTTCGGTTATCCATGTTTAATGATTGGGTGTTAGTTAATTATGTGTTTGTTCTTGTAAAATACGGTTTGGACTAGAGGGAGAAAGGGCTTTGGCCCATGTAATAAATGTGTGAGTTTGTATTTAAAAAAACTCACATCCTACTAGCTAAGGTTTGCCGAAATAGACACAAAAGAGAGATAAAGAGAGAGAGAGAGGGGGAATTCGTGACTTGAGAGAGACCGGAGTATGATTTCGGTGGCCTAATCGAAACCTTTTGTCACACCCCTTCAACGGATTTGGGTGTGAGCGAGACAGAATCATAGTCGCAGATATACAGAACAACTTCTACTAAATTCAAACGTCATTTAAAACATAATACCATTTATGTTGCAGCAGAAAGTGGTGGTGAAATGATATTGTCTTACATTTGAATAAAAGTCTTAGTTTGATATTAAAATCATAAAGCAGTTTATTTAAGATAGGCCGGGACTACGACTCCGGTGAAGTAGGGTCGAAAGTTTCAGTGAAGCCCCATTTGCACGTCTTCCATGATAAGCTTAGATACCTGAGAAATCATGAGTTTTAAAAGGTCAACATAAAGTTGGTGAGGTTCACAGGTTTATGATTTTATGGTAAGTTTGTAAAAACAGTTTACAGTATGTTGGAATAACAGTTTACGGTATGTTGGAATAACAGTTTACGGCATGTTGGGATAACAGTTTACGGCATACTTAAATGTTACGTTGGTTTACTGTCGTGGTTGTAAGATCCTACCATGAACCTCAAATTCGAATACTAACGGATTATCCACTCATGGCATTCTATCCCAAGAATACCGAACAGGCAAGAATAACTGACGTGTACCCCTTGACAATGTACGAAGTCAGGATTGGAGCTACCAATCTGGGCAGGGTTGTCAACCCAAATAGATCTATTCACTAGTTATCGTTTCGAGCAGAACTAATCGAATTCAATTAATAGTGGGATTCAGTTGTACTAACGTTGATAACGATAAAGTACCAGATGTTTGGGATACAGAATGGAACATGTAGTCATACGGCTAACAGGTAAACCATAACATTAAGTAAAAAGCAGTTTATCAGTTCATGATTTCTCCCCCATAAGTGTAAAACAGTTGTAAAGAAAAGGGGCCGTGAAACTCACTTGATTCAATGGTAATGATGGATTGCCGAGTGGCAACTAGCAGGTAAAGTCCTAATAAAACATAAGACAACATGCATAAGGGTCCACATAATCATTTGAGTAACGAACGTTACCCAAATGATACCGGTCAAGTCTTGACGTATAATCCCGTTTGTAGCGTTTTGAAAACCCGTTAGTTAATCAGTTTACAAAATCAGTAAATACGAATGTTCACGTATTAAGGCATTTATGTAAATAGATACAAAGGATGAACATGCGATAACGTATCATGAAGATCAGTTCAATCAAGTCTTGAATATTGTTTTAAATAATAATATTTATTATTATTTTTAAGTTCGTTCGATCGATTGAATATTTAATCGCGTCAAGTTATAATATATATAACTAGAGTTGATAATTATTATCGAAATAATCATTCTAACTTGTTGGAATAATTTATCAAATTATTACAAGTTAACGATTTAATGAATAAACACAAGTAGGTTAATATTAAAGGTTATTTTAATATTAAACTCATGTTAGGGAAAATTAGGGTTTCCATGTTAATATAAATATAATTATTATTAGAATAATTAATATTAACAATCATGATGAGTTTAAAATAAATTAGGGTGTCTAAAACTCATACGAATAATTATTTGCTGAAAATAATTATTTACGATTTATTACGTCGTAAAACATTTTTAAATCGTTTAAAGATTTCGTTTCAATTCCAAACGTTTAAAAATAAACATTTGATCCGGTTAAAACGTCTTGATTATTTTGATTTATTTAAAATAATCAAAAATATGTTTTTCATAGTTTCTATAAGTCTTTTGATTTTATTTTTATAAAATCATTTCTAAATAACTTTATTTATCAAATAAAGTTAGAGTTTTAAATTTAAAGACTTTTTATAGAATATTCTCAACATAAAACATTTTCACTTTTTGTATAAAATCCAAGATTTATACTTTTTATGTCCAGTGACATAAATATGTTCTTTTATCATTTTTGATATAAAATATATTTATATATATATATATTTTTATCCATTTCGTTTTTATAAAATCTAAACAAGTCTTTTAAATCTTGTCTTTTAGAAATTTTTATAAAATGTGACCATTTTATATATTTGCTCCCATTGTCAACTTTTATGGTTTAATTTATCATAGTAATTTTTATAAAATTACTAACGTTGATATTTATCCATAAAATTCATTTTAGGGTTTTTAATGTTATCATTTTATGTCCAAAAGTTTATATGTGTTACTAACATCATAATAGACCATGTTAATTGTAATTAGCAACATATTAGTCCAAAATCAAGATGATTAACAACATAAATCACAATTTGCAATTCAAACATTTCATAACATACCCTAACATGATTGTAACAATTCTTAACCATTTATAACATTTTTAGCATATGATACGTCAACATTTACTCATGCTAACATATATATAATCACCATAAAATCATGCTAATTATTTATAGATATCATAAAATCATCAACAAAAACCACATTTTCACACATATAACCTTAAGGTTTATATAAAAATGTATTTCGGTGTTTATGATCGTTAGAAAACTCGGGTTTTTATCGGTTTAGTTGTCAAGACTCGGGGAATCATTCGGGACGTTAATAACATATAAAAGCTTAGACGAAAACGGTTAAAAAGACTCACAACGAGTAGGTTAGAATAACCCGAAAGAAATATGGCGGGTGGCGGTTCTCGGTGGGGGACAGCAGCGGCAGCAGCAACTGTTCCGGCGACAGCAGCAGTTGCAGCGGCTCACAGCAGCACCGTGGCGGCTCTCGGCAGCAGCATAGGCAGCAGCTTGCGGCTGCGGTTGGATGGTTCACGACTGCTGCACAGTAGCGGCAGCAGCAGCAGTCCAGGCAGCAGCAGCAATAGTGGCGGTGGTGGCTGATGTTCTGGCCGGAAAGAAAGAAGGAGAGGGTGGTGTATGGGCTGTGTCGAGAGAAAAGAAAAGATGGAGGTGGCGGTCGGCTCGGTGGTCCGTGGCTGCAACAGCAGCTCCGGCGACGGCAGGTGAGCAGCTCCGGCGGCGGCACAGTGGCGGACAGCAGGAGAACACAGCAGCAGCAGCAACAGCGGTGGCGTACTGCAGCAACAGCCCCCAGCCGTGGCAGCAGTTAGCGGGGCAGTGGCTTCCGGTGGTGGCGTGGCAGCAGCAGTCCAGGCGGCTGCAGCAGTGTGGCGGTCACGGTAGCACCGTAGCAGTATAGCCACCGGAGGAGAAACACGGCAGCAACAGGAGGAAGGTGGCGGTGATGGTGGGTGTTGCTTCCGGCAGAAAAGGAAAAAAAAGAAAAAAGAGAAGAAGATGGATGAAGGGCTGGTCTCGTGAGGGGCATGAGAGGAGAGTGGGTGATGGTGGTTGTTGATGATGGTGGTGGCGACTTAAGGAGGTGGTGGCTGGGTGTTAGGCTGCCGATAAAAATGAAAGGAGGAGGAGGGCGGTGGCTTATGGTGGTGGTGTTGTGCCGTGAAAAAGAAAAGAAAGAGGAAGGTGGCTGGTTCTCGACATAAAAGAAAGAAAGGAGGAGATGGTTAAATCAAAAGAGGAAATTAAAGATGGTGGAAGTGGTTGGTGGTCTGTGATGTTTAGGTGAAGAAGAAGAAAAAGAGAGAGAGAGAGAGTGAGGTTGGTAAATGGTGTGGTGGGGACATGTGTGATGTGTGGTCAAATTGGTTTCCACAATTCACCAACACAAACACAAGTATCTAGTTAGTTTTTGTAAAAATTCAATGTGCAGGTGGAAGTTTTTATAAAAACTTATGTGTTATAAAAAGGGGTTTTAAGTGTTGTAAAAGGGTTTATAAATTAATCACATAAGGATTGTGATGATAGAACTCCTAACTTTTATAAATAAAGAAGTATAAATTTATATAAGTGGGTGACTAATATTTATAAAATTTAAAGGTGTTAATCCAATTTATAAAAATTATACAAGGTCGATGGGTCAAAATTATAAAAATAATTACCCATTGGGCTTTGGGCTTCATATTGGGCCAGAACCTTTAAAGGAAAGTGTAATTGGGCCGTTCCGTCGGTTATGGGCCGTACGGGCCCAAACGGGGCACCGGTTCGAGGCCCGGGCTCATTGTGCATCGGTTGGTTTGCGGATCGCCACGATCATTCGGATTATCAAGATTATGCAACGGGTTAAGGTTTCGGGCTCGGTTTAATTGTTTTAGGCTTATTGGGCCTATTGGGCCAAGTCGGGCCCAATTGGGTGTTCGGTTTGAGTTTGGCTTAGGTCTTGACAACGATTTAAGTTTGTGATGTTTTTATTTCGTAAAAACAATAGTTTGATTCGGTTATAACAGTTTTTCAGTAATCGGATATAGTTTTCAGTTTTGTACGCAGGTTACGGTTTACGTTTTCAGTTTTGTCAGTTCGCAACAGTGTTAACAACCTTCCATTCTTAAAAAATTCTATTATGGCCTCACAAAAATCATCTTTGACCACTCCCCATGCAGACTTAAAAAAACTTTGAAGTATACCCATCCGGCCCAGGGGCCTTATCATCATCAATATCCATTAGGGCCTCTTTAACCTCAGATTTAGTAACAGGAGTTACCATGGCATCAGCCCTATCAGCAGGAATAACATTAACAAACAGGGACTCAGGATCAGAAATAGCAACAACAGAACCTTTCTTGCCTAAAAAATTACTAAAGTGCTTCACAAAGGCATCACGAATTTGATCCCCATAATACTCCTCCCCATCAACATCTCTTACCATAGCAGCCTTGCTTCTAGTCCTCCTTTCCTTAACAGATGCATGAAAGTATCTAGTATTACTATCACCATCCTTTAACCATTGAATTTTAGCTTGCTGTTTATTAAAATGGTATTCATCAATGAGGGCATCTTTATAAGCATTAAGATACACAAATTCCTCATCTCTAAGAGACCCATTCTCAGGGTCATCCACCATTTCTCTCTGAACTCTTTCCAACTCAATTTTCAGCTTCTCAGTCTTCTAAAACAAGTTACCATTCAAGAAATTCAAATTCCTCAAAGGCCTCTTTAAACCTTTCAATTTAGACACAAGACCAAACATCTTAAAACCCAAGCAGTGTTTATCCCAACCCCTAGCAACAATCCCATGAAATTCATCCTTCCTAGTTAAGTAGTTCAAAAATCTAAAAGCCTTCACTTTCTGCTTACATCTACTCCCAAACATCAAAAGCATAGGAGAATGATCAGATAAGTAGAAAGGTAAGAACTCCACAACAGCTCTATCATAACTGGAACTAAAAACTTGATTAGACATAACTCTATCCAGTTTCTTAAGAACTCCACCACCAGTTTTAGGTTTACTAGTCCAAGTAAATTTCAAACCATGATAACCACAATCACTTAACCCACAAGCATTGAGACAGTCTCTAAACTGAGAAATGGAAGAGTTCATAACAGAATTAACAAAAGTAGACTCAGCAGGATCCAAAATCGTATTAAAATCACCCATACAAACCCAGGGATGCTCCCTAATCAACTGGTTATGACAGACCAGATCCAGCCATAGTAATTTCCTTTTGGCAGGAGTAATATGTCCATATACAAAAGAACACAAAAAGCTTTCCTTACCTTCAAGAGAATTGACAATACAATGTATTGCTTGATCATTCATATCAATGATTTGTACATCAGCTTTGGAGCCATCCCAACCCACAACAACTCTAGCCCAATCCCTACAGCAAACCATATTAGAAACCCAACTCCAATTACTATTAACCTGTTTGGTAACATCCTCAATTTTATCAGCCCCCAACCTAGATTCCAAAATACCATAGACCCAAATTCCATTTTCTCTAAGAACTCTCTTAACTAAGACAGTCCTATCAAGGTTATTTAAGCCCCTGACATTCCAAGCCAACACCTTCATTTCAAAGATTGATTCTTAGGCCCAGATACATCCATTTCATTCTCCTGATCCTCAATACTATCATTTAAATCATCTTGCATCTCACATACTTCCTCAGCATTTCTCTCATCCTCTAAAACACATTCCATACCTGCTTCAAACCCATTCTTGTTGCAAAGAATCATGAAAAGCTTCCTTTGAGCAAAGCTCCATAAACTCCTTCTTTCAAAAGGAGGAACCATCTTATTAGCAACATAAACAACAACATCATCTTTCTCTTCCTCAGATAGACTTTTATAGTAACTTTCCAAAGCAGTAGTGAGAATTTTTTTATTTATTCACAGCAATAAAACCATCATTAGGCTGAATGACAGAACTACTATTAGTAGCATTTGTTATATCAGTAGTTATATCTTCCAAGACATCAAAAGAATTAGACATTCGAATAGTACCAGTTTTATCAGGAGGAATAGTCTTCTTGTTATACTGTTGCCCCTTAGGCACATACACTCTGCCCTGAAGATTGTTATCACTCTGCACCCTCCCATTCTTGCCAGTTTTATCCTTGCCCAGATTCCCTTTACCACCCATATTAACCACCGGCTTCTCCTCCTTACTACAATCCCCTTTATTCCCAACATTTTGATTCCCACCCTTAATACCAATCCCAGCCTTGTCTTGCACCTTATAATGGCCAACACTACCTTTCCTGTCAGTAACCTGTTCATTACTCACTCTCTGATTTTCCTGCTGAACACTTTTCATAGATGGGTTAGAGGTACCAATCACAGCAGCACCCCTATTCCCATTACCCTTTTTTCCCTCAGAATCCCTCAAAACAGCCTGTTTACACCCAGAGCTTTTCCTATTTTCCACCAGTTGAAAACCATCAGCATCAATTACAAGCTTCTTAACACTACTGGAACTACTTGGGTCTTTATTCACACCAGAGTCTTTTCTAATACCAGCCTCATTAGCCTTTAAAGGCTGATTGCCCACATTGGCCTGAGCTTGAGAATCCACACTAACAGCAGATTTAACAGCCTCATTTACAATGCTAGTACTGCTCCCAGGAACATTAGAAGCCATTCCATTGCCAACAGCCTCCTTATCCTCATTACCCTTCACATCAGCCTTCTCTCTTTCTAAGACTTCCTCCTCAGTGAGCATTCTATTCATACAGTTCTCATAGACATGACCATAAACCAAACAATGACAACAACTAATTGGGAGCTTTGAAAATTCAACATTTATATCAATACTTTTTTGAAACCCATGCTCATCAGTAGGATAGAATATTTTGACAGACCCAGGGGGAGTTTCAAAAACAAGAACCTCAATCAGGACTCTAGCAAAACTGGCATTTTCCTTCTTCACACATTTGTTAGAAGTAATACTATCAAGGGTTATTGATTTTCCAATACAGCTGGCCAGACTACATATGCTTTCCATATTCCATACCTCAAGAGGTAAACCATGAAAAGTGACCCAATTGGGGACAACTCTAGGCTCCACTCTTTCTAGCACCATCCCAGCTTCCCATTTGTTCACACACAGGGGGATACTTCTTATTGCCCAAGGACCAGATTTCAACACTTTTAAAGGACCTTCATCATTCTTAAATTTAAAGTAGAAAATGCCATTACCATTTGTAGTTACCTCCTCAATCCCAAAGTTCTTCCACATTTTGTAGATATGGAATCTTACCCATCCAATAGTACACATTGTCCCAATAAAGTAGCCATACAAGTGATTTTTATACACCTTCTTAGACTGCTCAATAAATTTGGGATTAATAATCACAACTTTCTCACCACTAGGAAGGACAGCAGGAGGTATAAATTTGACTTCCTTTACTTCATGATCAACCTCATCATTCTGAACAGCTTTAGCATAAGACTGTTTTTCCTCATTCTTCATAGCCTCTTCTTTCCTCAACCTCTCTTCCTTATCTAGTTGCCTTTTGATAAACCCAGCCACATCCCCATTAGGGGCATTCTTAGCAGCAAAAACAGCTGCAGCATCAGAAGGAAGGTTGTCAAAAGCCTCACATTTAGCCCCATCACTATTGGTAGCTTTAACATTAAGAATCATCTCCCTTTTAAACTTCTTTGATTTTTCAAACTTACTCTGTTGCTCACTCATAATCTCCTTCATACTCTTCTAGTATCTCATATCATGTTCATATTTGATTAAAGGAATAGACAGCCCCTTCTCACTAGTACCATCTTCTAAACTAGATTGCACCATAATAACAAATTCAAGCTTTGCAGGAGGTTGATAGTCAGGATTACAGTCAGATTTCCCCATATTGAAAGTAACACAGGTTATAGAGGAAGAAATCAGATCATAGGTTGTAAGCAGACAGTCCAACTTGGCTTTAGCCTGACTAATGTTAACCATTCTCCTTCCCAACCCAGCATCGAAGTAAACTGCTTTCTTTCCATCCCCACTAGGGACATATTCTTTGAGCTTCTTATCCCTGCCAACTCTGTAATCAATCGGAATAGCATCTAAAAAACTGTTCTGTAATTCAAATAAATGTTTCTCAGTGTAAGAAATTCTTCTTTTGACTTTAACTGCCATTTTCTTCAAGACACAAGATGAGTATAGCTTAAACAAAGCTAAAACCATAGGATCATTATCCTCAAAAAAATTATCACAAAAAGCCTCAAAAGGACTTGAGAAGATTGCACTAAACTTCAAGTGAGAGTTCCTACTAATCCATCCAGAATCAACAGGAATTACAGATTCAAACTCCTTACCAGTTAGTACCACACACTTAGCAGCCATTGGCATAATGAAAATATCAAAATTACCATCCAAATGCTTAGCAACATTGTTTAATAGATCCACATTGCTCAACAACTCAAAATATCTAGTAGCAAACTCAACCTCATTTTGGTGCAGGACAATGAATTTTACCATTAAGCTCATAAACTCAAAATCAACATTAGCAAATTCAAAGAGATCCTTCATGGCAGAATCCACCTCCCCTTTCGAAGCAGAAATAGTCCCCAACCCATTGTTAATATCTCCCCCAATCTCAGCCAAATTTCGATCCGCTGCCTCACACATTTTCAACTCAGGATTACTCTTCATAGCTGCTATGGTAAACATCTGAGCCCGACACTCAATTTTTAAATCCCTCATCTCGCAGCTATCAAGTTCATCCCCACTAAATCCATACACAGCATCTCTCATTCCCGAGTCACAGATATTCACTAAATCAGAAGCAGAATGCCAAGGTACCTTGCTATTATCGAGCTCAGTGGATTCCTCATTACCTGCAGGAGAATTATTAATCGGATTTACCATCAGCTTCTTATCCGGCACATTAATTTGGGTTATCGCCGCCTCCATTAATGCCGGATCCAAGTTCCGAGCATTTAATACTTCATTAATCATCGAGTCCCCCAATTTTTGGAGATTCTGCGAGGAATATACCCTCGAGGGACTCGAATTCTCTCCTGGATCGAGAAGATCAGCAGATTGAACCACAAGATGTGGATCCAATCTCAATGATTCCATGGAATCAGGAAGCACGAAGGAAGAAAATACAGAAAACGATCAAACAGTGAAATCGCACCTTAACTATGTGAAATCGCACCTTTGATTCATCATTTATTATTGCTTCTCATACTTGATTCAATCAATCACTTGGATTCCGCACTCATGATTGATCATTGATATCTTGTTTCGACTATAATAGAAAAATGATAAGGCTTGTGTATTAAATTGGGTTGGGCTACGGTTATCCATGTTTAATGATTGGGTGGTAGTTAATTATGTGTTTGTTCTTGTAATAATATACAGTTTGGACTAGAGGGAGAAAGGGCATTGGCCCATGTATTAAATGTGTGAGTTTGTATTTAAAAAACTCACATCCTACTAGCTAAGGTTTGCCGAAATAGACACAAAAGAGAGAGAGAGAGGGAATTCGTGACTTGAGAGAGACTAGAGTATGATTTCGGTGGCCTAACCCAAACCTGTGTGCTAGACAGAAATCGAGTTGTAATAGTAATCAACGATTTTGTCATCTAATCGTAAGTGTTTATTAACTTTGTTGATTCATCATTTATTATTGCTTCTCATTTATTAATTTTGTTGATTCATCGATTATTATTGCTTCTGATACTTGATTCAATCAATCACTTGGATTCCGCACTCATGATTGATCATTGATATCGTGTTTCGACTATAACAGAAAAATGATAAGGCTTGTGTATTAAATTGGGTTGGGCTTTGGTTATCCATGTTTAATGATTGGCTGGTAGTTAATTATGTGTTTGTTCTTGTAAAATACAGTTTGTACTAAAGGGAGAAAGGGCTTGGGCCCATGTAATAAATGTGTGAGTTTGTATTTAAAAAAACTCACATCCTACTAGCTAAGGTTCGCAAAAGTAGACACAAGAGAGAGGGACGGAATTCTTGACTTGAGAGAGACCAGAGAATGGTTTCAGTGGCCTAACCAAAACATGTGTGCTAGACAGAAATCGAGTTGTAATAATAATCAACGATTTAGCCATCTAATCGTAAGTGTTTTTTAACTTTGTTGATTCATCGTTTATTATTGCTTCTCTTTTATTAACTTTGTTGATTCCTCGATTATTATTGCTTCTGATACTTGATTCAATCAATCACTATGAGTCCGCACTCATGATTGATCATTGATATCGTGTTTCAACTATAATAAAAAAAATGTTGAGGCATGTGTATTAAATTGGGTTGGGCTTCGGTTATCCATGTTTAATGATTGGGTGTTAGTTAATTATGTGTTTGTTCTTGTAAAATACGGTTTGGACTAGAGGGAGAAAGGGCTTTGGCCCATGTATTAAATATTTGAGTTTGTATTTAAAAAACTCACATCCTACTAGCTAAGGTTTGTTAAAATAGACACAAAAGAGAGAGAGAGGGAATTTTTGACTTGAGAGAGACCAGAGTATGATTTCGGTGGCCTAACCGAAACCTGTGTGCTAGAGAGAAATCGAGTTGTAATAGTAATCAACGATTTAGTCATCTAATCGTAAGTGTTTATTAACTTTGTTGATTCATCATTTATTATTGCTTCTCATTTATTAACTTTTTTGATTCATCGACTATTATTGCTTCTGATACTTGATTCAATCAATCACTTGGATTCCGCACTCATGATTGATCATTGATATCGTGTTTCGACTATAATAGATAAATGATTAGGCGTGTGTGTATTAAATTGGCTTGGGCTTTGGTTATCCATGTTTAATGATTGGATGGTAGTTAATTATGTGTTTGTTTATTGATGTGTGCTAGACAGAAATCGAGTTGTAATAGTAATCAACGATTTAATCATCTTATTGTAAGTGTTTATTAAGTTTGTTGATTGATCGTTTATTATTGCTTCTTATTTATTAACTTGCTTGATTCATCGTTTATTATTGCTTCTCATACTTGATTCAATCATGCACTTGGATTCCGCACTCATGATTGATCATTGATATCGTTTGTTTTGACTATAATACAAAAATGATGAGGCTTGTGTATTAAATTGGGTTGGGCTTCGGTTATCCATGTTTAATTATTGGGTATTAGTTTAATTATGTGTTTTTTCTTGTAAAATACGGTTTGGACGAGAGGGAGAAAGGGCTTAGGCTCATGTAATAAATGTGTGAGTTTGTATTTAAACAAATTCACATCATACTAGCCAAGGCTAGCCAAAGTAGACACAAGAGAGAAGGAGAGTATTCGTTCACTTGAGAGAGACCAGAGAATGATTTCGGTGGCCGAACCGAAACCTGTGTGCTAGACAGAAATCGAGTTGTAATAGTATTAAACGATTTAGTCATTTAATCGTAAGTGTTTATTAACTTTGTTGATTCATCGTTTATTATTGCTTCTCATTTTTTAACTTTGTTGATTCATCGTTTATTATTGCTTCTCATACTTGATTCTGTCAATCACTTGGATTCCACACTCATGATTGATCATTGATATCGTGTTTCGACTATAATACAAAAATGATAAGGCTTGTTTATTTAATTGGGTTGGGCTTCGGTTATTCGTGTTTAATTATTGGGTAAAGAGCTATGGCCCATGTAATAAATGTGTGAGTTTGTATTTTAACAAAGTCACATCCTACTAGCTAAGGTTCGCCGACACAAGAGAGAGTGAGGGAATTCGTGACTTGAGAGAGACCAGAGAATGATTTCCGTGGCCGAACTGAAACCTGTGTGCTAGACAGAAATCGAGTTGTAATAGTATTAAACGATTTAGTCATTTAATCGTAAGTGTTTATTAACCTTGTTGATTCATCGTTTATTATTGCTTCTCATTTTTTAACTTTGTAGATTCATCGTTTATTATTGCTTCTCATACTTGATTCTGTCAATCACTTGGATTCGGCACTCATGATTGATCATTGATATCGTGTTTCGACTATAATACAAAAATGATAAGGTTTGTTTATTTAATTGGGTTGGGCTTCGGTTATCCATGTTTAATTATTGGGTAAAGAGCTTTGGCCCATGTAATAAATGTGTGAGTTTGTATTTTAACAAACTCACATCCTACTAGCTAAGGTTCGCCGACACAAGAGAGAGGGAGGGAATTCGTGACTTGAGCGAGACCAGAGAATGATTTCCGTGGCCGAACTGAAACCTGTGTGCTAGACAGAAATCGATTTGTAATAGTAATAAACGATTTAGTCATCTAATCGTAAGTTTTTATTAACTTTATGCTGGATTCAATCAATCACTTGGATTCCGCACTCATGATTGATCATTGATATCGTGTTTCGACTATAATACAAAAATTATGAGGCTTGTGTATTAAATTGGGTTGGGCTTCGGTCATCCATGTTTAATGATTGGGTGTTATTTAATTATGTGTTTGTTCTTGTAAAATACGGTTTGGACTAGAGGGAGAAAGGGCTGTAATAAATGTGTGAGTTTGTATTTAAACAAACTCACATCCTACTAGCTAAGGTTCGCGGACACAAGAGAGAGGGAGGGAATTCGTGACTTGAGAGAGACCAAAGAATGATTTTGGTGGCCTAACCGAAATCTGTGTGCTAGACAGAAATCGAGTTGTAATAGTAATCAACGATTTAGTCATATAATCGTAAGTGTTTATTAACTTTGTTGATTCATCGTTTATTATTGCTTCTCATACTTGATTCAATCAATCACTTGGATTCTGCACTTATGAATGATCATTGATATCGTGTTTCGACTATAATACAAAAATGATGAGGCTTATGTATTAAATTGGGTTCGGCTTCGGTTATCCATTTTTTATGATTGGGTGTTATTTAATTATGTGTTTGTTCTTATAAAATACGGTTTGGACTAGAGGGAGAAAGGGCTTTGGCCCATGTAATAAATGTGTGAGTTTGTATTTAAAAAACTCACATCCTACTAGCTAAGGTTTGCCGAAATAGACACAAAAGAGAGAGAGAGAGAGAGAGAGAGAAGAATTCGTGACTTGAGAGAGACCAGAGTATGATTTCGGTGGCCTAACCGAAACCTGTGTGCTAGACAGAAATCGAGTTGTAATAGTAATCAACGATTTAATCATCTTATTGTAAGTGTTTATTAAGTTTGTTGATTCATCGTTTATTATTGCTTCTTATTTATTAACTTGGTTGATTCATCGTTTATTATTGCTTCTCATACTTGATTCAATCATGCACTTGGATTCCGCACTCATGATTGATCATTGATATCGTGTTTTGACTATAATACAAAAATGATGAGGCTTGTGTATTAAATTGGGTTGGGCTTCGGTTATCCATGTTTAATTATTGGGTATTAGTTTAATTATGTGTTTTTTATTGTAAAATACGGTTTGGACGAGAGGGAGAAAGGGCTTAGGCTCATGTAATAAATGTGTGAGTTTGTATTTAAACAAATTCACATCATACTAGCCATGGCTAGCCAAAGTAGACACAAGAGAGAAGGAGAGAATTCGTTCACTTGAGAGAGACCAGAGAATGATTTCGGTGGCCGAACCGAAACCTGTGTGCTAGACAGAAATCGAGTTGTAATAGTATTAAACGATTTAGTCATTTAATCGTAAGTGTTTATTAACTTTGTTGATTCATCGTTTATTATTGCTTCTCATTTTTTAACTTTGTTGATTCATCGTTTATTATTGCTTCTCATACTTGATTCTGTCAATCACTTGGATTCCGCACTCATGATTGATCATTGATATCGTGTTTCGACTATAATACAAAAATGATAAGGCTTGTTTATTTAATTGGGTTGGGCTTCGGTTATCCGTGTTTAATTATTGGGTAAAGAGCTATGGCCCATGTAATAAATGTGTGAGTTTGTATTTTAACAAACTCACATCCTACTAGCTAAGGTTCGCCGACACAAGAGAGAGGGAGGAAATTCGTGACTTGAGAGAGACCAGAGAATGATTTCCGTGGCCGAACTGAAACCTGTGTGCTAGACAGAAATCGATTTGTAATAATAATAAACGATTTAGTCATCTAATCGTAAGTGTTTATTAACTTTATACTTTATTCAATCAATCACTTGGATTTCGCACTCATGATTGATCATTGATATCGTGTTTCGACTATAATACAAAAATGATGAGGCTTGTGTATTAAATTTGGTTGGGCTTCGTTTATCCATGTTTAATGATTGGGTGTTATTTAATTATGTGTTTGTTCTTGTAAAATACGGTTTGGACTAGAGGGAGAAAGGGCTTTGGCCCATGTAATAAATGTGTGAGTTTGTATTTAAACAAATTCACATCCTACTAGCTAAGGTTCGCCGACACAAGAGAGAGGGAGGGAATTCGTGACTTAAGAGAGACCAGGGAATGATTTCGGTGGCCTAACCGAAACCTGTGTGCTAGACAGAAATCGAGTTGTCATAGTACTCAACGATTTAGTCATATAATCGTAAGTGATTATTATGTTTGTTGATTCATCGTTTATTATTGCTTCTCATCCTTGATTCAATCAAACACTTGGATTCCGCACTCATGATTGATCATTGATATCGTGTTTTGACTATAATAGAAAAATGATAAGGCTTGTGTATTAAATTGGGTTGGGCTTCGGTTATCCATGTTTACTGATTGGGTGGTAGTTAATTTATATGTTTGTTCTTGTAAAAGACGTTTTGGACTAGAGGGAGAAAGGGCTCTGGCCCATGTAATAAATGTGTGAGTTTGTATTTAAAAAACTCACATCCTACTAGCTAAGGTTTGCCGAAATAGACACAAAAGAGAGAGAGAGAGGGAATTCGTGACTTGAGAGAGACCAGAGTATGATTTTGGTGGCCTAACCGAAACCTGTGTGCTAGACAGAAATCGAGTTGTAATAGTAATCAACGATTTAATCATCTAATTGTAAGTGTTTATTAAGTTTGTTGATTTATCGTTTATTATTGCTTCTCATTTATTAACTTTGTTGATTCATCATTTATTATTGCTTCTCATACTTGATACAATCATGCACTTGGATTCCGCTCTTATGATTGATCATTGATATCGTGTTTCGACTATAATAGATAAATGAAGAGGCTTGTGTATTAGATTGGATTGGGCTTCTGTTATCCATTTATAATGATTGGGTGTTAGTTAATTATGTGTTTGTTCTAGTAAAATACGGTTTGGACTAGAGGGAGAAAGGGTTTTGGCCCATGTAATAAATGTGTGAGTTTGTATTTAAACAAACTCACATCCTACTAGCTAAGGTTCGCCGACACAAGAGAGAGGGAGGGAATTCGTGACTTGAGAGAGACCAGAGAATGACTTCGGTGGCCTAACCGAAACCTGTGTGCTAGACAGAAATCGAGTAGTCATAGTAATCAACGATTTAGTCATATAATCGTAAGTGTTTATTAACTTTGTTGATTCATCGTTTATTATTGTTTCTCATTTATTAACTTTGTTGATTTATCGTTTATTATTGCTTCTCATACTTGATTCAATCAATCACTTGGATGCCGCACTCATGATTGATCATTGATATCGTGTTTCGACTATAATAGAAAAATGATAAGGCTTGTGTACTAAATTGGGTTGGGCTACGGTTATCCATGTTTAATGATTGAGTGGTAGTTAATTATGTGTTTGTTCTTGTAATATACGATTTGGACTAGAGGGAGAAAGGGCTTTGGCCCATGTATTAAATGTGTGAGTTTGTATTTAAACAACTCACATCCTACTAGCTAAGGTTGTCAGGACCGATTTCTAAGCCAAAGATCCTCATTTGATTCATCAGACGAGTGCGGAAATCACGTGTTGATGATCACTCTTGGCCATCAGCAACATTGCCTCACCATTCGCCTCTGAAACTCAAGAACACACACACAAACACACAGTGCTCCTCAGGAGGTTCTCTCAAGGCTTGTTTATTGTTTCCTAAGAATTCCTATTTATACCCAATGAGGAGCATAAGTATCTATGCACAGAATACAATGGGAATCACACATCACATTAAGGAATCATTAAATTCGTCTAAGTCTTTTGTCAGATCGTTAAGTTGTACAGGTCAGGTCGTTAGCCATTTGGTCAGATCGTTAACCTCATAGTCAGATCATTAACTAATAGTCAGATCGTTAACCAATAGTCAGATCGTTAACTAATAGTCAGATCGTTAACCAATAGTCAGATCGTTAACCAATAGTCAGATCGTTAAGACCAAAGTATCTTGTCGTTAAAGCTCTTTCAGACTATCAGGTCGTTAAGCATATCAAAGGCAAGTCGTTAAGGCATAAGAGGCAAATCGTTAAGTAGATAAGAGGAGGCAGGTCGTTAAAGAGAACACAATCAAATCGTTAAGTATATGTATCATACAAGTCGTTAAGGCCAATACACTCAAGTCGTTAAGACCTTTGTTAGGCAGATCGTGAAGCACAACAAAGTAAGAGTATTTCAGCCTGATCGTTAAGAACAACTTAAGCATGAAAAATATTCTAAGTGTTGAGCAACCAAACAAACATCCAAAACTCCTTGATACGCATACTGAATTGATGTGCCACGAGAACTGGGGTAGAAGTGGTTATGCCAGAGCGTTAATTGAAATCTCTTCATTGCAGGATTTTTTAGAATATGTCTCCATTGCTATACCAGATTTAGATGGTAATGACTATACTGTGGTAAACGTTAAGGTGGAGTATGAATGGAAGCCTCCTAGATGCAAACGATGTCAGGTCTTTGGCCATATTGATGATGCATGCCCGAAGAAACCTATTATGGTTGAACAGGAGAACACGAGCGGGGTTGATGAGGATGGTTTTACGAAGGTGACAGGAAAGAAGAAATCTGGTGTGCCGGTTAAAAACCAAAAACAAAAACTGGTCTATAGACCGATTCATGTGAGAACCAATGAGGAAAAAGGGGCTTCGTCGAGTAAAGTACCTCCAAAAAAAACTGTGGATTCATCCATCTCAGCTAATCCATTTGCTATTCTTGCTGGTGAGGAAAATAGGGTGCTTGAAATGAATGACCTCCAAGCTTATGCTTTATCGTTGAATATTAGACCAAGTGGACAGAGGGAACATGAGGAGGAGGAAGAAGTGGAGGAAATCTATAATGAAACGACGGGGTTTATGATGTCGGGAACTATGTCTAATAAAGGGGCAAGCACTCCTTCTGATACAAGATCCAAATGATAAGCCTCGCCACATGGAACATTAGGGGGTTGAACCGCCCTCTGAAACAAAAGGAGGTTCGACATATTGTTAAGGAGCATTCTCTTAGTTTTTGTGCTATTCTTGAGTCGCATGTGGATATTAACAAGCTGGTTAGAATCTGTGGTAACATTTTTCGTAATTGGGATTGGACTACGAATGGGGAGGGGGGGGGGGGTCTCCCCTAAAGGTACTAGAATAATTGTGGGTTGGGATAAAAATGTTATGGATGTTATGGTCCTTTTCTTTTCGGATCAAGTCATGCACCTTCAAATGAACTTGAAAGCGGATAATAAAGTGATTTTCTGCTCTATAGTCTATGCAACGAATTACTATATTACTCGTCGTGATCTATGGCAGGATTTGCAGAAGTTTAAAACCATCACGTGTAATAACTCTTGGATTGTCATGGGAGACTTTAACTCTACTCTTTTTCTTGAAGACAAGCTTAGCAGCTCCTCCATGATGGATATTAGTATGCGTGAATTTAAGGAGTGTGTTGGGATGTGAAATTTCTGATCTGAAGGGTGCCGGGATGCATTATACTTGGTCTCAAAAACCTAAGACGGGTATGGGTACTAGAAAGAAGCTGGACAGGGTGCTCACTAATGATAAATTTGTGGAGATGTTCCCTTCAGCTACTGCCATGTTCCATCCTAGCAGATTATCGGATCATTGTCCCAGTATTGTTAAAATACAACATGTTATTTCTACTAAACCCAAACCGTTCAAATTTGCTAATTTTTTGACTACTAAGCCTGGGTTTATGGGGATGGTTCAAAAGGCTTGGGAGACGCCTATTTCTGGGGTTCCTCAATTTTGTTTGGTCAAAAAGCTTCGGTCCCTAAAGACACCGTTGAGATCCCTGTTGTTTAAACAAGGCAACTTACATGCAAAGGTGGCGCAGTTAAGAAATGAATTGGATGCAATACAAAAGGCTAATGACCTTGACCCGATGAACGTTGATTTAAGAACTAAGGAGGCGGTGATTCTTAAAAAGTTTCAAGAGGCCAGTTTGGATGAGGAATGCTTTTTGAAACAAAAATCCAAGATCAACTGGCTTGCTACGGGTGATAGAAATACGGCCGACTTTCACAAGTTCCTTAAAATCAAAAATCATAGATGCCGAATTGATATGATCAGAGATGGGATGGGGGAGATTCATGAAGGAGGTGATGTCCCTCAAGTTTTTGTTAACCACTATACTAATTTTTTGGGGTCTAAAGGTACAACTTGTTTGGATTTGGACCCCGAGATATTCACGTCCAAGCTTGCGAGTGATGTGGCTGGTCACATGGTGCGTCCTGTGACTGTGAAGGAGGTTCATGATGCTGTGTTTGACATTGATGACGCTAAAGCTCCGGGACCGGATGGCTTTACGTCTGCGTTTTTTAAAAAAGCGTGGTTGGTGATTAGCAATGATGTGACGAAGGCCATTCAGGACTTTTTTCAGTATGGTAAACTTCTTCAGGAGATTAATCATACCTTAATTGCTCTAATCCCAAAGGTAATGACACCTGCTTCCATCAATGACTATCGTCCTATTGCTTGCTGTAACGTTATTTATAAGGTGATAAGCAAGATCCTTGCTGATCGGATAAAGGGTGCTCTGAATGATATTGTGAGCATAAATCAATCTGCTTTTGTTCCGGGGAGATTGATAACAGATAATATTTTGTTGTCTCAAGAGTTAATGCATAATTACCACCGCAATATTGGTGAACCAAGATGTGCGTTAAAAGTGGACATTCAGAAAGCGTATGACACAGTTGACTGGTCGTTTTTAGAACATATTCTTCACTGTTTTGGTTTCCACATAACAATGGTGAATTGGATAATGACATGTGTTACGACCGCCTTTTATTCGATCTGTATTAATGGTGAGCCCCATGGATACTTTAGGGGTAAACGTGGGCTTCGTCGAGGAGATCCCATATCACCGTATTTGTTTACTCTTGTCATGGAGGTGCTTACCCTTTTGTTGAAGCGTGATGTGGAGCAGGATTCTCATTTCAGATATCATAAAAAGTGTAAGGCCAATAAAATTGTTAATCTTTGTTTTGCCGATGATCTTTTTCTATTTGCTAGAGGTGATATCAGATCTACCACATGCTTGATTCGCTCTATCGAGGGATTCTCTAAGTTGTCTGGCCTTAATCCTAGCCTCCCAAAGAGTACTATATTCTTTTGCAATGTTAAGGATGATATGAGGGCTGCCATTCTTACTCGCTTGCCATTCACAGAAGGTACTTTACCGGTACGTTACCTTGGTGTGCCTCTTATCTCAGCGGGGTTACGATACAAGGATTGCCTGCCTTTGCTTGAAGCTGCTGACAATAGAATTCTGAATTGGAAGAATAAAAATCTTTCGTTTGCTAGGAGGCTTCAGTTAATTATTTCTGTTCTTTCTTCTATGCACATCTATTGGGCTTTGGTGTTTCTGCTCCCGTCTCGTCTTATCAGAGAGCTGGAATCTAAATTTAGGGGGTTTCTGTGGTCCCAAGGTAAACTTTTGAAAGGGGCTGCTAAAGTGGCATGGCATTCGGTCTGCCAACCAAAATCTGAAGGGGGGGGGGTTAGGGATTAGACGTATCATTGATATGAATCGGGCGATGCTTACACGTCACATTTGGAGCATTATAACAAAGCGTAACTCATTATGGGTGGAATGGGTCTATTGTCATCGAATTCAAGGCCGAACATTTTGGAATTGCAGGACTACATCTGCTAGTAGTTGGAGCTGGAGGAACCCGATTCATCTTAGGCCTTTGATTCGCAAGTTTATATGGGTTAACATTGGGAATGGCACTTCCACGTCTGCTTGGTATGAGATTTGGTGTCCTGGGGG
The DNA here is from genome assembly GCA_039602395.1 of Deinandra increscens subsp. villosa. Lineage (NCBI taxonomy): Eukaryota > Viridiplantae > Streptophyta > Magnoliopsida > Asterales > Asteraceae > Deinandra > Deinandra increscens. Next base: position 47,205,827 of record JBCNJP010000006.1, read on the forward strand.
CCCTCTGTCCGAGTTTATCTTCCCGAGAATTATTCACAACGTTGGTTTTTCTATTCATTCGAAGGTTGCGGACCTGGTTACAAACGATGGTTGGGCCTGGCCGGTGGAGTGGCTGAATAGGTTCCCTATTCTAAACAACCTCTCCATTCCGATGTTGAGTACACAGCCTGATACATCTATGTGGATTGAAGCGGGTAAGCGTGGCGACTTCTCTACTACTCTTGCTTGGAACTCTATTAGAAACCCGTTGGGTGTGGTCCCGTGGACTGAGTTAGTTTGGCATTCAACTTGTGTTCCTAAGCATGCGTTTCTTTTATGGTTGGTGATTAATGGCAAGCTTCGTACTCAAGATAGGCTGGTGAGATGGAACCGGAAGAAAGGTGGCATGAACATGATGTGTTGCCTCTTGTGTTTTAATGATATTGAGTCACATCACCATTTATTTTTTCAGTGCAGCTATTCTCTAAAGGTTTGGAAGATGGCTTGTTCTAAAATGAAAGTGACTGCTCCCTCTGATTGGATTGACATTGTTAACTGGGCTAGTACCACCTCGAAAGCCCTGTTAAAAGTGATTCGCAAGCTGATGATAGCTGCTACGGTTTACCACCTGTGGAGAGAAAGGAATTGCAGATTTCATAATAACCATGCTAGACCCCCGGATGTGGTTTTTTCTAATATCACTGCTGATGTCAAATATAAATTGATGGGTCTGAAGATCGTGAACCGTGAGCGGGTCCGGGGTACGCTTGAGGATTGGGAGTTCCTTGGGAACACAGTGTTTGACGATGGTGGCGAACTCATTTTAGTGGTTGTGTTTGTATGTTTTTTCTAGCGTTTGGCTAGGCGTTTGCTTTTGTCTTTGTTTTCTGTGTTTAACTCTTCAGGGGCCTGTCCCTTTAGAGATCTAGTAGGGATTTTACCTTACTACATGTTTTCCTTTTGCGGTAATTAATACAAAATCACCGGGGTAACCCTTTACCCAAAAAATAAAAATAAAAAAAAAACCAAACAAACATACTAACACAAGATTAACACATATGTAAATCAAGCTGAACCAACATAAGATAATAAGCAAACATACATAGTAAGTATTCAAAGTTCAACATTAACTAAGTTATTACAAACCGAAATGTTCAAATACATAGATAACAAAATACATGTCGGTTCTGCAGCTTCACCTGTGATCTTGTTCTTGGGTTCGTGTGTTCGTGTTATCA